>JAMPIV010000610.1:0-600000 GCA_024509875.1 Oreohelix idahoensis
TATGTTGGATTTTCTTCGATTGGAAGCTCACTTCCATTTAGTTGCAGTTTGATCGTTTCTTGGCGATTTGACAGAGAGAAGCAGGTTGCTACTGTCTTGGAAAGGTTTATCTGTACTCCCCACTCTGATGCCCATTTACCGATGGTATTTAGCGCTGCTTGCATCCTGAACTTTGCAGTAGGCAAATGTTCAGCAGCACACCAGGCAGCAAAATCGTCAGCATGAAGAGCCCTGGAGATATTCCCGGACAGTTTCTCTGCAACATCATTTATATATATGATAAAAAGTGTGGGAGAGATAACTCCTCCTTGTGGCACACCTTGTTGAAGAGTGACGCGATGGCTCAGATTCCCATCAAGTTTTACTCTTGCTGTGCGGTATCGGAGAAAGTCCCGTATCCAGCTGAACATTCTCCCTTCAATTTTGTTGTTGAGCATCTTAAGGAGGAGTCCTTCTTTCCATACCTTATCAAAGGCTTTTGTCAAGTCTACAAAAACAGCCAGAACTTTCTTTTTCTCCTGAAAGGCATTTTCTATTTCCTGTGCTAGATATACCAGGTGGTCTTCGGTGCTGCGGTTTTTCCTGAATGCTGACTGTGTGTTATCAAGCAGATGGTTATTTTCCAGATGTTTCATTAATCTTGAGTTCACCATTCTTTCCATTACCTTACCCAGTCAGCTCAGAAGGCTAACTGGTCGGTAGCTGGACTTACTTGTTTTCTCCTTTTGTTTCTTTCTGATGGGAACAATGATTGCTTCTCGCCATCGATCTAGGAATTTTCCAGTACTCCATGATTGATTGAAGATTAGGAGGAGCTTGTGTCTGGCTACAGGTCCAAGGTTCTTGATCATATCATTTGTGATACTATCTTTTCCTGGAGCTTTTATGTTTTTTAGTTTTGTTATAGCAGCTTTTAGTTCTCTCAAAGTAAGGGATGACTTCATGCAAGTATCTGGGTTTTGGTGCTTCAGTTTTTCTTTTACTTCCTTACGTACTTCTTGGATATGTGTATGTGGAAGTGATGTGGTGCTTTCTTCCTTGTAGAAATCTGCCAGGATGTTTGCTGCCATCTTTCCTGTGTGGTATTTTTCGTTTTCCTTGATGACAGTCTTGCAGGAGCTAGTTGTTGTTTCTTCATTTAGTACTCTTGTCAGATTCCACAGCTTGCTCGAGTCCTTTTCCATGTTGAGACTGCTGGTCTTCTGGTGCCAGCTTCTTTGGATTTCAGCTTTCTTTTATTCATTAAAAACTTGTTTTATGCTGTTGTGTCTAGTGGCAGGGAAACTCCACTGCACACACACGAAATCTTTCAAAAATGTCAGAAGCGGTGACGCTCTTTCAAGCGCGCATGGGATACATTCCAGAAAAAGGAAACTTTGGGAGTAGACTTGAGTAGGAATTGGAGAGAGATGGAGGGGGAGATGAGAGGGAAGAAGACAGACACCCTGAAGCTACGGATATAGGAAATTTAATTTCATATGTGTTTTTCTTTATTCAGTGAATACTGGGGTAACCCAAATTTTGCCGGCGTTTAGTACAGAGACATACCTGTGAGAAACATAAACATTTCATATCTTTAACCACGTGGGGTTTTTCCAAGTACCACCTGTCTGACAGTGCGTGTGCCTTCAGAGATAGACAGAATACCAATCCCACTAACAGTTTTTTTTTTTAAAGAATAAATGTTTATACTGGGCCTTTGAGGCAGATCATATTCTCCTCGAACTGTGTGTTGAGGCTACTTTGTGGCGAGAATAATTACAGAAATCTAAAACATGAACTTTCCGACATTGTGGACAAAGTGTGTGGTGAACCTAGATTATCTGTTGAGAGAAGTTGTCCACCGGTCATCTCCCTAATTAAGGGAAACCTCGTGTTCTGACACTGTGTGCCCTTTTAAGCCTAATTCTTACCTCGTGAGTCAAGTGACACTAACTTTAGTCTGAAATAACTATCGCATGAAGCAGACGCTCCCCGGATCCATTTTGATGAAACCAACAAACAAATCGGCAGAGCTGGGATCCGCTTCATTAAACGACAGAAACAGATAAAAAGTGTGTGAGTGTCCCAAAGTTTGCGCCAGACGGCGAACAACAGCACCAGTTTAGGTAAGGTTGTGTGAGTCAGGGCCCTGATGAAAGAACCGAGTGAAAGTAGACTGAAGGATGTTCTTTGTTGAGTCACCCTCGTTGTACCTTCCTTTATGCAAGTTATTGCTAACAATATTTTCCCTTAGAATAAAGCAGAGTATCAAGTCTGTCCATACCTTAAAAGGGGGAAACCATAGACTCAATCATATGTATCTGTAACTGCTTGGAGTTATCACTTTCTTCTAACGGGACTGTGAGCTATATATATATCCAAGGGAAGGACCATACAAACGGGTCTATCACTATTGTAGCATTCCTTGATTTTTATGACTATGTGTACATGCTTTTGATGTATTTTATATGTTGTGATGTAAGTTTACTATGATAATTAAACTATATTTACATTTATTTCAGTGTGGTGGTCAGTTCGTTCCCATAATATCTATATAATCCTTGTTATAGTTTTCCCACGTCTGTGTGTCTAACTGTCGTCACTTGTATGTGCGGGCACGTGAGTGGATAGAGATATATTAATATATACATAATTTTTTATAGACTGTCTGACTCCTCTGGATCTGTTGCAGAAGATAGGCGGAAATAGAGAGAGAGATTCTCGATTTCCGGGACAGCCTCTATAAATTTCTACCATCTCACTCGTGGAAATCTATTTCTATTTACTACCTCTCACTGTGACTATCACTTATTCTAATCTATGCAGAAGGGACCAACCCAAGTCTTAATTTTCCTATCAAAAATCTACGACAGGGCTATGGAACTCGGGAAAGTAATTTGTTTTCAACATAGAAGTTACTTTTACAATTGCCTCCAGCTGACAGAAAATAGGAGTGAGTTTGAAAGCTGCAACCAAGGTGGAGTGGGTTCAATTCTCTGCACAAGCCAACAGGAGACTAACACTAGGGAGTCATGACCCAAGTGGACCCGCCCGCCCCTTAGAGTGTAAAGGAGATTATAGGGCCGAAAAACGTGATCGACGGGGGGGGGACTACTTCTGATGATCAGATTGCATCTTGTTGTATCGCTTTAATACAGTTTCCTATCTCATCATACTTCCCTTTTGTCCCAACACCGTAGGATGAAGCTGGAGTGCTCTCTCCAAAGTGCGAGCTTGGTCACAGTTATATGGAGATCAAGCTGTTGAATTCGGAACATGTGCAGCAAATGTAATTGATGTCTTCGTCGGGAGATTTGTTTCATGTGTTTCCATCTACACAGCGCTGGAAATTTTCAACAAAATAATATTTTACCCATTTCTAGGTTAACTTTAAAGAAAAAAACATCGCTTTCCTATCTTGTACAGTTTACGAAAAAGTAGATTTTAGCAAACTAGCTTATGTATTTTCCCTGGGAATTGGAAGAATAATCTTTAGTCATGTGAACATCGCACTTTGAAGTGCCGGCGAAAGAGTGCAACTCCGAAATTTCTCTAGCTTAATACGTTTTTCTTCCAATTTCACCTAATGATCTATCAATTAACCCCCCTCATATATACCATTAGATCGGGATCGACCAGTTGCCGACACTTGCTCTAGAAGGATAGATTTATATTTTTGGCGTAATTAACTGAATCTTTACGACCACTTTTAAAAACGTAAAAAAAAGTGGAGGAAAATATCGTTGCTGGCACTTTCTTGCATGCTGTTGGCCTGTTCTGTCCACGTGACTACTGTTCAATCAAGTGAGTAATTTTGCGTTGGGGGAGGGGGGGAATCCAGAATAAAGTCAGGCAATCCCTTGAAATCCAGGAATAGTATAAGAATAACATTAAAATAAAGGACTCGCATTATCTCGTTGTTCTTCTACCATGTAGTTTCCGGAAGGGCGGGGGGGGGGGGGAAGGGGGGGAGAGGGGTTTCTTATGAGTCATAGAAGGAACAAGACTAGTGCTTCCTCAAGCATGTCGTACCAGGCGAGAAATATGAGGTTGTGCATGGGACTAGCAACTTCTTCATATCAAACAAATCGCTACAGAAACCCCCGCTGCAAGAGCATGTGAATGCTTGGGGCAAGCTGTGAGGGGTGAGGGGGAGGGAGGGCAGCTGCAGTGCTAGGTCCATGCTCCATAGGTAGATCGAAAAGGAAAATGTCTATTATTATTGCTATTATTTTGTTCTTGTCAAGCAAACATTCTTAAATTTCTTTGCCTTTGCCCTCACATCTCCCCTGTGAATGAACTTGAAGTTCACACCTCCCGTTCTTTTCCATATTAATCAATGAACCAATCACTATGCGAATACTTGATGACAGGTCACAGCAATCGGGTCTGAAAATACACAGAGAAAGAGGCAACGATTGTGAGAATAAATACAGTAAATGATAGTCAATTGCTCCTGCAGAAATACCCCTGCAAGATTGTTGCGGGCTGTCTCCCTTGATCTGCCGTATCAGTCCACGAATAGCCAGACAGTTCGACTAAAAACAGATGAGTATTTCAATTGTAGTAACTTTTGCTCAAGATTACTCTTGGCAATGATATAAATAGGAGGGTTATGCTCCTATTTTAAGGCGTCTCACGGGGACTTTGTCGTGGAATATTCTAATCCACATATATAAATTATCAAGTAAATATAAAGCCTAATAAATACATATAATAAATAAAGGAAGAAGAATGGTAAAGAACAGTACTGTCACAATGAATACTTATCACCCCTTTATTCAAACTTCGTCGCAAATTGTTAACGCCTTTCACGTTGAAAAAGTAAAGAGCCTAAGTATTTATTACCCGCTTCTCTTCATGAAATTGTGCCTGTATTTCTTGGAAAAACATTGAGATACCAAGCTGATCAATGACCTAATTTAAATATTCCATTTTATACACGGCGTAACTAAAGACAGAGGGTACTAAAGTATAGAGAAACTGGGAGAGCATAAAATGCCGTAAACACGTGCAACGGGTGGGGGGTAACAACATATTACGCGTCGCGCGATAACAATCTACTACTATAAGACGCTTGTAAGGCCACAGCCACTAACTTGTTTTCGGACGACACAGTGATAACAAACACTAACCTTCCCAAGAGTTAGGTTTTTTAAGCTGAAATCACAAAAAACATCTTAATTAGCAAAGGAATGACAATAATTATTGGGTTTTAACGATTTGAAAAACATTACAGTAAAAACCCAGACAAGCACACATCTTCGAAACAGAGGTAGAAGGAATTGCATATTTTGAGAACCGCCACATTTCTAGATCTATTAAATATATATATTTGGGTTCCTTAGGGTTTGCTGACAAAGGAATATGTACAAACGTTTATGCAAATAGTCTAGAATTAAACAAGTATAGCCAAAAAAAAATATGGTGCTGTCATACAACACCCAAAAATCATAAATCGCTCAGAGGTAAATTTTTTAACGTTTTAAAAACCACCATTTTACGGGAAAATGTAAGCCACAATTACATTTGAACATTGATTGGCTTGCACAAATGATATTGTAAGGCTAAACACGATTAGTCGGGCTAAAAATAAGCTATCCTTTGTTTTTAGGGGAGACGTAGGAAAGTTTAAAAATTTTTTCAAACACTTGTCGAAACGTGGCCCATTGGCCAGACTCGCTGATATACTCACTTAGGAGCGTTAGTTCGAGACCACTAGTTCAAATAAGCTTGATAAAGCAACAGTGCGTTGAAGCCAGCTCATATTTTTGCTAAATAAAAGCCTGGAACATAAGCAGATGGGAATTTGTGCCAGTATTTGTGCCAGAATTCATTTTTAATGAAAATTGAATGTGAATTGTTAATTTATGCCTGTATATATGTGTAGTTCAGTAGCAAACATGATGTAAAGCCTATAATGCTCCAGCCTGAACAGAAGGTGTCGGAGGAAAGTAAAACGGCATGTAATGGCCAAACAGTACACTGACACCTAGATGATTGACTAGAAAGAAATAATGCTGGAAGTGCAGAGGCGTAGTAACCATTAAGGAGGTTAATACTGGTATAAAGTATTTCAGATGAAGCTGACAGTTGGCCTAACGCTCTGAACTCAATGTTTGTGATGTATTGTGCTCAGTGTAAAAAGAGAGTATAAATTTGTTATGAAGTAGAAGGTACATCCTTCTTGTTTTCAGGGACCGTGGTCTTGATGGTATTGAGCAGCACCTGGTCAGAGCTTTGCTGAATCCAGAGTCGGACAGCATACACCTTGGTCCATTTAGCTATCAGTGAGGTGTCTCCAGAGCACAGGGGAGAAATCGAGCAGAGGAGTCCTTTCCTGCCGCCATCACGCAAGATAAGCTGATGTGGCCAGCTGAGCTCAAAATTATGTACCCCCATCTTAAAATAACATTGTAACATAAACTTAAGAGGGGAAGTAAATTGTTTTAATATCAGGAACTGAGAACATCTCCAATACTATTTCCAATAAAGACAAACTATTGAAGTCATGATGACAAATACCAACAGAGCTTGAACAAAACAAAACCAGTATTACCTCATATTACTACTACACAACTGACACACATAGGATACTTTTAATAATATATGTCACTACAATATTCATATTGATAAATTCTGTACATATAACTTGTAATTAAAATTGATTGTGATTCCTGGTTCCCTTTGTATTTGAATCAGGACACATATTCATTCATGACAGAAATGAATACATATTGTTATTTGAAAAGTTATCAGTGACTCCTTTAAGATATCCTTGTAGAGTGTTTTATGTATGTGAGTGTCACAGTGTTGTCAAGTGTGGTGGAATAAATTAAATTGTTTATCTGTCTGTTGTTGTTATGACTTACACTTCATCATACACATACCCTAGACATACAACGTAGTCATCACACTATTCCAGAATAATTCTGACTGAGATATATATATATATGTGGCAGCAAGTAAGGTTATCTATAATACACTACTCTTATTAGATATAGATACCTTCACAGCTGATCTCAGTCAGTACACTAAGTCCCCCTATAAATATTTATAACATCCCACTTCACCACATATATTGGGGTCTCGCTCTTGGGATTTTGAATCTTTCCCTATTAAAAATATTGGGGGTAATTCACTTCAGGGAATATAAGAATTAAAAGGTATCCTTGGGTGGATTAAATAAGGTTGAGCTCACGGTGCCTGTGTTGTCCATTAGATATATATTTAGAGATTGAATTGTTGGTTAGACATTGTAAAATTTACCTGATAGACAATGCGGACCTGGCCAAATTTCGATCTGCTGCTGTTCAGACTGCAAAGGAGTTAGGATTAGATGGGCAAGTTATGGTTGCCTATGTCACTACGGAATGTGACAAATTTATTGAACGCGAAGAAAGAAGGTTTGAAGCCGAAAGAAAGTTAGAGGCTGAAAGGGAAATTAAGAAGTTACAATTTGAGGCTGAGGCTGAGACTAAGAGGTTGCAGATTGAGGCTGAGGCTAAGAAATTGGAAGCAGAAAGAGAAGACAAAAGATTGGCTGCAGAAAGGGAAGCAGAAGAGAAGAAATTAGCTGCAGAAAGGGAAGAGAAGAAATTAGCTGCAGAAAGGGAGGAAGAGAAGAAATTAGCTGCAGAAAGGGAAGCAGAAGATAAAAGATTACAAAGGGAACATGAGTTACGACTAAGGGAGTTTGAGTTTCAAGGCCATGCTCCTGAAAATGGTGCCAGTCCCTTTGCCTCTGATGCCACTGCTAGCCAAGGAGCCTCACCTCAGCTATGAATTTTCATTTAGATCATTTTGTTGAGAAAGACGATGATATAGAGAGCTACCTAAATAGGTATGAACTATTAGCTACCACGTATGGGTTAGAGAGAGAGAGGTGGAGCTTAAAGTTATCTCAAGGACTTCGTGGGGCAGCTTATGAAGTTTTTGCAAAAATGAGCAGAGGTGATCAGGAAAATTATGACATGCTAAAGCAGGCTCTTTTGTTAAGATATGAAAAGAATGCAGAATTTTATAGGAAAAAATTTAGGAATGCTAAACTACTGTCAGTGAAACCTATCACCAGTTCTCTGCACGAATAGAGACATACTTGGAGAAATGGACTTCTCTGGGGAAAACCCAAGATCTTAAGGAAATGGTCCTAATAGAGCAACTAAGAGAGTCCATGGCTCCAGACCTGAGAAAGTTTCTCATGGAACAAGGTGCAGAGAGGCTGGGTGAGTTGCTAAATGTTGCTGAAAGGTATCAAGCAGCTCAAGCAGAGGTAACAGGTAATAAAAAGAAACAAGTGGATAACTTTAGGGCACCACAGAACTTTAATAAATTTGATCCTATGGATCAAAACAAAGGTAAGCACCAGTTTGATAGGCCACGGTATGAAAATAAAAATAAATTCCCACAATTCGATGAAAGGAAATATGATGAAAGAAAATCTTTCAACCAAGGAAAAAGGTGGTGTAAAAATTGTAAGATGAACAATCATGACACTGACCATTGTAGAAGGAAACCTCCTCATTTTGCTGCTATGACATCGGGGAAAAAGGAAAAGAAGGGCAAACCTGAAGAATTACAGGAACCATACCACCCCCCAGTGTGTGAAGATGTCATCTGTAATGGTGTCACTATAAGATGTTTATATGATACCGGTTTAGATTACGATTCCGTTGTGAGTTCTCACCTGGTGCAGGCCGATCAATACACCACAGAAACAGTGGAGATTCAAACTGCAACCAAGGATGTAGCTACCATGACACTTCCCGTCGCCCGAATAAAAGTGAAAACGCGATATGTGGAAGGAATCATAAAAGCAGCAGTGATAAATGAGCCAATCTACCCTCTAATATTGGGGTGTAGATATGTCTTCTTGGGGAATCCCAAGAGACCTGTGATATTGGCAACAGTGCAGACCAGATCACAGTCAAACAAGGAGGAGGATAATCCAATAAATACTCATCCAGATGAGATGAGGAAGGCACAGGCTGAGGACAAAACACTCAAGCCATGTTTCAAGAAGTTGCCCAAATCTCATACACCTCCAGGCAAGGGAGAGTTTTATATGAAGAACAAACTGATATATAGGAAGGCTGGATCTGAATCCAATGGTCACGGACAGCTGGTCCTTCCCACTTCATATAGGACTAAAGTGTTGGAACTAGGGCATGCGATTCCCTTCAGTGGTCATATGGGAATCAGCGCAACAGGACAGCGAATAGCTTGTGACTATTTCTGGCCAGGAATAACTGAAGATATCAAACGATATGTAAAATCCTGTCCAGAGTGCCAACGAGTAGCACCTAAACATTGGACTGCACCAGCAACTCTGGGGGAAATGCCCATAGTGGGAACACCCTTTGAGAGCGTTGCCGTGGATCTTGTGGGACCTCTCACCCGAACCAAGAGAAGGAACAGCTACATTCTGACTCTGGTGGACACTTGTTCTATGTGGGGAGAGGCAGTAGCCCTGTCATCGATTGATTCTAAACATGTGGCAGAGGCATTGCTCACAATTTTCACAAGGTTAGGCTTTCCCAATCAAATCTTGACTGATAATGGCTCTCAGTTCAAGGGGAAACTAACTGAAGAAGTTTTCAGGCTCTTCCAGGCCAAACACTTCCATTGTAGTGTGTATCATCCCCAAGGGAACGGCCAAGTGGAAAGATTTAACGGCACATTGATGTCGATCCTGAGAAAGTTGGCACACGAAAAACCAGATACATGGGACCAGTACCTGCACGCCGCCCTCTTTGCTTATCGGGAGGTACCCCATAGTTCAACCGGTATGGCCCCGGCAACATTATTGTTTGGAAGGCCAATAAAAGGTCCACTCGAAGCTTTGTTAAGAACGTGGACTGATGAAAAGGCAGAGGAAAACATTACATCTTCATACCAATATGTGAATGAGCTGACCACTCGTTTAAAAACTGGCTGGAAACTTGCCAATGAAAATTTGAAACAAGCCAGGAAGAAACATGCTGCCTATTATAACAGGAAGGCGAAAGACAGAAATTTGGCTGTGGGAGAGAAAGTACTGCTTCTTTTGCCCGGGAGTCAGAATAAGTTACAAATTGGATGGCAGGGTCCATATACAGTTTTAGAGAAGGTGTCTAGAACAAATTATAAGATAGATAAGAAGGGGAAAGAAAAAATCTATCATGTGAATCTCCTGAAGAAATATTTGGAAAGAGAACATCAGGAAGAGACACACTTGTTGACCTTGTCCATCGCCATGGAGATGAAAAAGGAACCACTTTCATCATTTGAGTATCCATTACACCCCTGTGAGACAGCAGCACAGGTGAAAATCAGTACACATTTAACGAAAACTCAGAAAGAGAGAGTGCAACAGGTTCTAAATAATCATGCAGAGGTGTTAACAGACCGACCAGGGCATACAAACCTATTGGAATATGATATGAAACTGATAGACCCCACACCTGTCTGTATGAAACCATATTCGATTCCGTTTGCTAAGGAGAAAGCTTTGAAGGAAGAGATAGACTATCTATTGAAGGAGGGAATTATTTCACACAGTGAATCCTCATATAGTTCCGGTGTTGTACTCTTAAGGAAGCCCTCTGGAGAACATAGACTCGGTATAGATTACAGGAGACTGAATGCTATTACAGAAGGACAGGTGGATCCATTGCCGGATACAAATCAGCTGTTTGCCAGACTAAATAAAGCTAAATATTTCTCAAAAGTGGATTTGAGTAAAGGATACTATCAGATTCCAGTAAAGCCTGAGGTTAGACCATACCTAGCCTTTAGTACCTCAGAAGGACACTATGAGTTTAATAGATTGCCATTTGGATTGAAGAATGCGCCTAGTGTCTTCTCTAGAATGATGAGAAAATTATTGGACCCTCTGAATAATCCATGTATAACAAATTTCATGGATGATATCCTTATAGCCACAGAAACATTTGAGGAACACATTGACTCTCTGAAGATGCTGTTTGATCGACTTGGGGAAGCAAATTTAACAGCCCGACCAACCAAATGTTGCGTTGGATGTAAAGAATTGGAATTTTTGGGACACACAGTTTATCAGGGAAACATGACCCCTGACCCAAAGAACTTAGAGAAACTAAAGAAAGCCCCGAGACCACAAACCAAGAAGGACGTGAGATCCTTTGTCTCATTATGTGGTTTCTACCAGAAGTATATCAGGAACTTTAATTCCATATGTGCACCGTTAACTGATTTGACACGTAAAGGACATCCAGATCGCATTACATGGACCCCACAATGTCAAGAATTCATAGTAAGGACGGATGCAAGTAATATTGGGTTAGATGCAACTCTACTACAGAAATCAGATGCATTGGATGGGGAATTAAGCCCAGTGGCATATGCTAGCAGAAAGTTGAATAAAGCTGAAATCAACTACTCAACTAGCGAAAAAGAATGTCTTGCAGTAATATGGGCAATAAAGAAATTCAATATTTATCTGTATGGGAAGGCATTTAAGTTGCAAACGGACCACAAACCTTTATCGTTTCTAGCCCAGGCTAGGCATGAGAACTCTAGGTTACTCCGATGGTCCTTGCTTTTGGCTCCCTATAATTTTAGCATTGAGTATATATCTGGAAAAACAAATTTGGGAGCGGATTTTTTAAGCCGCCATCCGTGTGATGAGAATCACCGTAAACCCCAGAACTAATAATAAATTTCTCTATGTGTATATAGAATAAAGGACTGACATATAATGTCTGTTTTAAGAGGGGAGATGTCGTGGAATATTCTAATCCACATATATAAATTATCAAGTAAATATAAAGCCTAATAAATACATATAATAAATAAAGGAAGAAGAATGGTAAAGAACAGTGCTGTCACAATGACAGTACTCGAAATCCCCCTTGTTTTCTACTTCGTCGGCAAATTGTAACGCTTTCACGTTGATAGTAAAAGCCTACTGTATTATTACCCGCGTTCTTCAATGAAACGTGTGCTGTATTTCTTGCAAAAACATTGAGATACCAAGCTGAACAATGACCTAATTTTAATATTTCATTCATTCCATTTTATACACGGCGTAACTAAAGACAGATGGACTAAAGGATAGAGAGAAGGGAGAGGCATAAAGCCGAACACGTGCAACACAAAACACGCGTCGCGCGATACACAATTACTACTATCACGCGTGTAAGGCCACATGCACTAACTTTTTTTCGGACGGACAGTGATAAAAACACTAACCTTCCCAGAGTTAGGTTTTTAAATCCTGAAAAACTCTTATTAGAAAGATGACAATAGATGGGTTTACGTTTGAAAACATTACAGTACCCAGACAGCACATCTTCGAAACAGGAGGTAGAAGGAATTGCATATTTTGAACGCAGCATTTTAGCTCTATTAAATATATATATTTGGGTTCCTTAGGGTTTGCTGACAAAGAATATGTACAACGTTATGCAAATAGTCTAGGAATTAACAAGTTATAGCCAAAATAAAATGATGGTGCTGTCAGACAACACCCAAAATCAGAATCGCTCAGTGGTAGATTTTTTTACACCACCATTGTACGGGAAATGGGCCACAAGTTACATTTGAACTGATGGCTGGAATGATATGTAAGGCTAAACACGATTAGTCGGGCTATAAATGCTATCCTTGGTTGTTAGGGGAGACGTAGGAAGTTAAAATTTTTTCAAACACTTGTCGAAACGTGGCTCCATTGGCCAGACTCGCTGATATACTCACTTAGGAGCGTTAGTTCGAGACCACTAGTTCAAATAAGCTTGATAAAGCAACAGTGCGTTGAAGCCAGCTCATATTTTTGCTAAATAAAAGCCTGGAACATAAGCAGATGGGAATTTGTGCCAGTATTTGTGCCAGAATTCATTGCTAATCAACGTATCTGTGTTTGTTTCCATGAATTGTGGTAAGCTTGAAACATTCAGTATCTTTTAATGAAAATTGAATGTGAATTGTTAATTTATGCCTGTATATATGTGTAGTTCAGTAGCAAACATGATGTAAAGCCTATAATGCTCCAGCCTGAACAGAAGGTGTCGGAGGAAAGTAAAACGGCATGGAATGGCCAAACAGTACACTGACACCTAGATGATTGACTAGAAAGAAATAATGCTGGAAGTGCAGAGGCGTAGTAACCATTAAGGAGGTTAATACTGGTATAAAGTATTTCAGATGAAGCTGACAGTTGGCCTAACGCTCTGAACTCAATGTTTGTGATGTATTGTGCTCAGTGTAAAAAGAGAGTATAAATTAGTTATGAAGTAGAAGGTACATCCTTCTTGTTTTCAGGGACCGTGGTCTTGATGGTATTGAGCAGCACCTGGTCAGAGCTTTGCTGAATCCAGAGTCGGACAGCATACTCCTTGGTCCATTTAGCTATCAGTGAGGTGTCTCCAGAGCACAGGGGAGAAATCGAGCAGAGGAGTCCTTTCCTGCCGCCATCACGCAAGATAAGCTGATGTGGCCAGCTGAGCTCAAAATTATGTACCCCCATCTTAAAATAACATTGTAACATAAACTTAAGAGGGGAAGTAAATTGTTTAATATCAGGAACTGAGAACATCTCCAATACTAGTTCCAATAAAGACAAACTATTGAAGTCATGATGACAAATACCAACAGAGCTTGAACAAAACAAAACCAGTATTACCTCATATTACTACTACACAACTGACACACATAGGATACTTTTTAATAATATATGTCACTACAATATTCATATTGATAAATTCTGTACATATAACTTGTAATTAAAATTGATTGTGATTCCTGGTTCCCTTTGTATTTGAATCAGGACACATATTCATTCATGACAGAAATGAATACATATTGTTATTTGAAAAGTTATCAGTGACTCCTTTAAGATATCCTTGTAGAGTGTTTTATGTATGTGAGTGTCACAGTGTTGTCAAGTGTGGTGGAATAAATTAAATTGTTTATCTGTCTGTTGTTGTTATGACTTACACTTCATCATACACATACCCTAGACATACAACGTAGTCATCACACTATTCCAGAATAATTCTGACTGAGATATATATATATATGTGGCAGCAAGTAAGGTTATCTATAATACACTACTCTTATTAGATATAGATACCTTCACAGCTGATCTCAGTCAGTACACTAAGTCACCTATAAATATTTATAACATCCCACTTCACCACAGACTTTAGGATGTCAGTTACAGAATTGAGTTTTCTCGGTTATTGTAAAATGTGTATCCCCCTCCCACTTCTGTGAGATAAGTAATTGTGTCACGATTGAACACTTGACTCGTATTTATTGAGCCCCCAGTCGAGGGTAATTCAGCAAAGTATTAATGTGCTTTTTTCTGTATATAAGTATTTTACCAACATCAACAAAATGAGTCATATGGGTGCAACCATCACTTTCAATCAACCGAGTTATCAACTGTAGCGAAAGATTTATATTTACATTTTTATGAACAGTAGATTTATTTATGAAATTAAATCGCAACAAGGTTAAAATTGTAAAGGATGGGCAAAAAAAAAAAAAAAAGGAATGAGCGAATTGTGACTGTTTTGTCACAATGAAGTAGAATCACACACATACCGTAGTGACAATAGAGCTGAAGCTGGAGGGACAGACGGTGATTGCAAAATAAGAATATAAAAAAGCAAGAGGAGCTTTCATTGCGTAGGTAAAGTTAAGACGTTACTACGAGAATTTTTATGTCCAGCCAGTTCTTCACATACGGAAACAAAAAATTAATAAATTAACTTAATAAAATGGCTGTTGCTTCTTTTGGTCAGTAGAAACAGAAGTTCGAGACAGACAGACTTCGACATTGCTAGACTTATATTATGTTTAGAAAGAAAATGAAACAGGCCAAAGAAAAATGGGTAGCTGATCAATGTGAGTCCATTAATACGGGGCTAATAAAAGGTAACAGCAAGGCAGTTTTTGACACATTAAGAAGACTATCAAAACCCCAACAGCCCAGGGTAACTGTCATAGAAGATAGCAATGGGGCTCTGCTCAATGAAAAAACAGCTGTAATGAGAAGGTGGACAGAATATTGTAAAGAATTATATAACTGTAAACTTGACACTGACTTAGGCATATTAAACAACATTAAGTGCGAAAACAGAGAACTCGGAAATGCAGCAATACTACGGGAAGAAGTGAAAGAGGCTATATGTTCGATGAAAGGAGGGAAGTCACCGGGTGTGGATAATATACCAGCAGAGCTCTTGAAATATGGAGGACCAGATATAGTAAAAATCATGACAACAATTTGCCAGAAGATATGGAGTACAAAAAAATGGCCAAAAGAATGGACGCAGTCATTTAGTAATACCGCTTCCAAAGAAAGGAAATCTAAAAATGTGCAAGAACTACAGAACCATTAGCCTTATTAGTCATCCAAGTAAGGTGATGTTAAGGATACTTTTGAACAGAATAAAACAGAAATCAGAAGAAATCTTGTCAGAGGAACAGGCTGGCTTTAGACCAAAAAGAAGTACCTCAGAACAAATCTTCAATATTAGATTACTGATCGAAAAACATCTCCAGCATCAACATGATTTATACCATAACTTCATCGATTTCACAAAAGCCTTCGATCGAGTCTGGCATGAAGGTTTATGGCAAATAATGAGAAAATTCAATTTTGATACCAACATCATAGATATCATTGAAGCACTATACAAGGACGCAAGCAGTGCTGTTTTTGCAAGCAATGACATTGGAGAATTTTTCAAAACAACTGTAGGAGTTCGCCAGGGATGTATCCTGTCACCAGTGCTCTTTAACATTTATCTAGAACATATTATGCAGGAGGCTCTCTACGATTATAAATCAACCATATCGATTGGAGGCCGACCTCTGTGTAATCTACTTTTTGCTGATGATATTGATCTGATAGCTGGAACAGAATCAGAACTTCAAGACCTTACCTCTAGACTGGAGAAAGTAACAAGAACATATGGGATGGAAATTAATATAGAAAAAAGCAAGATATTGGTGAATAGCCATAAGAAACATGTTCCGACCAACATTACGTTAAATGGGCAAACGTTAGAAGAAGTTAACACCTTTAAATATCTCGGGTCCACTATATGTAGTGATGGAAGATCAAATAAAGAAATCAAGACAAGCCTTGAGATGGCCTCAGCTGCCATGACAAGGTTGAATGTGATCTGGAAATGAAAACATCAAAGAATGGGCAGACACGGTTTCTCCACACTTGTACGCATTGCTGAGAATAGAGAGCAGTGGAGGACCCTGTCTGCTGATGCTTCCACTATGGCACCCCTACGACCCATGACGGGTTATGGGTTGAGATGATGAGATGATATTATGCCTGGCATGCAACAGATTTCTAGCCAATGAGAAAGCAATATCGACATTTTTTCTGGGAGGCACCTTACACCTCCTCAGTATCCTCCTCCTGCCTTCCCTCTGGAGGCGCATCTTACAGGTTAAGTACCCTTGTTCCTTCATTTATGTATTCATTCATTCATCCATTCATCCCTCTATTATACTTAAGCTCCAGAACGAGCATAAGCGTTCAACAAACGCATGCCAAGTTCTCCTCTGCTCGGAATCAGCTCGAGGTCTTTCCAAGTCTTCCTCATACTTGTAATTTTCATTTCTGTCTCAATGTCTCTTCCCCGTGTGTATTCCAGGAGGCTAATCTGGAGATTATCCTGTATGAAAATAAAAGTTTAGTATACAACCCAATCCCCTTTCAGATTTCTGTGAATAGCATCACGACCATCCATACCAGAGAGCCGTCTACTGCCTTGTGTCTTCTTCTTCTTTGGTCCTTGGCCACTGACTGACTTTCCTTCTCACGTCCTGTTGGCGCCTTGAAGGACAGCAACAAGCTGTCTCCACTTTGGTCCTTGGCCACTGACTGACTTTCCTTCTCACGTCCTGATGGCGCCTTGAAGGACAGCAACAAACTGTCTCCACTTTGGTCCTTGGCCACTGACTGACTTTCCTTCTCACGTCCTGATGGCGCCTTGAAGGACAGCAACAAACTGTCTCCACTTTGGTCCCTGGCCACTGACTGACTTTCCTTCTCACGTCCTTGGCGCCTTGAAGGACAGCAACAAACTGTCTCCACTTTGGTCCTTGTCCACTGACTGACTTTCCTTCTCACGTCCTGATGGCGCCTTGAAGGACAGCAACAAACTGTCTCCACTTTGGTCCCTGGCCACTGACTGACTTTCCTTCTCACGTCCTCGGCGCCTTGAAGGACAGCAACAAACTGTCTCCACTTTGGTCCCTGGCCACTGACTGACTTTCCTTCTCACTTCCTGATGACGCCTTGAAGGACAGCAACAAACTGTCTCCACTTTACTCGGTCGGCAGCTATCCTTCTTGTGGTGCCCCATCTCTGGTTCATAATGTGCATCTCTACCTACACAGTTCTCCGCCAGGTAAATTTTAGTCGGCCTCCTTTTCGCTTTCCTTCTGGAGTCCATAGCATGGCTGTTCTAGTGATTGTGGCACGGTCTCTTCTGAGGATGTCTTTGTACGGCTGAGTTGAAATATTTTCTTGCGTTGACTTTTTCCATGGCGTTTGTTGACGTTTTGGTGGCTCTAAAGTTTATGTAAGATGGGGTACCCGGACCCATACCCAACCCTACTTAGTCTTTTTTTTTTTCAAACACCTAATAAACGTTACAGTGTTGCTATTATTCGTTCACTATTTTTTGCGGGGTCCTGGTAATATACGGGTTAAGAACCCTTGTTATAACGTGTTTTAATTGTGAGTGTATGATTCACGTATAATGTGAAGGTGCAGATGTGTGTATGGTAATAATAATAATAGTAATACTATTTAAGAAAACCAAATGTAAGAAAATAGTCAAACCGCTCTAATAATTAAGAAACAAAAGCAAACACACCATTGTAAGTTTTTTGTAGTTTTTTTTTTTTTTAAGTAACCACACAGTAAATATCACTACTAACTACACATCATGTTAGGAAAGGCAATAGAATAACACAAACGACTGGAAACGTAAAAATTGCATTTTTCAAAAGCAAGAAAACAGCAAACACATAAATTATCATCACCAACAGCAATCCATTGTGTCGCGGGCCGTCTCCTCTGATCTGCAATAGTGGTCCACTTATGGCCAAACTTCAAGTATAAGGATGACGGGTTTCAAAGGTATTAACCTTCGCTCAAGATTACTCTTGGCAGAGATATAAATAGAATAGTGATGCTTCTATTTCGGGGAGTCTCACGGGGATTTATAGAATGGCAAGCATAAAGTCATCTAAGTTGTCATAAACTTAGTATTCTTCTGCCCAATTCTATAAGAAAATAATTGTTGTGACTCGAATTTTTATCTTTTGAGCCCTCAGTTGAAGGTGAGTCAGCAAAATATTGGTTTACATTGCTTTGTATCCATATGTATTTTTTTAAAGAGTCATAGGAGTGCAACCATAAAATTCACTCAGTTAATTGATGAACTCAGCTAATGATTATATATACATGTGCTAGGGTGGGCGAGATGATGATGATGATGTTATGATATGTGATCACTCTCTTTTCACACTCGCAACCGACCCGATTCAACAATAAAACTCTGATTCTTAAGGCAGGGGCTGTATTTATTTCTACAACCCTATCAGTGACCAAGAGCACACTGAAGCAAACATTAAACAAATAAACCAACAAACCAAACAAACAAACACCCAGCTAGTGCTCGATTGCTAATCTGAAGAAGCAAACAAAGCAACGACTGGTTAAAATCATAATAGTTAAATAATCATACTCTCACCTGCCAAACAGTCCTTCCACGCCACCTGACACCCTCAACTATCACACACGCGCACACTCATGCGTGTCGTCCAATGCGACTAGTATGGTGTTGTGCATGAGGCTGGCAATCTCACCATGTAACATCGGTTGCTACCGAAACCACTACTGCAAGAGCACACACTCAGCTATCACACACACACTCATGCATGTCGTCCAATGAGACTAGTATGGTGTTGTGCATGAGGCTGGCAATCTCACCGTGTAACATCGGTTGCTACCGAAACCACTACTGCAAGAGCACACACTCAGCTATCACACACACACACTCATGCATGTCGTCCAATGAGACTAGTATGGTGTTGTGCATGAGGCTGGCAATCTCACCGTGTAACACAGATTGCTACCGAAACTACTACAGCACGAGCATCTGAATGCTTCATAAAGAGGCAAACCACACTGGTGGCCCCATGCTCCCTCAGGAGCGGAGAAGAGAGATATATATCTCCAAGTGAGCCCACGTGCTCTCACAAACCATTCTACACATAACCATAATTAAATAATAATAACATGGACATAAAATAATATTCAACTATATGTACAACAAATACTCTCAATAATGAGAATAAACCACCACCTCGCAACTGATCCATCTCAATATTCCTTCTGCACTCTGAAGCATGTCGTATGTGACGACTGGTGCGCCTGGCAACAAGCGTGTTGTATATGACCACTGATGAGACTGGGAATCTCATCACATGAAACACATCGTTACCGAAACAACCACTGCAATAGCATAAAAATGCTTCTTGTCGGCTTGTGATGAACACCAGCCGCATTGGTGTTTCCATGCTCCACAAGGAGCAAACAGAGAAACACCTGACTCAACGTGCCTTACGCACCAAGGAGTGCCTCGCGCTCTCCAGAAATCTTAATACATATTCTCACCTCACTCAAAGTAACCCACTAAAGATATACAGTAGAATAATCAATAATCGTGAAATACCACTAAACTACTGTCGCATCAAAGAATAAAATTTAATTATTCTTAACTTTAGCAAAACTGGAACTAAATACATCAACTAAAGGAAATTTAACACGAAAATTCTGATCTATTACTGGTGAAAATTATCTTAATCTGCTTCCACCCACGTGTCAATTCACACAATATAAAACTGGCGTCTTCTTTATACACACGCATGGTGACGCGCCACCTTTCATGACCACGTGGCTGCCATCTTGATAACAGTCAATATCATCTAAATTCAAGTAATAGATCGCTTCTCTGCCTGGTTTCATGTATGAAATATTTTCATACTATATTTGCCTTTCTTGCCCGGTCTGATGACTGAAATAATTGCTCCTAAACTCTCACATCTGTGATTTGGGCTTACGCTATTAAATCAATCCACGCATATTATTTTCACTCATTTATATTTCAAGACTAAATTATCAGGTCCTGGAAACACATTAATCTATTTATTTCATTAACCATTAAAACAGCCACGCTCAATATAATTTCAGAATTATAGAAAACTACTGCTAATTTGCTTTGAAATCAAACTCACGTGTCATGTCTTTGTTCTTCTACTACCCACACAGGGCGCCTCGTTTCATTTTCTCTTGTCTGGACTGATACTGGAAAAGCCCGCTGCTGGCCATCGCATTCTTTATATAGGCAATAGGCTAATCACTCGACTTTAGTGCGCTGCGCGGATTAATTTTGCCCCTTAAATAACACTCGCCTTTATTGCTCTATTAGGCACGAAAACACAAATAAAACCTACCGCTATTAAATATAACACACGACTATCAAATATAACACACCACAACTAATTCTTAGGCTTTATTATGGCCTAGTCATCAATCTTCTTCTTTGTCAGACTTTTCACATCCCAGCATGCTGTGCACACATCGAAAATATATGGGCGATAAATATGCCCTGAACATGAAGGGGGCGTCTTTACGGCCCCATCATATACATATAAAAGCAGATTTAGTACTGAGTTATTTGCTTAACAAGTTTAAAATGAATATGATAGATTTTTGTCTAGATAAAAAACAGTTAAATTTTCTTCATAGGATGATGGTTTGGAAAAATAGAGTTCATGAAATGAACTAGTATTTTACTTAATTGGCGGTGTGGCGTTAGTTGGATACTGGTTCAGTCACTGCTGGTTCCCGTTACCTGCAAGAAGATGTCATCAGCTATTGCAGTGGTGTGTTATGTGGCAGTTATCAAATATGATAAAGCTGCCAGCTTCATATGCAACTGAGCATCAATTAGTAATTCGTACATGTCAAAATGCAAAAATATTAATAAAATGTACATGTTACAACTTATCCCAATATATTGGGTGAATTATATCCGGAGTTTGATGCACATAAAGGCCGTAATATGTCGGGCAACCGTTTTCAGATGCCGTCGTCTCTCAGGTGAGATAGGTTCCAAACTGGGTACACTTGAGGAAAGTTTCTAGGACTTGTGGCGCTAAGCATTATCCTATGACTTTTGCACCTTTTTTTTTAATTTTAAGAGCTACTCCGAGTCCTTTTGGCCTATCCTTTAATGGGATCCGTGTGATTACTCCTTATTCTGGATGTTTATGATTTGTCCCATGGTGGTAAGGAAATGCAGTGCGAAATCTTCAAACGTGCTATTTTCTATGCAGAATTTCTGCCCCCGCACCAATGACTCCCTGTGAGGTTCTGTTGGATGACACCCACTCATAAATAAGTACAAATGTCACCATGAAAGGTTCTGTAGGGTGAGACTTAATCATAATTAAGTTTAATTTAATATTCTAATATGAAATCAACACCCAAGGTAAGGGATCTTATTTTAGTAGGGGTTTTCCGCCATCTTTATATTAACCTTATTATCTGACCATATAAGGTATTGCCCCTCTAAAGTGTTATACTTACCAATGTCATTATATCACCCGCGACTTGTCCTTGATTATTATCTCTTCTCCAAGATTGTTGACATCTCGACCGATATCCCTATTTTCTAAAACAACCTCGCCCGGAATTATTTAGTTTCATATTTCCTTTTGTCCAAACCTTTCCAGCTTGTCATTTCTAGACGTAATATAAGGATAGGACGTATGTTTGTGCAAGTAATGCTTGCAAAATTAACACTTTATTTTAAAATGCTATCATTTGTCCGATTATATGACTCATTCCACAGGTGTTCGTTCAATCAACCTGTATTGCTTTTAGACTGCCAGGAAATAATTACGTAATCTGACAGGCGATTGCCTGCTTAAAACGTCCACTCTCAGTGTCTAAAATAAACAAACTTCACAGCGAACAAACAGAGGTCAGTGTGTCATTGTTCAACCACTGCCGCAAAAGCGCCGATTAAGATAACCAGGTTGAGATTGTCGTTAAAGAGGGTAAGAAAATTATCGGTTGATGCAGGCATAAGTAAAAGATAACGAACAGATGAAAAGGGAGAGGAGATGGTCGAGTAAATACTGACCGAGAGGAGTTAAGGAAGAAAAGATGAACGAAAAATATAGGCGAGTATTTCGTCACAAATTGAAAATGACAATAGGTATTTAAATATAACACAAAACTGAAAATAAAAGAACACGGATGCATTAATTATAACGGACAATTAGGTTGATCTGAGTAGACCAAGATGGGGGATGAGCGGAGGTAAAATATCATATGATATTGTTTGGTCTCACCCCATTTCTCTTTTATAATTAACTGACTAAGTGCGTATACCTCAGTTTCCCACAAAAACTAACGAACTGATTAACTAAAGCTATGCATACGTCTGTTTCCCACAAAAACTAACTGACTAACTAACTAAAGGTGTGCATACGTCAGTTTCCCACAAAAACTAAGTAACTGACTAACTAAAAGTGTGTATACGTTCGTTTCTCACAAAAATATATGATCGTGCATCGAAAGTTACAACCTTCTGCTGGATAGACAGTGGTTGCTACAGCGGTATTGTCATAAAGATGAAGTGACAGCTTTAGATATATATATATAACTTTGAACTTTGTTGTCTCGTTACTTCACCCATGAAAGGTTATTTTGATAACTAAACAAGGCATTTTTGTTTCTTTCTTTTTCAGTTCTTGTTCTATATAAATTATGTAACCAATCGTTATGTCTCAAAGAGTATCACCTCCAAACTACAGACATTTGTAAATAGATGTCTCCGACGGATTCTCCGTATAAGACGGCCAGATGTAATAACAAATGTAGAGCTAAGGAAAAGATGCAGGCAACAGCCAATACAAATGGAAGTTAAGGTACGAAGGTGCGGATGGATAAGGCATACACTCAGAAGAGAACAATTAATCATAGCCATAGGGGCCCTTGACTGGAACCCACAAGGGAAAAGAAGAGTGGGGAGGCCAAGGAGAACTTGGAGAAGAACTGTGGAAGAGGAGGCTAAGGAAATTGGAATGACTTGGGCACAGCTGAAAAAGACAGCCCAGAATAGAAATCGATGGAGAGCAACTGTTTCAGCCCTATGTTCCACAGGGAACGAAAAGGAATGATGACGGTGAATCGTTATAATGGTAAAGGAAGTTGCATAGCAAGTACTGCCATAGGGGAGTCACGTGTTAGAGACTTCACTATACTAGGTCCAGCTTACTGAGGTTGTATGGTGAACAGTTCCCTTCCTCGCTGCCTTTGCCTTCCACACCTCAAGAGCAAAGCCGGGTACAGTTGGGTAGACTGGAGCGTGACACCACAGTATTCCGAACATAGCTTAGAAAAAAGACACTTATGATATTGGTAGCATTACAAGGTAGTCCTTATTCCGGAATCCCTGGGAAAAGAGAATTAGGGGTTAATTGTGGCGCTGACATTAATGATATTCTAAAATCGTGTTAATAAAAGCGTGTCTGCCATATGATATCTATGTGGAGAAGATTTTTTATAAACGATTTTTTTTTTAATGGTGCTTGAAAATGTCAAGAACTTCGCGGCTCGGAAAGCTAAATAAGCAGCGCGAGGTTTGAGATTGTTCCTTAGTTCGAACCTCAGGGATTTGAGTTTTCCCTCTATACCCTTGCGGAATTTGGGGGTAGGTTTCTCTGCTTTCTTGCAACCCCAGAGGGCTTCCCCAATTCAGGTGGCTCAATGTTGGTGGAGGTCACGCTAGACCCACTAATTGGCAGGTGATGCAATGCCCCGAGTTGGATGGTCTTCTTCCCTAAATGCATTTCAAGGCTGGACATAAGATGTGACACATGAATGAATTACTTTATTTTACATGCTTTTCTTTAGCTTGCAACGTATGTCACTCTCTTGTCACCTTCAAATCTTGCAATCGATTTTTCAGTCCCTTCCAGATGAGCAATAGCTCTGAAACTTGGCATAGTTGTGTATTCTCCATGACAATACAATAATCAGTCGTAAAAATAATAAAATTAATATTAATTTTTTTGGTTTGTATTGTATATCACTGAAACGGGCGATAATTGCAAATAATCTAGGTGTATTCATTCCAACAACATTGTCTCTCTTGAGAGAAATATTGAAACTTCTCACACACTATCGCACGCGCGAGCACAGACATACACACAACTGACATTTACATTTAAAAAAATATAATTTACAAATCTTATCAAAACTTTTTTTTTTTAAAGTATTAACTTTCCGTGTAATATACTGAATAATGAAATCCGCCTCCTGTGCTCTGGACTTGTTTATCGCAAACTGATAATGTCATTAGCGGATCGATTACATTTGACTTAGATTTAAAAACCTGAAAAGTGATGCTGAACACTTCTTTTACTATGGGTATGACCTTCAGTGAATCGTTTTGGTGGTGGATGTTTGGTCTAACTCAGGTTGTCGACATCAGAAGGTCTAACTCACGCGTCGCGTCGGAACAAGAACCAGCGAGAACCGACATGAGCCTGACTTCGAGCAGTTCAAACGTGGGCATGCACGGAGAAGGAGATAGAAACCGCGGCAGAAAAGACCATAGCTCCTCCGATAGCAGCCTATCTGATACAGATATGGTTAATGTAGAAGTACAGCAAATATGGTTGCTCCGACTGCTGAGGAAGATCAAACGTATCGTGGGCAGGGTCTGTACGTATCCTTTCCGGTCTGCCGAACGCGCAAAGGTTCCATGATAGCAACTTTGCCCAGCCAAGATAGAATGCAATTATTTTTTTCTGTTTCCATGTTGTAATTGACATGAACGAATTTTTTCTCAAGGCCCTTTTCAGGGCCACGAAAAATAAAATCACTCTAGCTATAGGTTTGGTTTTGAGATGTTACATTTTTGTGTTTGTTGGTTAATTTTATTTGTTTTTTATTTTGTTTTTATTTTCATTTTTGTATGTGTGTGTAAAAAAACAGTTCGTCTGTGTTTTTCCTTTTCTATTAATATCATTTTCTTTTTTCTTCTTTAGCCCTTGGCCGCTAGTGCCAAACGACCATCACTCTGCTTGGCGTCTCTATTAGAGTTCACCATCACGACAAGAGACAGAAGGCGTTGGAGATCCATTGCAGCCGACCTTTGATGTGGAGGTGGGAGCTGAGGACTCTGCTCTTCAGTTAGGGCAGCGACTCAGCGAGGACATGAACCTAGTTACCCTGCCTCGTAAGGCTGGACCTGGTATAGTGAAGCATACATAGATGGATAAAAATCAAATGCAACAGATGGAGCTGGGGGTGTTCTTCTAAGTTTAAGCACTGGTCCAGAAAAAAAACAAAGCTGTGTCCATGTGGGGAGGAAGCAAAAACTAGATGTCTTCTGTCGTAATTTTATTAGAGAGAGGTCTTAGAAATAGTGGTCCCGTCCGAGTGGGAAATTATAGTGAAGGATCTGTGATAGTAAGGGTTAAGAAATGGATAGTTTGATTCACAAGGGTGCTGAAAAATAGTAAGGACAGTCTCTGAAATCGGATAATTTCTCCGATCTGCCTCTCTTACGACAATTTTATTTATCTTTAGACTCCTAAACCTCTCCTGGCTAAACAATTGTTGCCAGTTACTCAACACTCATGTACACACACCACTTTGGTGCTACAAACACACAGACGTAAATTAATATGAAACAAATATAAAGGTATATTATCAGGCACTCGCAGGAAATAAAGAAGTAGAACACCAGACAACAGAAAAACAACAGACATGAGTGGCTTACCCAGGATTTGAACACTGGACCTTCCGTGCGACAACCCCGCCTAGCCATGCAAGCGAATCACACTATCCGCCCTGCCATCTACGCATCATCAAAAAATGATGTTTCAATGGCAGGTCAACAGTGCGAACCACAATACATGACACCAGAAGTCCACCATGGGCAGTTCAGCCTATTAATACAACAGAAGTGATTGCGTCATTACTTACTTAGTCGTTCCCCTTCTACCGTGAGGTGTAGAGGTTTGGAAGAGAGAGCGCCAGCCTATCCTATCAGCTGTCTTCCTCCTGGCCTGGTTCCATTCTAGTCCTCAGTCCTTCAAAGATTGTCTAATGTTGTCCTCCCAGCGGACTCTGGGTCGTCCTCGGGGTCTGGATCCTTGGCTCTTTGTTTCCCATGCTTGTCGTGGTATCCGATCTTCTCCCATTCTGCAGACATGGCCAAACCATCTTAATTGGGACTGTTCTACTTGGGTCTGCAAGGGGTAGGATTTAAGGCCTTGACGTATCGTCTGGTTGCGTACCATGTCTCTTCTTGTTAATTCAACCACCTTCCTCAGATACCTCATTTCTGAGGTTTGGATCTGGCTTTTATGGGTTGTAGTCATTTCCCACGACTCGCATCCATATGTCAAGACTGGGACATAGGTGGAGCGGTATACAGCCATCTTCGTTTTCTTACCAACCTCTCTCTTGCTGAGAGTCCTCGATTTATGGCCTGAAAAAGTCTCCCAGCTGCTGCTTTTCGAGGATGGGTTTATTTAATAGTTTTAAATTAACACAAAATCCAGTGAAATAAAATGAAAGAACTAGACCACTGATCACGTGAAACTAATATATTACCGCTTTCACAAACAGAATGAATTTAAGCCTCCAATATAGAAGATATCTGCGAGAAATCTTGTAGTGCTTTTATTCAGACTCTCTGGCGCAAATGATAAACTGCATTCTTCAGTAGTCTCAATATATAATTAAAGAATTGAAGGATCAGGGGACACGCGAAATGTCACAACTTATTTGATATCAGGGAAATATTCTGTTTCTGCGCCACCATCCCAGCTTCCATTACCCAACTATCTACCGCTAGACTTTCCCCGTTCGTCTCAGTCTGCGAGCGATTTCAGCGCTCTTCTCTGTTTCGCATTGAGGTGCTAGACGAAGGCGTGAAACTGCTTCGTCCGTTCTGGGAACCACCGCTGCCATTGAGGATATTTCTCTCCCGGTAAGCTTTGGCAACTCCTACTAGGCGGGGTGCCAGAAAGGTGTAGAGAAATGCTTGATTATAATCGCTCTAGAGATGGGCAGTAGGCGTGGTTTAACCTCCCCTTTAAGACAAAGCGATTTCCTGGATGCACGCATGATAACTGTCTACATATTAATTAGCCCACGTTGTAGAATTCCACGTTGCTATTGTGCATGCTAATGAGCCCGCGTGGTATCCACGTTGACTATTGTTTTTCACACAAATCCAGGGCTGCGATGCTATTCGAGGCTACTATCCTTTATCATCAATCTATTCAGGGACGTCACTTTTAATACTCTACGTCACATCTTCCAAGACTGTCGGCTCCATGGGAGGAACAGGGTGGAAGCGTGGCCTTGTCCAACCCAGCTGAGGTAGAAATTGTTTGGTGACAAAAGAAGCCTGAGAGGTCTGTCAGCTTTACAAGTGAGATAGGTGTAGTTATTTGGGAGCAAGCGACGAAGAGGATTTTCTGGCACAATTTGTTTTTGTTTAATTTTTTTTTTATTTAGCATGACAAGAAGAAAATGTCCTGCTTTAATCATTAGAAATGACACTTTTGATCTGCTACCAAACAAAAACGCAATGTCAATAAACTTATTTACATCTAAAATCTAAAACCAGTAAGATCATTAGAAATGACACATGTAATCTGCTACCAAATAAAAACGCAATGTCTTTAAAATTCTTTACATCTAGATGTCGTCAAGTTATCGTAAAAATAGGACAGAAAATTTCTGCGGGGGTGATGACTCATGGGTGTGTGTTGGGGGTGTAGCTGGTGTGTGTGGGGGTACTGCTTTTGGTTTGTCTGGTTTTGTGCACAGGGCACATAATGGAAGAGAGATATTTTTTAGATGGAAAGAGGTGAAGTGGTGACATTGTCGTCGTGTACCTGTCTTTTTGTGTAAAAATATGACAGAGTTGCGGTGTTGGGTATACGTGTAGATAGCTGAATTATGTGTCTTGAAACCTACATTTTTCTCCCCTGCGCTTGATGCGTGTTGAGGACATCCAAAAAGGTGTTTTTGTCTAGTGTGTTGTGTTGCTTACTGCGGCCTTTAGTGGTGGTCTTGTCATAATCCCCGAAACAGTGGTAAGTTTTGCTGCAGAGGGAAACCATCCCACTGCCCTCATATTCTAACTTGAAAAGACCTCGTGTTCGTTTATCAAATAACTTTTTGTCGCGGCATTTCTGACAAACGATTCGCGTTTTACCCCCACTAGCAATAAACTCGGATCGATGTTCGGTGCAGATTTCGGCGGGGAACCATTGATCGTATACGCTATAAAATTCTTTTCTCATAGAGGGTTTAACGGCGGCCGCCAGGTTATTTGTACTAAGGGCCAAGTAAAGACTATCCGTATCAGTCTCGCATAACTGAAAGTCAGCTCTGTCTACAAATCTATCTAGGCAATCGTAATAAAATTCTAATATGCAGAGTTTTGCGTACTGGTAGACGAAAAAGCCTATCTGCGCGGGTAGGTCCCAACTAATTTTCTTCTTAACCATCTCTACCTCGAAAATGTCGTCCGTCACTAAACTCATCTTTTTAAAACGCGGACAGTTTATTAATTTAGACGTCCCCTCCCCGGTCGTGTACGAGACCTCGACGTGCTTCGTCTTATTGGTCAATGTCTTGCCGTAACCCGCGTTCCCTAACAATTTCATAGTTTCACTAGTTATTGCGTAAACATCGTCTATATCCCCTTGTCGGCGGGCGTCGGAGACGGTATCCCCAAATTGTTTGAAACAAGTCGCAGTTGTATACTCGATCACCTGGTATATTATACACGTGACTTCTGAGCCCTTGGACAAGTACCAGCGAAGCAGAGGCGTCGCCAACATAATCTTTTCATCTACGTAACTACATATCAATGTCCTTCTCCTGGCAAAGGGGCGACCGACCCCAACCAGGCGCGTCCACGGGTGGCGGATAGTGGAACGACCTCCAGATATGGTGTGTCAGCTGCGAATTAAGTCAGCATTGCTGGACGAATAAGCAGTCGCGGACCAAACGGCGATGTCCTCCCAGCAGGACGGGGAGGGGTAACAGGTGGCACTGATACCCCCACTGAAATCCCCCATATGTCCTATGACGGGTGCATCAAGGGAGTAAGAGCCGCTATAAGCTCTAGCCACGGGGAAGGTAAACCTCGGTAAACAAACCAATCTGCTGCCTTGCAGCTACCACCGGGAGATGGAAAGGCTATGGGAGACAACCCTGAACAACAAACACAACCCGGCCTGCCGAAGACGGAGTGTGTTAGCTACGGCGCAGACACCGGGAAAAATTAGGACACACACGCTTTTGCGGTATGGAGTCATGCGACAATCTCGACTTACGTCATGGCGTCGCTCCTATCAGCTACAACCGGGGAGGAGCGGAGCCGGGCCCCTAGCCTCGAAAGGGCCCACCCAAGCAACCGGTGCCTTTGCCAACCAAATGGTCGGGGGAAGGCAAAGTAGAGCAACTGACCAACCAACCCACTATCTTACAGTGGCTCAATGGAATGCAGAAGGAGTGAGGAACAAGAAATCGGAGTTACAAGAATTCCTCAGGAAAAATAACATTGATATAATCTGCATCCAAGAAACTCACCTAAAAGATACCCAACGATTCTTTGTACGTGGATACCAATCCTTCCGCCAAGACAGGGCAAAAAGAACTAAGGGAGGAATCCTCACACTGATTAAAACCTCAATCCCAGCAGTAGAGACACACAGATCTGGTGAGGACGAACTTGAATACATAACAGTCCAACTACTGCTGCCCAGTGGAGACTTAATGATCACAAACTGCTACAGCCCTCCAACCACAACTCTGGAGCTACACAAAGTGAAGCTTGCAGCATCGAGACACCCCATTATGGGTGACTTCAATAGCCACTCACCCAGCTGGGGCTATGACACAACAGATCCAAGAGGAGAAGAAGTGGAAGATTGGATGGTAGAGAATAAACTAATTCTAATAAACCAACCAGAGGATAAGCCCACCTTCTATTCCAGAGTATGGAAAACAACGAGCACACCAGATCTTGCTATGGCTACAGATGACATACATCGACTCACCACCAGAACAGTAAATACTCAACTTGGGGGAAGTGACCATGTACCAGTCACATTACAGATATCTGAGATAAGAAGTGCAGGAGAAATCAATATGTCTCCTAGCTGGAATTTCAAAAAAGCAAACTGGGGATTTTTTAAAGAACAAGCCGACAATTTCTGTCAGAACATTGCCCACTCAAATAACATCAATAAAAACATCTCCATCATCAGTGAGGCAATCATCCAAGCAGCAAAGAAGTCAATTCCACGAGGTAAACGACGAGACTACAAACCATACTGGAGTGACATCCTGGGAAAACTCCATAGTGAATTAAATAAAGCACGGGAAACTATGGAGCAAAATCCCACATTAGAGAACACACAGAGCCACAACAGCATAAAACAAGCTTTCAATGAACAAAAGAAAGCTGAAATCCAAAGGAGCTGGCACCAGAAGACCAGCAGTCTCAACATGGAAAAGGACTCAAGCAAGCTTTGGAATCTGACAAGAGTGCTAAATGAAGAAACAACAACCAGCTACTGTAAGACTGTCATCAAGGAAAATGAAAAATACCACACAGGAAAGATGGCAGCAAACATCCTGGCAGATTTCTACAAGGAAGAAAGCAACACATCACTTTCACATGCACGGATCCAAGAAGTACGTAAGGAAGTAAAAGAAAAACTGAAGCACCAAAACCCAGATATCTGCATGAAGTCACCCCTTACTATGAGAGAACTCAGTGCTGCCATAACAAAACTAAAGAACAGAAAAGCTCCAGGAAAAGATGGCATCACAAATGATATGATCAAGAACCTTGGACCTGTAGCCAGGCACAAGCTCCTCCTAATCTTCAATCAGTCATGGAGTACTGGAAAATTTCCAGATCAATGGCGAGAAGCAATCATTGTTTCCATCAGAAAGAAACAAAAGGAGAAAACAAGCAAGTCCAGCTACCGACCAGTTAGCCTACTGAGCTGTCTGGGTAAGGTAATGGAAAGAATGGTGAACTCAAGATTACTGAAACATCTGGAAAAAAACCATCTGCTTGATAACACACAGTCAGCATTCAGGAAAAATTTGGGGAGTACAGATAAACCTCTCCAAGACAGTAGCAACCTGCTTCTCTCTGTCAAATCGCCGAGAAACGATCAAACTGCAGCTAAATGGAAGTGAACTTCCAATCGAGGAAAACCCAACATACCTAGGAGTCAAGTTGGATAAGAGACTCACCTGGAAGCCGCACATAAAAGCAGTAGAACAGAGAGCAATAAGAAAGCTCTCTATTATGAAAAAACTGGCTGGCACAAGTTGGGGGGCAAATACCAACATACTTAAAAAAGTCTATACAGGCACAGTCAGACCTGTACTTGAATATGGCATGTCAGCCTGGGCCACAGCATCTAAAACAAACACAGAATGTCTAGAGAAAGTGCAAAATTCAGGCCTCAGAATAATCACTGGAGGGATGAAGACTTCTCCAATCCAGGCAATGGAGCGATACACCAACATCCGCTCTCTTGATGACAGACGTGAGGAAAAGGTATTCACTCACAGTGAGAAGCTTCTACGAATGCCAAGTCATCCAATGCATGCCAAACTCCATAGTGTGACAAAGAACAGGCTGAAAAGAACCAGCTTCCTAAACATCTCCAAACATCTGCATCGATGCCATGAAGACCTCCTCCCAAATCGATCTACTGAGTTTGAAATGTTAATTGATTACGAGGAGCCAGACGACTGCCATGGAAATATATCTATCATCACAGAAGTCCCTGAAATAAAAAAGAAAGGCCACCTGACCCCTCAACAACTAAAAACTTTGGCTCAAGAAATGATTGAAGAAAAGTACAACCCGAAGGAGTGGACACATGTATACACAGATGGATCTGCTGAGGGGGCAGTAAAGAATGGTGGAGGAGGCATTTTTATAAGATTCCTAAATGGAAAGATCATCCGAAAGGCCTTCCCAACTGGAAAGATCTCCTCCAATTTTAGGGCAGAAGCTATGGCACTACTGCAAGCCCTGAAGATCCTCACCAGACCTGAACAGCAGCCACAAGCTAAGATAGTAATCTTCACTGACTGCAGGTCATTACTTGAATCAATACAAAACACCAGAAATGATAACATGATGAATGAGATCAGATCTGAGCTTAACATCATCCAAAGGTCATCAACCATTGCCCTTCAGTGGTTACCTGCCCATTGTGGAATCGCTGGTAATGAGAAAGCAGATGCTCTATCAAGAAGTGGCAGTAAAATGGAACAATACAGCCACCCATTGCCCTATCGGGAAGCAAAAACCATCATCCACAACAAGTACAAAAATCAGTGGAAGGAGAAAGGGGATATATACAGCAGAGATGACCCAATCCACCACCTAAACAGACACCAACAGATGACAATTTTCCGCCTGAGAACTGGTCACTGCAGATTACTTGGACATCTCTATCGCCTCAAGATATCCCATACGAATGAATGCCCATGTGGAACTGATATCCAGACTCCAGAACACATTCTCCAGAACTGTCCAACCCATGATAAATTGCGACGTGCGACCTGGCCAAAAGGTGATGAGTCGTTTGAGTCGCTGCCAATTGCATTCCCACATTTCTATCAATTTGACATCACACTCGGTCTTCAAATATTCCCAAAGCATACATTTCACTGACCGTTGAACTGGGTCTTCAAAGACATATTATTTTTGTGCGATACCGAAGTCAACCAGTCGTGACACTGCACGGTGTATTTATTGACTTTATGGTACCTGAAACCATCCTCCTTTTTCCTTCTAATGGGAAAATCAGTGGGCATATTCTGCATTAGTGCCCACAAATAAAGAGCGTTGGCGTCATAGCCTTTAACGCTCTGAACAACTTTACCACCTCTAATGTGCGTTTTGTCTTTTTCATGAAATCTATGAAATATTATCGACGGACCCCCAACTATATTTTGTCTCAGAGTGTTATGTAAATCTTATTCGCGTTTCGAACATAAAGAAAAAGCTATATTTGACGGCAGAGTTTTTAATAGGTACTTTAAGGTTACCCCGGGAACCGAAATGGCGTCTTTAAACATATCTACCCCTAGACCCGCGTAAAAACTAATTTGTTGTTCTAACGCAATTAAGAATAGAACTACGTCTTTGTTGTTATACCACGTCAGACAATCGCGCAGCGTGGTCATGTGACTATCGACCCAGACATTTTGACATTCAGCGTACTCGGCAATGGAAATATTACAATTTTTTAGGGAGGAAAACAAGGCCAAATGGGGCGGTAGCGTCGTTTCGTTTAACTTGTTTAAATCTTTGACGTATTAGTAGCAGAAAAACCCTTTAGTTTCTTTAACTTTATAGGCCGCGAGGTACTTACTATAACTAAATCCGGGTGCCAGATACTTGATTATATCTAAAAATTTTAACTGCGGGATAGTGATACATATAAAGTCATTATTTTTTTTTACTAAATATTTAAAGTCTTGGTCTAGGAAATACTTTATTAGGTATGGTTTTATAACTTTTACGTCGTATTTCCCCGAGTTGAACCCTATAACAGGGAGCTCTCGCAAATACTCATCGAGTTTTTCGATGTGTCCCGCCAAATCACCGAGTTGAGTATATACCTCGTCAAAGCGCTCTCGTAAGATTGCGTAAGCGGCCTCGGCGATTCGGGTCAGATGGTCAAGCATCCTATTGACCAAGTCTTGAGGATCGCCCGTTGTGATAAAGCAGACAGGCGCCTCCAGCCCGGGGACATTGGAAGCTACCGAACAAGACAGAGGGATGTGTTTGGCTGTATATATTGTCCCCACGGTCGCCGTCCCTACAGAGGTATCGAAAAAGCATTCATAATCAAATGTCGCCCCATACGGAAACACGAATTTCGTATCGACATTTATACCGTGCGCGACGATTGATTCCGAAATTGTTTCCGGCGGGGTATAAACCCCACCCTTCAATATTTATATTCTTTTATCACAGGTACACATTGTCTCATGCCTTTCCATAAACTTATAAAGCTTCCATAATTTCCCACATTTGGGACACGAAAAAGAGTGGCTCGCCCTATCTATACTGTGTACATGAAATGGTTTTTATACACTAAAAGCAGCAACGTTTCATTATAACTATCACTACCTCTGAGTTTTGGGGAAAGAGTTTGTGTGTCGTCAAACTCGAATACGTCAATGTTTACCACGAAACACTTTTCTAAGGCGGGGATTTGGGGCAAACTCACGCCGGGAAAATCGATTACGGAGTCGATACCCTGATTTATTTGGCACTGTTTTACTAGCCTGCGCGTGGTTTTTCTAACGTCCTTAACGGGAGCCCCCTAGAAGCTGCCAGGCATCTAAAAAACAAAAGTTATCTGTGTAAGGTTTTGAGTGTGAGTCGTGTTGTAATGTATTAATAGCTTTATTGTTGGTGATGTGTGGTGGAATATCAGCTAAACAACAGCCTATAGGATATTCTTGGATGTGGTAAATGTAGAATGATGTGGCTGGTGTTGACTCGACATAATATTTTGTGTTGGGTCTGTTTAATTGCGCGTTAATAAGAGTGTCACTGTCGTGTAAGTTTGAGACAAATGTGTTGAAGTCTGTAATATTGTTAACTAGATGAGGTGTGTCCAAGACACATGCGTTATTGTGAGATGCGTGGTAGAAGCGGAGTTCATTTTGTTTCTCTGTGACGTAGAATGGTGTGGTGACTGTAATTAAGTTTGAATCGTTTTGTTTGTTTGTTAAAGACGGGTCTAAGTACGGAATACTAATCTATTGGTTGTGTGTTGTCTGGTCTATGAAAAAAGGTGAATGTAGACAAGTAGTTGTTGAGGTTGGTGTGAGTGTTTATGGCTGACCAGTTGTCTGTGTAGAACTGTCTAACGTCAGACGGTATGTCTCGTAAACTGTCCAGGTCAGAGGTCAGGCGAGCCTTCTTACTAGGCCCTTGTATGAATTTAAAGAGGAGGGGTTTTCCTGGACTGCAGCTGATTTGGAGGGAATTGTTGAAGAGGGTGTCTGCTGATAGTGTTGAGACGCTGTGGCCGGTCCCGGTGTTGAGGTGGTGGGCCCTGTTGTTACAGATACTGATGAGAGTGTTGAAAACGATGTGAAGGGTGCTCCTGATGATGATGGAGTGGGGCCAGGTGTTGAGGTAGTGGGTCCCATTGAAGATGAAGAGTGGGTCTGCTAATGGTGTTGAGATGCTGTAGAGGGAATTGTTGCAGATGTTGGTGAGGGTGTTGAAAATGATGTAAAGGGCGCTCCTGATGATGATGATGGTGTGGGACCTGGTGTTGAAGATGATGAAGAGGTAGTTGTTGAAGATGGTGTGGGGCCCGGTGTTGAAAATGATGAAGAGGTAGTGGGCCCCGTTGTTGCAGATGCTGGTGCGGGTGTTGAAAATGATGTGAAGGGCGCTCGTGATGATGCTGGATTCTGCGTAGGTGCAGATGGGTGTTGCTGTAGATGGATCCGTAAGTTATCAGCTCGAGTAAAGCTGTTTAAGCAGATCTCACAGCTAAACATAGTCAGAGAGTGCACGGTATTGCCGTGTCGTAAGTAGTTATCATGACGTGTGAACTGCTTCCCGCATCAAGCACATACGAGGATGTTTTGTGCCACTGTGGTGGAGCCTGTTTGAGGTGTATACGAGGCTTCCGTGCTTGAAGTGGGTCCATGTTCATTCTCTGTGTGACGTTTAAGTGTATCAGTCCTCTTAAACACCCGCCCACAAAGAGAGCACTCGTGTCTTTGTCGCCCGTGAGCTGTATCCAAATGTCGAGTGAGATTACGTTCCCGAGTGAAAACTTGACCACACTCCAAACAAGTATGTCGGTGTCTCTCTGGTTGAGGTGAAGCCATCTGTGAAAGAGAAAAAAATAAGAATTTAGACATCAAAACATAAAAACGAATACACGTGGCAAAACTCTTCGAGTTAGTAAACTAGCAAACAGACACGCTCTGTTTTTCATTGACATGGTTAAACCAGACAAAACAGACTAATAGACAAACTGACAGATAGGTAGGCAGGCAGAGAGACAGACACACCAGTCGGTAGATGGACAAACATACAGACTGACACGCACGCGCACACGCACACACACACACATTGCTATAACACGTCTTATCTTTAGTTCTCTTTTTTGATATAATGGGAGATCTTTGTGTTATCATGTACAAAACCAGTCAGAAAGTTTCTGGTTTGACAAGTGTTATGATGTTAAAATACATAAATATAAAATTGAAACCAGACAATGCCAAGTTATGATATTGATTCGCCCTCCCGTTTGTGTCTCTTTTGTGTCAGTGTAATTATTTTCACGAGAAGCCTAATATCGACTTGTAATTATTTTCAAGTGTCCCGGAAATTATCAGTGCAGCTGTGTCCCGAACAAAGTTGACAAAATTATGAATTTTTCAGCGGAAGAAAAACAAAGCAGGACCCGGGTAAATTTTAAACGGTAGACATTTTACGTTTTTTTTGTCTCGCCCCGTATCGACTTGTAGAAATTTTTGGGTATTATGGTGCTTTGTCTGTCGATTGCAAGCCACATGGGGTCGTGACGTATATATCGATCCAAATATGACTCACAACAGACACAAAGCAACTCGCTTTTGTCTATAATTCACGGTTCTAATAATACCATTTACACAAGACGAACACTGGTACCTGGTATATTGATAAGACTTTGCCGCCCTATTCTCCACATGTGAGAAACTCAGGGAGATAATGTTTTTTTTTTTTAACTTTTTAAAATAATTGTCAACGAATTGTTTTCAGAACCAATACTGAGTCGACGACTTGTTTTAGGCATTTTAACAACGCTGCTATACCAGCGCAAAATTCTATAATAGGATATATTTAAAAAAAAGAGAGAATTACATTTTAACAAAACTTCTATAATATTCTTATCGAAGATAATATTTTGTCTACAGACTTGTCAATTTCGTGTAACGGTTGTGTATTTTAAGCTATGTATATATAAAAAACATAGTACATTTACCTTATACGCTGCAATAGTAAGAAAAGGAATTGTCTGTCTTCAACGGCCTGTCTGTCCCACAAGGCTGGTTCTACGCGCAAATACGGGTGTCTTTGCTGCTGGCAGTCTGTTGACGGAATGGTGGGGGTCTAAAGAGTGTATCAGTATATATCTCAAAATAGAAAAGTAATTTTCCTACACGATAATTTCACAGGCGTTGTCAACTGAGCCGAGTGAGTCATGACACAATGTAATATCGATTATATAATTACGTTCAGCTTTTTGTCTCATCGCTTTGTACATTGTCACCAAAAAAAAACGAGGTCGCGCCACTTTGTAACAATTACGAATCGATGTATGTTTAAAATAATGTGAGATACTTCAAAATATAAAAATCGAACTAGGCTAATTACGGTTATGTTCGCTTTATCCTGTTCCCCCCAAAAAAAGATATTTTGTTTGTCCGTTCGTCGCACTATATTCAGAACTTAACTGGGTAACACTTTATTGTAAGTTTAAAAAATGGCCAGTAATATTGTATACGATATTTTACTTACATTAAAGCAAAACGCCCTCCTTTATATTAGAGCAAATGACATCTTTAAAAATCAAAATGGGATTAACCAAACTTCCGAATATGACTGGTAGAATGTTTAGCAGATATTTGTTGTGTTTATGAATTGTAAAAATTAACATTTCACTTGAGTGTGGATATTTTATACAGATATATAAAGGTAGAAACAGACCAAATACAAAATGTTGCCTTAAAAATCGTAGGATTAGCTTGCGTCTGGGTAGCGAGTAGATATGTGGAAATTCCATGAGTGTTTTGCTCGAGGCTTGGTTTACACCAGTAGGGCCTTAGATATAAAATAACTTCGTATGAGTGTAATTTATCATTACTAGCCATTGATCCCAGGTGGCAACACCCCTTCACTGCGCTGATAGGTGGAACTACCGGAAGTGGGAAAACTGTCTTTATACGTCGGTTTTTACAACATCTAGGCGAGTTAGTGGTCCCTGCCCCAGACGAAGTTATATGGTGTTATGGGGAATGGCAGTCAATGTATACTTCGATGACCGAAGTCCAGTTTATTAAAGGACTGCCGGACGTGGAACAGTGGTCAGGTGATAAGAAACGACTGCTCGATATAGATGATCTGATGAGTGATAGAATAACTAAACTATTCACGAAAGGCAGCCACCATCGCAATATTAGAAGGATCTGCATCGTCCAAAATTTATTTGGCAAGAACAAAGAACCATCAGCTTTAATTCTTATTATATAGTGCTTTTCAAAGACCCCCGAGACGGATCGCAGATTACGAATCTAGCCAAGCAGATGTACCCGGGTCGTACTGCCTATGTCCAAGAAAGTTTTAAAGACGCGACCGGTGTTCCACACGGTTCTTTGCTAATCGACCTGCGACAGGCAACACCGGATGCTTTGAGATTGCGCAGCCATATATTTCCCCACGAACAACAAGTCGTTTACGTCCCCAAATAACAAGATGGGGAAAAGTTGAAACGTCACGCCGAAATGATGCAGTTCTTGGGCAGTGCTAAACCCCCAGCGATCAAGGCTATGAAAACAGCATCACCCAACCTCATAGGAACACTTTGAGAATGTTGTCACAACGTATTAAAAGGTAACGTTCCACTTACACCTCCTCAGAAGAGGCGTATGCGTCGTTACTAAACCACCCTGAGAGCGCTCACTCAAAAGAAATTGTCGCTCAGATGGCGGAAACAATTTTAACAAAAGGGAGGTTTCATAGGCGCTTTGCTGGGCCCTATACTAAGCGTGTGAAAAGGTATTTTAGGTGTGTAAAAAGAAGGCCAAGAAAATGCTTTTGATGGACCCTCGTTTGTTAGAGTCTCAAAAGCTTTATAGAACCCCGATGCTCTAAGAGATAACCTAGGAGAATTGGACAGTCAAATGCAACGAGTCTTGGACCGAGAAGATTTACCGGTAGGCGACAAAGCTAGATTATATCAGCGAACACTCCAACGCTATTTGACTCGACTAGAGCAGTACAGTCATGTGCCTCTGGAAATGTACACCTTACACAAGCCGGTGCGTAGAAAATTTAAAAGACGCGCAACCATCGCTGGTGGTATTGATCAACAGTTCCAGGCTGATCTAATAGACTTGCGCAGTTTAAGAAATCCAACGACGGCTTTTCCTATCTAGTGACGTGTATCGATGTGTTTAGTAAATTTTCGTGTGGGGTTCCTCTAAAAACAAAAACTGGGAAAGCCTTAGTAGAAGCGGTGAAGAGAATTTTTAACAGTCGCAAACCGATAAAGTTTCAAACAGACAAAGGCAGTGAATTCGTCAACAAAACATTCTTAAAGTTCCTTAAAGAAGAGGGTGTCCATTTCTTCACTACGGAGAATGAGGATACCAAGGCAATGGTGGAAAGATTTAATCGAACCTTAAAAGAAAAATGTGGCGTTACTTTACCAAAACCAACAGTCTTCGATACGTCGACGTGATAAAGCAACGGTTCCGCAACTACTATTATGCGTTTCATCGTAGTATTCGGATGGCTCCGTCACAAGTTAACCCGATCAATCAAGAAGAGGTGTGGCACACGTTGTATTCGACCGCTGACGTCACCGGAAGAAAAGTCTATTTTAAAGAAGGTGATCGCGTGCGGATCGCGCAAGCCAGACAGACTTTTAAAAAGGGTTATATGCCTTCGTGGACAGAAGAACTGTTTACGGTCAGCCGATTAAACAATACAACGCCAGTACCGTACGTGCTTAAAGACGATTCGGGTGAGGAATTGAAAGGGTCTTTTTACAAAAAAGAGCTGCAGCGGGTCGGTGACAAAATAGTTTATCGAATCGAATCGATTTTGCAAGAACGACGAGGTGTAAGCGGTGTTAGAGAGTATTTAGTCAAATGGTTCGGTTATAACTCGTCATTCAACAGCTGGATTTCCTCCAAACAGCTAGCGAGATATCGAGACTAATGGACATAGAAGACGTGGCCACGCCAGTTTTTCGGTCACCTCCTCCCAAAGCCACGAGAACCTCGTTCTGGCCTTTTTTGGAAACTAATCCCGCGGCTAGAGATCGTTTTTCATCTGTCAGATGATCGTTATATATGTCGTCATCGGGGTCTCCTTATTCAATCTGAGTCGGAGCAACGCCGAGGGGCCTGACGCCAAGTTTTGGATTGCCTTAATGAGCAGTTGTCTGGGTTACATGTTACCTAACCCTAAGATAGGATGAGTTTTTACGTGACTTTACCGAGCAATGCCTCGATGAAAATATACCCGAACAATAACGCCGGTCACTTTTTTGTCAAATTACCACAGACTATAGAATTGACTTCACGGTACGAGGTTTTCTTGGTTGAGATTCAATTCCCCAAAAGTTATTTTAACGTACTAGAGGGCGAACTATGGATACATTACTTCCCAAACAAAGACGAGGGAAAAACGCCTATAATACTCACGTTGCCCGCCGGTCTATACAATTCACCCGACACGCTTATCGATGAATTGAATCGATTGCTTTTAGGAACGGATGTGAATGAAAAAGCGCAAATTAGAATCCATTTTAACAATAATAAGGCCACCTTGACGCTGTATGAAACGGGGGCGGAAGTTAGAATTAGCGAGCCGTTGAAAAACATGTTAGGGTTGCTCGCATCGATCGTAACAGGCGCCGACCCAATACTACGAGGAGAGACTGAAGTACAAATGGATAGAGACATGAAAAATGTGTACGTGTACTGCGACCTCGTTGCGGCGAGACCGGTTGGGGATGCTTCGGTCCCTTTGTTACGAATTGTCCCTATTTTGGACAGGCCTACCGCTTCGGTTTTTAGGATTTACGACAAACCGCACTACGTACCCCTGAGTCGTTTTTCGTTTGACACCCTGGAAATACTTTTAACTAATGACCACGGTAAGACTATCCCATTTTACTAGCGGAACTTCGGTGCTGACGCTACATTTCCGAACTCACAGACGGTTTGATTTCAAATAGAACAAATGGTTAGACACGTACCAATACGCAGAAACCCCAAAATGTACGATGAGTTTTACTGCAATCAAGCCGGGCATGGGATGCCAGTGTTTATCGGAGGCAGAAGTCAAAGAGGGCATGGCTTAGGGAGTTTTTTCAGCGGGCTCGGTCGCATGGTTCTCCCGTGGTTAAAAATGGGGAGTAAAGCTTTACTCAGAGAAGGGGTTGGCACCGGTCTACAGGTCGCGATCGATGCGTTAGTCGGAAGAAATGTTGGAGACTCATTTCGTTAACGAGCCAGAGAATCGGGCCAGCGTTTATTACAGAGAGCGGTTGACCACCTCACCACTAACTAATCGGGTAGCGGTATTAGAAGAAAAAAAAACAAGAAAAGCGAGGGCTGCCCCACCTGCCGAACCGAAAAGAATAAAACGACCTACCCGAGCTCGCCTTTCTCATTCCCAGAAGAACAAGCAACGGTACTCTGATATATTTGCATGATGTCGCTTATTCACCCCAGCTCGTGCGAGTGTCTTCACAGTGGTCTAAATTTGTTTAGCGTGCCACCAACACAAACAGCCGTAGAAGATGGTCAATTTGTGGAGATAACCCGTTGGCTGCCTTAGCGCGCGGAGCCCCTGTGAAATTTGTAATATCGGGGAACGGGGAAGAATATCTAGATTTGTTCAATACTTTTCTGCACGTGCGCGCCAAAATCACGTTAGCCAATGGCGACAAATTACCAACTGATGCGGATGTGTCACCGGTCAACTATTACCTACACAGTTTATTCTCCCAAGTCGACGTTTCCCTGAACGACACGCTGATTACACCCAGCGAGAACACCTATCCTTATAGAGCTTACATGGAAGCCACGTTGAATTACGGGGAGGAAGCCAAACGAGGTCATATGACAGCGGCTCTGTTTTACAAAGACACGCCAAACTCTAATGAGGAAAAAAAGGCGATAATAACAACGGACTAAGGCTACGTCGAAATATGGCGACTGGTTCTCAGGACATCGATATGATGGGTCGGTTACATTCAGATATTTTCGCGCAAGATCGCTATATGTTAAACGGTGTGACCATTAAAGTGAAACTCACTCCGTCTAAAGATGCGTTCAACGTGCTAGGACACGACCATGCTGGGGGTTATAAATCGATTATAACTTATGCGACCTTGGTTGTACGGAAAGCCAAATTAAATCCGGCAATCTCTCTAGCGCACGAGAAAGCTTTGTTGCTAGGTTATATTGCTATATAAAAGTCACGCGCAACCGCCTGAATCGATTGGTATATTTTCCTATATAAAAGTCACGCGCATCCTCCTGAATTATACCCGTTTTGCGCCTGACATACTACTCACATATTGCCGTCAATAGTACCATTCCTGAAATAAAACTCTGTGGAGATACAATCAGGTTCAAGTTGACCACCGCTTTCTTTGAAAATATTAAAGTACCCTTTGAAACGAGTTGTGCTAAAAACTTTCTCTATTCCTAAAGGGATGTTATGACACATGCAGGATAATCTATTTCTCAGTCAAACCCCGACACGGATAGTGATTGACTTAGTCACTTCGACCGCTTTTAACGGTTCGTACACGGCTAATCCGTTCAATTTCGCTAATTTTGGTCTGATATATTTAAATGTCAGCGCGGATGGAAGAACAGTGAGTGGCAAGCCTTTGTCAATGGATTATGATCACAACCAGTACTAGAGAGCCTTCTTTGGCACGAATCTAGCTATGGGGCAAAGACGCCGGCAACGATCTTGAATATAGACATTTTAAGAATGGTTACGCCTTATACGCATTTGACCTCACCCCCAGTCTACTGGACGGTGACCAGTTCGAGATGGCTAAGTCGGGCCCTCTCTCAATAGAACTTAAATTCTCCGCGAGCACACCCGAACCATTACACGTCATCGTCTACGCCGAGCAAGACTCGATATTGGAAATAACGAAATCGCACCAAGTTTTGACAGACTACACCGCTTAAACGATGAATACTCACGAGATACATGCCATACTCCTGGCGGACATATTTGTTAAACGGACTGGGGTCGTTAAAGTTTTAGCTCGCGACCAATTACCTCGACGTATCGATTCGACCAAGACGGCTGCTTTCGTCATCAACACTGACCCTAGCTATCGCCCTGGTGACCACAGGGTCGCTCTATATTATAATCGATGTGGAACTTTTGAATATTTTGATTCTTTCGGACTACCACCTAGTCACCCGGACCTTGTTAATTTTATAGCGAGAAACTCTAACAGCCCTTTTAACTACAATTCTAGACATTTACAAGATGTAGTTACCAACGTTTGTGGACCATATGCTATTTATTTCGTATTGATCAAAACTCGCGGTGGAACTATGCGGCGGGTCCTGCTGCCCTTTTCGTCTAGACAACACCTCAACGATCGATTAGTTTTTCGACTAATCAGCCCCCTGTTAGCGCGCAACAAGTCTGGACATGTTTCAGAAACCAGATTAACCTAGTTTTCCTTCATAAAAATAGACATTTGGGCGACCAACGCCCAGACACTCGCGCTCACACCTCACTGAAGATGACTACCCCCGGCCCCGTTCCCACAAACTGGGTGTATATGCGTAGAAGTGGTGAAATCAATAAAACTATTATAGTTACAGACTCGCCAAGTAAGCCGAAACGACTGTGCTCGGACTCTGAGAACTCCTAGCCGTATGGCAGGCACGACCGTAGTAGTGAGGTTAGACGTCAGTAACCCTATCCTACATCAACTATTCCATAGACAATCACCCAGGACGCTAACGAGGTGTTTCTCTTTGTCAATAAAAATATAAAATGTATTTAGACTAGTTTTTTTCTTTATCATTTATATATATATATATATATATATATATATATATATAAATATATATATATATATATATATATATATATATATATATATATATATATATATATATATATATATATATATATATATATATATATATATATATATATATATATATATATATATATATATATATATTGTCTACCTGTTGTAAAATATGTTGTATAATCAAACACAACAACACACAACAATTAAAATACCTACACACAATACAACAACACAAAAACCCACACCCACCAGCTACAACACACACACATGAGTCGGCACCCCCACCAGCCAAAGTCAATTCCCTCTCCATACCCCACCGACCAGCTAACAACAGTAAAAAACTACAACCTACTTATCTCTCCTTAGTTACCTACTAACCCACCATTATTGAGCTAATATATTGCTATATAAAAGTCACGCGCAACCGCCTGAATCGATTGGTATATTTTCCTATATAAAAGTCACGCGCATCCTCCTGAATTATACCCGTTTTGCGCCTGACATACTACTCACATATTGCCGTCAATAGTACCATTCCTGAAATAAAACTCTGTGGAGATACAATCAGGTTCAAGTTGACCACCGCTTTCTTTGAAAATATTAAAGTACCCTTTGAAACGAGTTGTGCTAAAAACTTTCTCTATTCCTAAAGGGATGTTATGACACATGCAGGATAATCTATTTCTCAGTCAAACCCCGACACGGATAGTGATTGACTTAGTCACTTCGACCGCTTTTAACGGTTCGTACACGGCTAATCCGTTCAATTTCGCTAATTTTGGTCTGATATATTTAAATGTCAGCGCGGATGGAAGAACAGTGAGTGGCAAGCCTTTGTCAATGGATTATGATCACAACCAGTACTAGAGAGCCTTCTTTGGCACGAATCTAGCTATGGGGCAAAGACGCCGGCAACGATCTTGAATATAGACATTTTAAGAATGGTTACGCCTTATACGCATTTGACCTCACCCCCAGTCTACTGGACGGTGACCAGTTCGAGATGGCTAAGTCGGGCCCTCTCTCAATAGAACTTAAATTCTCCGCGAGCACACCCGAACCATTACACGTCATCGTCTACGCCGAGCAAGACTCGATATTGGAAATAACGAAATCGCACCAAGTTTTGACAGACTACACCGCTTAAACGATGAATACTCACGAGATACATGCCATACTCCTGCGGACATATTTGTTAAACGGACTGGGGTCGTTAAAGTTTTAGCTCGCGACCAATTACCTCGACGTATCGATTCGACCAAGACGGCTGCTTTCGTCATCAACACTGACCCTAGCTATCGCCCTGGTGACCACAGGGTCGCTCTATATTATAATCGATGTGGAACTTTTGAATATTTTGATTCTTTCGGACTACCACCTAGTCACCCGGACCTTGTTAATTTTATAGCGAGAAACTCTAACAGCCCTTTTAACTACAATTCTAGACATTTACAAGATGTAGTTACCAACGTTTGTGGACCATATGCTATTTATTTCGTATTGATCAAAACTCGCGGTGGAACTATGCGGCGGGTCCTGCTGCCCTTTTCGTCTAGACAACACCTCAACGATCGATTAGTTTTTCGACTAATCAGCCCCCTGTTAGCGCGCAACAAGTCTGGACATGTTTCAGAAACCAGATTAACCTAGTTTTCCTTCATAAAAATAGACATTTGGGCGACCAACGCCCAGACACTCGCGCTCACACCTCACTGAAGATGACAACCCCCGGCCCCGTTCCCACAAACTGGGTGTATATGCGTAGAAGTGGTGAAATCAATAAAACTATTATAGTTACAGACTCGCCAAGTAAGCCGAAACGACTGTGCTCGGACTCTGAGAACTCCTAGCCGTATGGCAGGCACGACCGTAGTAGTGAGGTTAGACGTCAGTAACCCTATCCTACATCAACTATTCCATAGACAATCACCCAGGACGCTAACGAGGTGTTTCTCTTTGTCAATAAAAATATAAAATGTATTTAGACTAGCTTACATTTAGGTATTTATATCTATATATATTATATATATATAATATAAAATATAAAATATATATTATATATATATATATATATATATATATATATTATATATATATATATATATATATATATTGATATATATATTGATATATATATTGATATATATATTGATATATATATATATATATATATATATATATATATATATATATATATATATATATATATATATATATATATATATATATATATATATTGTCTACCTGTTGTAAAATATGTTGTATAATCAAACACAACAACACACAACAATTAAAATACCTACACACAATACAACAACACAAAAACCCACACCCACCAGCTACAACACACACACATGAGTCGGCACCCCCACCAGCCAAAGTCAATTCCCTCTCCATACCCCACCGACCAGCTAACAACAGTAAAAAACTACAACCTACTTATCTCTCCTTAGTTACCTACTAACCCACCATTATTGAGCTAATATATTGCTATATAAAAGTCACGCGCAACCGCCTGAATCGATTGGTATATTTTCCTATATAAAAGTCACGCGCATCCTCCTGAATTATACCCGTTTTGCGCCTGACATACTACTCACATATTGCCGTCAATAGTACCATTCCTGAAATAAAACTCTGTGGAGATACAATCAGGTTCAAGTTGACCACCGCTTTCTTTGAAAATATTAAAGTTGACGTCTGAGAGTGTACGAAGAAGAAGAAGTTTCCCTTGGAGATGTTTTCAGAGGCTCATACGTGCCTATTATGTGTTTTAATACTGTACATTTTAAAAATATATGTAAGTTTCCGTTCTTTTCTTGATTTATTAATCTTTTCAATATACTTTGCTTCAATACTTACGTGGAATGGGGCTCAAACGCCATCAGCGGCTGCAAGGTGGAGGCCCTTTACAAGGCAAAGTCAATAATCAAAAAAGGTGACCAGAGCAAAGGTAGTGCCTATGGAATAGCCTATACTGCAAAACGTTATGGCACTCGCCCTGTGACGGACACCCATGCAGGCGCAGTGCCGGGCCCTCTGCCTCGGAAGGGCCCAACCCCTACTACTGGGGGTCCTTCTCAATTGCCCCGTGGAGCCGATCTGGATTTTGCTGACGACTTGGCTCTTCTGTCCCATAACCGTAATCAGATGCAGGACAAATTGAAAACACTCGATGAGAGGTCACAGCAATTGGGTCTGAAAATACACAGGGAAAAGACAAAAATAATGAGAATAAATGCAGGTAATGATACCAGGGTTGAACTGGAAGAAACACCAATACAAGATGTAGAATCGTACACATATCTTGGCAGTAATATAGACAAAGTTGGAGGAACAGACAGCGACATCAAAATAAGAATACAAAAGGCAAGAGAAGCTTTCATTGCATTGGGAAATATATGGAGATCAAGAGAAATCGGATCCAACACGAAAATAAGAATCTTCAACTCAAATGTGAAGTCAGTCCTATTGTATGGCTCTGAGACATGGAGAACAACAAAGACAACCACCAAAAAGCTACAGACTTTCATAAATGGGTACTTGCGTAGAATAGAGGGATTGAAATGGTATGACAAGATTACCAACGTGGAACTGAGGACAAGAACTAGACAAGTGCCAGTGGAACAAGAGATGAGAAGAAGACGATGGCGATGGATTGGACACACACTGAGGAAACCTGTTGATAGCATTACAAGGCAGTCCTTGTTCTGGAACCCCCAGGGCAAGAGAAGCAGAGGTAGACCAAGAAGCACATGGAGAAGAGAGCTGGAAACAGAGGTGAAAATGTTGAGGAGAACGTGGAAAGAACTTGAGATGATGGCACGTGACAGGAGGACTTGGCATGTGTTTGTTGAATGCCTATGCTCCTTTGGGAGTGGAGGGTTATGAATGAATGAATGTGTGCTATTATGTGTTTTAATACTGTGCATTTTAAAATGATATGTAAGTTTCCATTCTTTTCTTGATTTATTAATCTTCTCAATATACTTTGCTACAATACTAACATGCAAGGTGAGTTTACAAGGGAAAGTAATAATCAAAAAGGTGAGGACAAAGGCAGTCTCAAAGCATATACTGCCGTAGGGAAGTCAAATGTTAGAGAATTCACTATACTAAACCCAGCTTCCAGAGGTGGAGGTGACCAAGTTCCCTTCCACGATGTCTTCACCTTCCTTAATTCAAGACCAATTTACAGCTAGTGTAGACTGGTGCGTGACGTCATCGTAATTCGATCCCAGTGCTTTCACCGCTAGAGGCCAGCGCTCTAATCACTCTTAAAATAGGACGCAATAAACAAAAAGGACATACCATTTTATTTTAAATGGAGAGTGCGTTAGCGGAGAGAGAAAGAAAAGAAGAAAAGAAACCTAAAAGAATCTGTTCATTCTGGAGATAGTAAAACGGAAAATCATCTTTATCAAGTGAGTACAGTCCCTTGGGAAATCAACTCAGGAGATAACCTTTTCGACCCGGAACCGTCTTAACACTCACGTTGGGTCAAAAGGTTATGCGCAGATTTCGAAGTTAATGCCAGGCTTTAGAACTTATGGTATTCTCATTAGCTGTTGCTCCTGACTCACTTCTTTGTTGATATTTGTAACAGCTGATATTCATAAGGTTCATGTGCTAAAAAAAAAATATTACAAAATAGCACGCACAGGCACTAGAAACAAAACCAAAAAGACCCAAAATGTACGATTAACATCTCCCCACCTCCCACAAAACCACCAACTCTCTCTCTCTCTCTCTCTCTCTCTCTCTCTTTCTATCATACCAATTGAGCTCTACTAGATAGTGCGGACAAAACGGAAATGATAACGTCAAATCTCTGATCGTGCACGTGGACAGGCGAAGACAGTGTCGGTACCTACTTTTATAATGAGAAACTGAAAGTAATGACATCTTTTCTGCGGTCGGAAGTCTCTGAGATCCATCGGTATGGGAAAGTGATCGTGGTAGTGGGGGTGGATGGTAGGTACATTTCTATAGGAAGGAGTTGAGGTGCACAGTTGGTCTTGTGAAGTGTTAAGTATAACAGCTGTCTGAGAAAGAGAGTGTTAACTTCAGGAGGTACACAGATTACATTGAACAGCTGATTTCTGAGTTTGATCGTCGATTTCAAGATGTTGAGATGTTTCGTCCACAAATGGAACTTTTTAACAACCCATTCAAGTGCACAGTGGAGTCTCAGCCAGCAGAACTACAATTACAGTTATATGAACGCCAGTGTGACCCATTCATCAAAACAACAGAAGCAACTAGAGCTGATTTGTGGAAATTACTACCAATGGAACGTTACCCACTTCTGAGAAAATGGGCCCTAAAAGTGTGCTCTATATTTGGTAGCACATATCTTTGTGAGACAACATTTTCTGCCATGAAGCTTATCAAATCCAAGACCAGAAACAGATTAACTGACTCTGTATTATCCCATGTTCTCAGAATTGCTACGTCACAAATGGAAGTAGACTTCAAATCACTGGTGAAAAGTTTTGATAAGCCACACTCTTCACAATGAAATAACACACAAATGTTTTGTTTGAAATAAATAATTACATGTCATATTACAAATTACAAAACAAATTAAAACAACAGATTCATTATATTTTTTTAACAGTAATTTCAGTCCGAAGACTGGTATACATGCCTTGGCAGATGTGCAGTACAGTAGTTTGCCGTTGCATTCTGTACGTGGTTCATTATATATGTAAAACTAAATCTCAGAACGTTATTTTTTAAGGATTTTATAGGTCTGGCCCTCGGGTGTTACCCTTTACCATAATCTGGCCCTCGGCCAACCTTAACTTGGCCACCACTGCTCTAGGGGGTCACAGTAAGATGGTAAAGTACCTTCTTTGCCAGCTAACAGCGACTATGAGGGGGGCCCATCGAATTAAAGGAGGCTTAGAAGGGGGGCATGAGGAAATAAATCATCTTGAGAACCCATGGGCTTGACAACCCAAGCCTTAAAAACAAATGATGTGTTTAAAAAAAACTGCAAACGGTGTAACTAAAAGTCCGAGTCCGGAAGAATCCTCACAAGTATATATATATATATATATATATATATATATATATATATATATATATATATATATATATATATATATATATATATATATATATATATATATATATATATATATATATATATATATATATATATATATATATATATATATATATATATACCCCTATGCAGCAACTCTGTAGACTTTAAAAAGCATTTGAAAGTACAGACCGTACAGTCATATGGAAGATGCTGAGACATTAAGGAATGGCTGAAAATTGTATTGAAATCTTTCAGCACTTATATCAAGAGGCCATACATAGAACTGTCCACAAATGCGAAGTCTCATAACCCATTACATTAGACAGTGGTGTCAGACAAGGACATCTGCTTTCACCAACGATCTTCCACATTGTCAGGGACTGGGTTACAGGACAGACAACAGAAGGAAAGAAAACAGAAATACAATGGATCCAACAGCTAGAAGATCTGGATTTTGCAGAAGACGTGCGTCTTTTATCACATAAACAACAGAACACTGAAAGTGATAACACAATTATTAGGCCTGGTAATTCTATCAATAGGTTTTCTCAATGTGTGTCATATCCATCTTCAGTGTCTTCTTCTCGTCTCTTGTTTCACTGGCATTTGTCTGGTTCTTGTCATCTCTTGTTTCACTGGCATTTGTCTGGTTCTTGTCATCTCTTGTTTCACTGGCATTTGTCTGGTTCTTCTCATCTCTTGTTTCACTGGCATTTGTCTGGTTCTTGTCATCTCTTGTTTCACTGGCATTTGTCTGGTTCTTGTCATCTCTTGTTTCACTGGCATTTGTCTGGTTCTTCTCTTCTCTTGTTTCACTGGCATTTGTCTGGTTCTTGTCATCAATTCCAGATTAGTGATCTTGTCATACCATTTCAATCCTTCCGTTCTAGTTTGCCTTGGTTTTTTTTTTTTTTTCAGGACAATCTTCATTGCACACGAACAACTCCATCACTGCTCCGATTTCCTCCCTTAGATCACACAAAGAGCATCTCAGCACAGTGCACGAATTCCGTAGCACCGACGAGAATTCTAGTGTGTGTATATAGGAATCGCACATTCTAAGAATATTTTTTTTATTTTTTAATGTTGGCAGTGCAGCGGCCTGATAGACCAACTCTACGATTTTCAACTGCCGTGGAAGTTTTAACGTGCGCAACTTGCACATGGGACCTCATTTTTATTTTTCGCCCTTATCCGAGAAGGCTAAGCATCCGATCTCACTACCCAGGAGACCAGGGGGGAATATGACATCATTAGGACGACTGGTTCTGGAGAAAAAAATTCCATAAATTATATTCCCTCTACTGGGCATTGAACCCGGGACCTTTAGAATCCGAGGCGGACGCCATACCTCTTAGCCGCTCCTTCCGTTCTACGCAAGCATAAATTTATGAAAGTCTATAGCTTTTTGGTTGTTGTGTTTGTTGTAAAGGGTTAGCTAGACAGAAGAAAACATCACAAGTTATTGAGAGAGCTGGAAATATCAAATGTGCGGACATTGATAATGACAAAGAGAAACACTAGGCCACCTGACAGTACACGAGTTAAGGCAGAAAGCAACATTACGCGTCTCGGTATTGAGGCAGTTAGAAACATTAAATGTGCGGACACCGAAAGTGATAAGACAATCACTACACGTCTTAGTCTTATAATAGGTACTTAAACGGAAAGGGTAGATGACGAGGACAGTAGACACGGTACCCCATGTTGCTCCATATTGCCAGACTGGCTATCTATATTTACGTTATAGTTAGCCTTAACCTAACCCCAGCACTGTTTCGAACTTTGTCAAACAGCTAGGCTTCACTTAATAAGTTAATACCACCCCTGTGTTGTGCTTTGTCTAAATTAGTAACGATCGACAAACATAATAATAATAGCCCCATCAGTCATAGCTGACTATAGGAATGTGCCCCTGAGGTAACAGCCGTTGTTTTTTTCCTGGTGTTCCTTTCGACGTTTTTCTCCTCTCTTCTGCTTGTTGTGAGAGTTTCTTTTCGCCCAATCTGAGATGGCGCCGTAGATAGCATCGCCACTGCTACCTCACGTGTTTTGCTGATACCTATAGGGTGAAACTGGAGTGTCCCCTCAACGGCACGCGCTTGGGCACAGTTATATGGAGATCAAGCTGTTTCTCATGCAAATTAATATTAGACAAACATAAAGGGGGCTGAGTTGCCCACTGTATACTCCCGGTGTTATCTTGTGTTTCGTACTGATAAATAGTCAGTAAAGCATCCTTTTTTGGGGATGCCTAGCTGGCCGTGGGGTCAGTGTGATTCGCTTGATAGCTAGGCGGAGTTGTCGTACGGAAGGTACGGGGTTCGAACCCTGGGTAAGCCACTCACGTCTGTTGTTTTTCTGTTGTCCAAGTATTCTACTTCTTTATTTCTTACGAGTGCCTGAAAACATACCTTTATGTTTGTCTAATATTAATTTACTGTTTACAGGCCTCGGGTTTCCCTTCCTTATGTGTTATTTATGTTTCTCATGCAGCACGTTTCCCTCTCCATGCAGCCAGTAGATCAAAAGAAACAGCAGTAGCAGATACAATCTGGTACCAGCCACATTGCAGAGTTGCCAGAATAATGTCGAATCTACGTTAGAGTGCCTTAGGGACTCCGAATCCGGATTTATCCTCAAGGTTTACACCCGAAGCCTTTCCCATAAACGTATATTCCCACAAGGCAGCGGTGGTTTAAATTCAGAGTGTTACCTTTTCTCAGTATAACATGGTTCAATCCCCAGTTGAGGTGGGATTTTTTAGACCGCAAACGGCTCCGGGGACGACCCAGCCTCATGAATTGGGTACCAGAGTAACTCTGGGAAGGTTAAGGCGGCCGGCGTGATGCTGACCACATCACCCCTAGTGTGCCGATGGTCAAGACAATATGGGCTTAATACCATATTCCCAATATGCCTTAATGGGTGTGTAACGGGATCCTTTACCTTTACGTTTTTTAAGATACGCCACCAACCTAGGATCACGAGCTCTATCTGCCCGAAGCTGCTGGTTTTTAGGCGTCAGTGATTCCCCTTCGCCCTTTCTTTCGTCAGTGGAAACAGTTCCGCGGGGCTCAAATTGAGCCACACAGGAAGGCCAGAAGCTGGGCATGGTTGTCAGAGGCTATTTGAAGCGCATGCCATAAAAGCATTTATCTGCAGTGAGAGCTTATCGTCATTACAAATCCCGGTTATGACAACCTTTGGAACTTTTGGCCGACAAACACTGAGGCCGTTTAAAAAAAAAAATGATAGTTAAAATTCTAACTTGAAGAGAAACTCTGCGTTTTTGACCAACAGTGCAGCCTCCAGTCTACTGTCCCATTTTGAACCACAGAAAGTATCATCACATGTACGGGTATTTTAAAAAAAAAAAACCAGTTAAAAATATCACAACGAAATAAACAAACACAGAAAACTATTTTCATAATGAAAGAAATACAAGCAATATGCTTTTGTTTTCTTTCACTCGAAGTTTAATGGTGTTTTGGAATTGTTTCAGCTATGCTTATAGTTTTCTTTCATCAATGTCAATCCCATTCAAGATTGTCACGCCTCAACTTCAGAGGCATCTAAACTGGCACGCTCTAGCATTTGCTAACACTTTACAGGTTGAGCTATAAGTTAATTTCCCTTTCAAGATATTATGAATGAAAAAAATGCGTAGTAGATTATTATAATAACTTTTTTTTCTAGAATATCATAAAATTTAGAAGTAGACCATGAATACCTCTCCTAAACATTTTTTTTAACTGACTATTATTCTCGTATTGTTAGAAATTTTCTTCATGAAAAATTACCTAAACAGGTGGATTGGAAAAGATGTCAAATCAAATCTATTTTAAGATTTCCTGATTTAACTCGAGAAGTTTAATTGTTATGAGAATATGTAAAGAACAAGGAATATTGTCAGGTCAGGAACATAAAAACTTCATCATCATCATCAGCTGCCATCTCCACAACGAAGGTTGGCTGTAATGGATCTCCAACGTCTTCCGTCTCTTGTCTTGGTGGTGCACTCTGATAGACTCTTTCCTGTCCATCTCTTGATGTTATCTTCCCACTTATAGCGCTGTCTTCCCCTTGCACGTTAGCCTTCAACTCTCCCTTCTATTATGGTCTTCTGCAAAAACTTAGAGGATCTCAAAACAGCAATAATAGAGGAGTTTCAAAGAAATGGGCAAGATTTATATCAAAGGGTATGTGGGCATATTCGAAAAAAAAAAAAAAAACTATAAAAGGCGGAATTATTTACGAGCGATTATGGACACCATTTTGAATGCTAAATTACGTAATAAATATTAATAAATAATTTTAGTGTTCTGTCATGACCTTCCCGATGACAAGCTCTTGGGTGACTCGATGTTTGCGTCGTTTTTGCAAAATGGCGGAATGTTGCTTCTGATCTTGCTGACGTGTGACAGGCAAGTCACTACGAGGAAGAGGCGTGAAGGGGAGGTAATCTAGGATAAAGAAACATAAAGAATTAATATGGGCAGAGTGACACTGTGTGTGAGAATTACTATGTGGATGAGTAAATTATAGTGGGTAAATAATTGAGGGAGAAAGTGAATAAATGAAAGGGCAAATGACCGAGTGGTGTGTGGATGAGTAATAAATAAACGAATATAGGTAGATAGCAGGCATTATTAAAACTAAAACGAACGAACGAAAGAACAAAATCATTATTTCATCAGGGTAAAGAAATTAAAAATTAATAAAGAAATAAAAGAATTTGGACATCAGTTATTGTTGTTATTGTTTATCAAAATCGACGTCTTTGCACTCCGGGAAATCCCATAGGTACCCAGTCTCCCTCAGCAAGTGTCGAAGGGTATGAATGCTAATTGTTCGTGTTGCCATATATATCCTCTCATACTTCCATCCCTGCTGGTCTTACGTTTGATGCCAAATTGCAGCAGTCTTAGCCTTGATGATTCATCGATTGCAGTGTCATTCTCTAATAGGATCCCGTTACACGCCCATTGAGGCATATTGGGAATATGGTGTAAGGCCCATATTTTCTTGACCATCGGCACACTGAGAGATAAAAAAAGCAGGTTTTCGACAAAACAGATCATGTACTGACCAGATAGCCACTTTGAGAATAATAGTTGAACAAAGTCTGGAATGGAATTCACCACTATACATCGGATTTGTGGACTACGAAAAGGCATTTGATAGTGTAGACAGAGGATCGCTTTGGAAATTGATGAGGCATTATGGAGTTCCCCTGAAGATCATTAATTTATTAAAGAAAACATATTAAGACATGACATGCAAAGTTCTTCACGAAGGACAGCTTACAGAACCGTTTGGGATAAGAACAGGAGTGCGACAAGGATGCCTCTTGTCTCCATTTCTTTTCTTACTAGCAATAGACTGGGTTATGAGAACATCGACAACACACAACAGAAATGTAATCCAGTGGACTCTGACTAAGCAGTTGGATGATCTCGATTTTGCTGATGACTTGGCTCTTCTGTCTCATAACCGTATTCAGATGCAGGACAAATTGAAAACACTCGATGAGAGGTCACAGCAATTGGGTCTGAAAATACACAGGGAAAAGACAAAAATAATGAGAATAAATGCAGGTAATGATAACAGGGTTGAACTTGAAGAAACACCAATACAAGATGTAGAATCGTACACATATCTTGGCAGCAATATAGACAAAGTTGGAGGGACAGACAGCGATATCAAAATAAGAATACAAAAGGCAAGAGGAGCTTTCATTGCATTGGGAAATATATGGAGATCAAGAGAAATCGGATCCAACACGAAAATAAGAATCTTCAACTCAAATGTGAAGTCAGTCCTATTGTATGGCTCTGAGACATGGAGAACAACAAAGACAACTACCAAAAAGCTAGACTTTCATAAATGGGTGCTTGCGTAGAATAGAGGGATTAAAATGGTATGACAAGGATACCAACGTGGAACTGATGACAAGAACTAGACAAGTGCCAGTGGAACAAGAGATGAGAAGAAGACGATGGCGATGGATTGGACACACACTGAGGAAAACTGTTGATAGCATTACAAGGCAGTCCTTGTTCTGGAACCCCCAGTGAAAGAGAGGCAGAGGTAGACCAAGAAGCACATGGAGAAGAGAGCTGGAAACAGAGGTGAAAATGATGAGGAGAACGTGGAAAGAACTTGAGATGATGGCACGTGACAGGAGGACTTAGCATGTGTTTGTTGAAGGCCTATGCTCCTTTGGGAGTGGAGGGTTATGATATATGATCGGCACACTTGGGGTGATGTGGTTAGCATCACGCCGGCTGCCTTAACCTTCCCAGAGTTGTTCTGGCACCCAATTCATGAGGCTGAGTCGACCCTGGAGCCGTTTGCGGTCTAAAAAATCCCACCTCAACTGGGGATCGAACCATGGACAACCGAACTAGGAAGCCAATGCACTAACCACTGCGCTACTGCGGCTCCTATTCTCTAATAGGCGATGATTAATTGCCCTCGGTATTATCTCCCTTATCCATGTCCAACGCAAATTCTATGGGTGCTCTTGAAGCGAGTCTGTCAGCTCTTTCATTGCTGCGTACACCTGCATGACCAGGACAGTAGATCCACTTCTGTTCCTGAAGATTCGAAGCTTCTATGGGGGGTTTTCTCTTCATGCAAGAGCCATCCACTTTGGACCTTCCGAAGCATGAATTGTGAGTCTGATATAATAACTAACCATGTTAATGAAGTTTCAGACAGCCACCTAGGACACTAGACAACAGAAAAGTATAAGGAGCCGCGCTGGTGTAATGGTTACCACACTTCGCTGGCGATCGGGTGATCCTGGTTCAAGCCCGGGCGAGATCATTTGAACGAGTGTCGTCGGCCGGGACGTGGACTGGATTAATTCGAGCCCTGGCGAAGACATTTGAAGAGTGTCGTCGACTAGGAACTGGAGGCTCCTGAGCCGACCCAGCTCAAATGGGTACCCTCCGAAGACGGCGAGTATCTGCCTGAATGGCGAGTGGATACCTGTCAGTGTACAGGGGAAAAAGGGATACGTAAAAATCAGTCTCTGGTTAGATATACTAACCGGAGGTTCTCGCCTCGAGTAATAGCGGGCGTACGTTAACAAAAACAAAAAGAGTAAGTCGCACTACGGATCGAATCCGGGACCCCAACCGGCGCCATCGCCTCGCTGCAAGAGTGAATCGTTAAAGGACACACAGCTAGCTAAGATGGTCAACTGAGTGTGAATGATTGAATTCGTAAGTGTGTGAGAGTGAGTAAATAAGTGAGTGAGTGAGTCTGAGAAACTGATTGATACAGTGGGTGAGTATACAAATGGTAATAGTGAAAGTATGAATAAGTGAACATTTGAAATAAATATATGAGTGAGTGAGTGATTGATTGAGTGATTGAGTGAGTGAGTGATTGATTGATTGAGTGAGTGATTGAGTGATTGAGTGATTGAGTGAGTGAGTGAGTGAGTGAGTGAGTGAGTGAGTGAGTGAGTGAGTGAGTGAGTGAGTGAGTGAGTGAGTGAGTGAGTGAGTGAGTGAGTGAGTGAGTGAGTGAGTGAGTGAGTGAGTGAGTTGATAAAAATGTCAATATTAAAATAGTATCAGTGAACGTATGAATAAGTCAATAATTGAATTAAAAAATATGAGGGTTAGAGTGAGTGAGTGAGTGAGTGAGTGAGTGAGTGAGTGATTGAGTGAGTGATTGAGTGAGTGAGTGAGTGAGTGAGTGAGTGAGTGAGTGAGTGAGTGAGTGAGTGAGTGAGTGAGTGAGTGAGTGAGTGAGTGAGTGAGTGAGTGAGTGAGTGAGTGAGTGAGTGAGTGAGTGAGTGCGTAAAGGATGTGAGTGAACTTTGAATGTGTGAATGACTGAATAATTAAATGTGTATGGGTGACCTCCGCCTATGCCGGTCCCAAGCCCGGATGAAAAAGGAGGAGGGCGGCCTGCATGGAGGCCGTAAGGAGGCAGCCCCTCCACCATGCAAAGGCACAACAGGCCAATCACCTGTTTGCTTTAAACCATGATTACGAGTAACACAAGAGAGAAAACCGGACTGATTCTAAAGGCGACGAACTGGAACGGACTACGGATTACGACTTATGGAACATGGAACACAAGAAGTATAAATGGGAAGGAAGAGGAGCTGGTGGAAGAGATGAGGAAAGCAAAACTAGAAATCCTGGCTATAACGGAAACAAAGAAAAAAGGACAAGGAGTCATGGATCTCAATGGCAACACACTGCTCTACAGTGGTGTACCCATATCCGAAAGAGCTAAAGGGGGTGTGGGTTGCATTGTGGCCCAAAATCAAAAAGATAGTATCAAGGGGTGGAACTTTGTCTCAGAGCGCATTATGGTTGTGAAACTAAAAGAAGGAGAAACCATAGTCAACCTGGTCATAGTGTATGGGCCAAATGAGGATGAGAGAGCAGAGGTCAAGGAGGAATTCTTCGAGCTGCTTCAAAGGACAGTGGATGACTGCCTAGATGAAGTTATCATGCTCGGAGATTTTAATGCCAGAGTTGGAAATGACCATGCTAGATGGGGTGGAGTTATCGGAAGATATGGAGAAGATACTCTCAATGACAATGGAAAGCGACTCCTTAGATTCTGCAGTAAGCAGAATCTGATCATTACAAACACAAAGTTCCCCCATAAGCGCATACATGCATACACTAGATGTGAACCAACAAAGAATGAGAAGTCAGTGATCGACTATGCCATTGTTCGGAGAAGCTCATTCAAATATGTCCGAGATGCAAGAGTCTGGAGGGGGCCAGAGATTGGAAGTGATCACTACCTGCTAACAATCAAACGAACAACTGAAAGAGTTGCTCAGCCTAGGAACTGCTCAACATCACGCAAGAAACGAAATAAACGAGCAGGAGAAATGAGCATTAGGACCTACAAGCTGAGAGAGCCAGAAATTAAGACCAGATATCAGGGGCTTATTGCTGCATTGGTGAGCAACACAGAAGAACAACCTGATGACTTGGAAACCCTCTGGATTAAATTCAAGGATATCATAAAGACAGCTGCTGCAGAAGCATGTGGAGAAGTCCGACTTGGGAACCAGAGAAAGAGGACACCTTGGTGGACAGAGGAAGTCAAAGAGAAAATAAGAGAGAAGAAAATGGCATGGAAACAATACTTAGGAGCTAAAAACACAACAGGACAAATGGAAAAATATAGAGAATATGTGACACTCAGAACAGAAGTAAAGAACAAAGTGCTAGCAGCAAAACAGAATTCCTGGGAAGAATTTGGAGAAAAGCTAGAAAAAGATGCACAAGAAAACCAGAAATTGTTCTATAAGACCCTAAAGAACATGAGGAAGGAAAAACAATGCCCTCTCAAATTTATAAAGGACAAGCAAGGCAAATTGCTTACTGCCCCGAAGGAAGTAATGGAAAGATGGAAAGAATATTTCTCAGAACTCCTTGATGGTGAGCAAGGTAAAACATCAGAAATGATAACCACTAGCACAGAAGAGGAAACCAATGGTGATGAAGATGACATAAAGATGGAAGAACTGAAGGCAGCACTGGAGAAAATCAAGATGGACAAAGCAGCAGGGCATGATGGTATAACACCAGAAATGGTTAAGTACATGGGAGCATCAGGCGACCTATTACTCTTAAGGGTCCTACAGGCAGCATGGTGCAACAAGACCATACCAAAGGATTGGGAGATCGCCATCATAACACCAATTTTCAAAAAAGGTGACAATCGACAGTGTGGAAACCATAGAGGCATATCCCTTCTCAGTGTCCCTGGAAAAATCTACTCTAGAATCCTAGAGCAGAGACTCCGACGCCTAGCTGAGCCACAATTGGATGAGGTCCAGTGCGGATTCCGAGCAAACCGAAGTACTCAAGACCTAATCTTCACACTCAGACAGCTGAGTGAAAAGGCCCTTGAGTATAAGAGTGAGATCCATCTTTGTTTCATAGATCTGGAAAAGGCGTTTGACAGGGTCCCTTGGAGCAAACTTTGGGACTGCTTGGCAAGGAAGAATATTCCAGCACCTCTGATTCATGCTATACAGAGCTTCTACAAGTCTTGCAGAAATTATGTGAGGACAGCAAACCATAAGTCAGAAGAGTTCAGGACCACCACTGGTGTAAGACAAGGTGATATCCTATCACCTTACCTCTTCATACTCCTTATGGACGATGTCATCAAGGCATGTAAGGAGAGAACAAGAAAGTATTCAGTGGAGTACCGGAAGATGAGACAGGTCTATATTTCAGAGCTGGCATTTGCTGATGATGTTGCCCTGATTGCTAAATCAGAGGCACATCTCCAATCCAACCTGCAAGTCTGGAAGGAAGAGCTGGAGAAGAGAGGGATGGTCATAAGCAGCTCTAAAACAAAATCCATGGTGATATCACGAGAAGAAAGAAGACATCAGATTAAGCTGGGAGAACAGGTCCTGGAGCAGGTCGACCACTTTAAATACCTCGGAGCTATTATAGACCGAAAGGGAGGCATCAAAGAAGAGTTGGCCACTCGAAAAGCAGCAGCTGGGAGACTTTTTCAGGCCATAAATCGAGGATTCCTCAGCAAGAGAGAGGTTGGTAAGAAAACAAAGATGGCTGTATACCGCTCCACCTATGTCCCAGTCTTAACATATGGATGCGAGTCATGGGCAATGACTACAACCCATAAAAGCCAGATCCAAACCTCAGAAATGAGATATCTGAGGAAGGTGGTTGAAGTAACAAGAAGAGACATGGTACGCAACCAGACGATACGTCAAGGCCTTAAATCCTACCCCCTGCAGACCCAAGTAGAACAGTCCCAATTAAGATGGTTTGGTCATGTCTGCAGAATGGGAGAAGATCGGATACCACGACAAGCATGGGAAACAAAGAGCCAAGGATCCAGACCCCGAGGACGACCCAGAGTCCGCTGGGAAGACAACATTAGACAATCTGTGAAGGATCGAGGACTAGAATGGAACCAGGCCAGGAGGAAGACAGCCGATAGGATAGTCTGGCGCTCTCTCTTCCAAACCTCTACACCTTACGGTAGAAGGGGAACGACTAAGTAAGTAAGTAAGTATGGGTGACCAAATATGTGAAAATACATAACTGTAAACATTTATTTTAAACATTTATCCATAGCTAATGTTTCAAAATGTTTATGTCTGCATTCTGAAACAGAAATAAGTAGACAGATATGTGGACATACATATATGCAGACAGGCAGATATGCGGACAGACAGACAGACCGACGGACCGACCGACAGAAAGATAGATAGATAGATAGATAGATAGATAGATAGATAGATAGATAGATAGATAGATAGATAGATAGATAGATAGATAGATAGATAGATAGATAGATAGATAGATAGATAGATTAGATAGATAGTTAGATAGATTAGATAGATAGATAGATAGATAGATAGATAGATAGATAGATAGATAGATAGATAGATAGATAGATAGATAGATAGATAGATAGATAGATAGATAGATCTTTCTCTTCTGCTTGTTGTGAGAGCTTTTTATCGCCCAATCTGAGGTGTCACCTTAAGGAGCACCACCACATCGTGCGATCGGCAGCTTCATCGTCTTAGGTTGCTGGATGTATACCCAGTGACGTCATAGGTTGCTGGATGTATACCCAGTGACGTCTTAGGTTGCTGGATGTATACCCAGTGACGTCATAGGTTGCTGGATGTATACCCAGTGACGTCATATCTCTCTTGCACACATTTTTGAACCTCAGCAGCGGTCGCCCGACAGTTTTTTTGTTTTTTTCATCTGCCAGTTGTCCGTAGAAAATAACTGTGGGGATACTACCATCTTCCATGCGGCGGACTTGGCCATAAATGTATCTCTATTTATACGTCACTTAATAACATTCCAGATGTGTATGTAATTTTTACACCCTGTAAATCTAATTCAATGTGTAAGCATTTCGACTTCCGATGAAGCATAGGCCTTCAATAAACTCATGCCAAATTCTTCTGTCCCGTGACGTCAGTTCCAGGTCTTTCCATATCTTCGGCATCTCTTTCATGTCTCTCCCGAGCTCTCTTCTCCGAGTGTTTTTTCAGTATCCCTCTATATCTCTTACCCTGAGGATTCCAGAACAAAGACTGCCTTGTAACGTTATCAACAGTTTTCCTGACTGTCTGTGATACACATGGCCAGCGTCTTCTTCTTATCTTCAGTTCCACTGGTGTTTGCCTGGTTTTGGTCATCAGTTCCACTGGTCTTTGTCTGGTTTTGGTCATCAGTTCCACTGGTGTTTGTCTGGTTTTGGTCATCAGTTCCACTGGTGTTTGTCTGGTTTTGGTCATCAGTTCCACTGGTGTTTGTCTGGTTTTGGTCATCAGTTCCACTGGTGTTTGTCTGGTTTTGGTCATCAGTTCCACTGGTGTTTGTCTGGTTTTGGTCATCAGTTCCACTGGTGTTTGTCTGGTTTTGGTCATCAGTTCCACTGGTGTTTGTCTGGTTTTGGTCATCAGTTCCACTGGTGTATAACCTCAAATTGAAAATGTAAAATCTTTAACTTTACGATTGTGTTCATATTTTCTAAGAAGGAGTCCATGGTCTTCAAAGGACAATCACAGCTGTCCATAACTTTCAAATCAATGAGGTCCGTGGCACAAACAAGATTAGGAATCCTTGCTGTAGACCGATGCAGTTAAATCAGGGGTCCCCAAAGTAGTCGAGGGTCGATCAGGGGTCGATTAACCATTTGGGATCGAAATTAGATAATAATAAAAGAAATTAAAATGCCTGCTGTGACTCCGTTTTGCGTCTGGAAATACTGCTACAAAATACCCGAAGCTTTGTGCAGTAGTTAAGCTGTTTCTACTTACATCCCCCAGTTCGTATACCGTTTGCCATGCAAATACAGTTTTATCAAAGCAAAGAAACAGACTGAACCTTGAAGAGCGTGGTAACTTACGACTAAGACTTAACAATCTCCAACCAAGTATACGTGCCCTTGTTAATGCTCATCGGCCACATCCTTCCATTAAAGAATTTAACCAGTTCAATAAAAAGTTAATGTTAATTTATTGTGCTTTATTTTGTTTATTTATTGTTTGCCTGTGGTCAATAAAGGATCAAGGATTCCATGGAGGGGTCAAGACTTAAAAAAAGTTTGGAGACCCTTGGGTTAAATGATTAATCAAATATTTAAATAGTTAATAACCTACTCATTTAACGTCAAGGCGCTGTTCAGAATGTCAATCAAACGACTTCTACTGCGAGCTCCACCGGTCCAGATCACATCTCCTTTCGTTCTGACATCTTTGCCGGTCATCCTTCCAGAATCTGCCTCATTTTCATTCTTGTTCTCTAACGTCATGGTGGGATCAGATCGCTTAAAGTAGCCGTTGTCTACCATGGTTACACAGTCCGTGTAAAGCCTCCACTCGGACTGCAGAAGTGTCACGACAGGCTAGAGCAACAAGTAAACAAACAAATAATAATAGTGAGTGCTTAGATTAACCATGGATACAAAACTGCATCCCGTGAAGGTAAAGGTAAAGGATCCCGTTACACGCCCATTGAGGCATATTGGGAATATGGTGTTAGGCCCATATTTTCTTGACCATCGGCACACTAGGGGTGATGTGGTCAGCATCACGCCGGCCGCCTTAACCTTCCCAGAAGTTGCTCTGGTACTCAGTTGGGGCTGGATCGACCCAGGAGCCGTTGCGGCCTAAACAAATCCCACCTCAACTGGGGATCGAACCATAGACCACTAAGCTAGGAAGCCAGTCCACTAACCACTATGCTACCGCGGCTCCCTGTGAACTTTTAGATAATTTTTTTTGTTTATTAAAAATTTAGCCTAGTTGTTATATGTACAGGTTATTGGAAATTCACTCGTTGTTTTTAAAAAAAAATGTATTTATAATTTAAATCTTCACTTCGATCCACTGGATATACTTACTTACTTAGTCGTTCCTCTTCTACCGTGAGGTGTAGAAATTTGGAAGAGAGAGCGCCATACTATCCTCTCGGCTGTCTTCCTCCTGGCTTGGTTCATTCTAGTCCTCGGTCCTTCAAAGATTGTCTAATGTTGTCCTCCCAGCGGACTCTGGGTCGTCCTGGAGGTCTGGATCCCTGGCTCTTAGCCTCCCATACCTGCCGCGGCAGCCGATCTTCTCCCATTCTGCATACATGGCCATTGGATATACATGAAAGACCTATCAAAACAATAAGCAATAACTGTCATCTGACAAATAAGTTTATTTTCTTAATTTCGTATTCAAACAAAACTAAATAAAATAAAATCTAAAATCTAAAATGTCAAAAACACTGACATAACAAGAGACAGCAGACATTGCTGTCCGCCGTGAAATCATGTGTTGAAGTTAGCGGATCTAATGTTGAGTTGTGAAGTTACTGTGACACATATTTTCATGTAATAAAATAGTTAATTGTCTTTATTAAGGTGTTTGTTTCACATAAATTAATTAAATATACGTGAAGAAATAACAATTTAAAAATAAGAAGTTATTTTTTCATAGATCCAGTATATAACGAGTTCGCGAAATGTTATAATCAATAAGGTGATTGAAAATTCAATTTTGTATCGGTGACCTCAACTCCAGGTACCGAATTAAAAAGACATCTTTCACTAGAAGGTACCAAGAGCTTTCAGGGAAGCACTACATACCAGAGACTAGACTACCTACTCAAGCTGTGCCTGACCTACCACCTCACGTAGGACTAAAAAGACCAATAATACGTACAAACCTTCTACAACCCGCAAATAAAAGCCTCATACCTACGCTGCTGAAAACACTTGCCATGGAAACCATCTGTCAGTACGATGAAGACATTATCCATGCCTATACAGACGGGTCAGCTTTCAAAGCAGTCATAAATGGGATACGGGGCCATAATCATCCCACCCAGTACTGAAGAACCCGTCAAAATTGCAGGTCCCTGTGGTATCTGGTGCACAAACTACGAAGCCGAAGTAGTCGCCATCCGGAAAACCCTAACTAGAATTTTTGAACTCTTTGAATCAGACGAAATGGAACCAAATGATGTTGTAGTATTCTCAGACTCGCAGGCTGCCCTCTTGGCAATAGGAAACTGGAAAACCAACTCGATCAGTACTATCCAGAAGGTTCAAGAAACATGCCACAAAATTATGAACTTGTACGGAACAGAAATATACATGCAATGGATACCTGGCCACATAAACATCAAATTAAATGAAGTTGCTGATAGACTGGCAAAGAAGGGAGCAAAAATGCCACAGATTGATCAACCACTGAGTATGTTAACAGTTAAACAAATAGTCAAAAACAACTGTAAAGAAGTTTGGCTGAACACGTGGGCACAGGCTAAACAGGAAGAAGACTCTTCATTCACCAAACAGCCCCAAATAAGAAAGATGCTATGAACGATATCGAACGAAGGTACCAAACCAAAATCTTCAGATTGAGAACAGGCCACTCTACACTAAATGCTCACAGAAACAGACTAAGTTCACAAAATATAGCAAAATGTAGACACTGACCTAACCCGTTGGAGACAGTAGAACACCGCCTACTACAGTGCCCTGCACTTCAGGGACTGAGACAACAACTGCTACCACACTGTGACGTACGTCTAGTTTGACAAGTGAATTCTCCCTGATATGATGGATGATTTAAAGGGACTTTTAGCTTTTCATAACATTAGAACCCCTGAACATTTGTTGTAACTTTTCGTTTGCCAGAACTCATTCCACCGGGACTCATTTAGTAGGCGGCACGAGATCAAAGAGACGAACTGAGGGATTTTAGGGGAAACTATCGGCGCTATCAAAGACAGTAGTGGTCCCTGATACGAGACGCAGTTGCTTGCCGCTATTTTCGCGTCTCGGTGTCAAATCGCAACCGAGCGAACGGGGGAAAGCGAAACGGGCAGCAGCGAGCGGATACGAAGACCAGGGGGCGGCTTCTTCTCTTGATTTGGAGGTCAGATCCCCAAAAGTTCGTGAGATCAAATAAGCTGTCCAGTTTATCATGTCCCACTCAACTTACATTCCATTTTAGCTAAATAGACCATGAAGAACTAGACACGTTATCACTCGCTGGCCAGACCTTTACAGAAGCACTAGCTTTATTGAAATCTGGTTATAGATTTTCCCCTGGATTTTATATATATATTTGCAGTGTTTTCTATTCTGTGCAGAGCGAGTGATCGTAACCGTGCGATCCCAGCATTAAGAAAGCAATAAAGAAATAAATCTAAGCAAGGCAAAGCATAAACAGTGTGTAGAGTTCCCCTGACGCAGAACTTGTTGAGACTGTGTAAATTTTTAATCTTTGAGGCGATTCTACGTTTGGAATTCCGCTATCTAACTTATAGCAAAGAAAGCACACCCAAAGACAAATTTAACGCACCATCAAACAACTTAAGTCGTAACGGGAAGAAGAACACTGGCCCGAGCTTTGTTAGTTTACTGACACAGAGAGATAATTCATAATTTCCTGAACAGTGATGTGACTAGTTTTCTCACTGGACTTAAACCATACCTCACGGATAAGTGTACCAGCACGCGTAAGAATTTTATTATCAGCGGCATAGTCAAATAGACCACACCATCCTCACCCCGGTATCAGAGACCGTGCCCTCCCATAGAAACTGTTATTAAGAAAAGAGACACAACTACAGATTCATTTTCCAGCGATTACGGGATCCTTTTATGTGCTGACCGCCTACCCGCTAATCTGGGGCTAGAACTTGAACAAACACTCATACATTTAGTTTGAGGTGTAACTGCTGTTGTGTTATTCTATGGAGTGCAAGATTTTTTCACAATCGGTAAGTGAGAGCAAGATGAGTGAAGGCCTTTGCTAGCGACGACCGTGTAATGAAATGACAGGAAATTAATTCTCTTGTGTGACCATTTTGTTAACTTGCTTACCTGGTAATATATATCTTTACTGTATACCCTACATTGTTCCTTTAAGTGGGATAGTTGATAATTTGTTAACTCTGTTTAAAACCACCTCCTTTCCATTTGCTTAGTAAAGGGAAGAACAGCTGGGAAGAATAGGTTTTTTTCTATCACCTATACCTAATTTTGTAACACCTCTTTCAGAGTAATTAACTTCACTGTTAGGTTAACGTACATTAATATGAAATAAATATAAAGGTATGTTATCAGGCACTCGCAGGAAATAAAGAAGTAGAACACCAGACAACAGAAAAACAACAGACATGGAGTGGGCCTACCCAATTTGAAACAACTGAGACCTAAGCCGTGTTATTAGTGATTGAACACAACCCCGCCTAAGGATTTGAAGTAACGTGGTAGGGACCATGCAAGGTGAAGGCGACATAGTCTCCCCGTCTAGACAGGACCAAGTTCCTCAGGATACGCTTACTCAATTTCTGTACACTTTGGATCTGGCTTTGTGTGGGTTTCACCAAATCATGCAAAAATGCCATCTACGCATCATCAAAAAATGATGTTTCAATGGCAGGTCAATAGTGCGAACCACAATACACGACACCAGAAGTCCTCCATGGGCAGTTCAGCCTATTAATGACGCAATCACTTCTGTTGTATTTCTATCAAGCAGTATAGGCCGAATCCAACAAGACCCTTAGGACCTTAATACTGTGTCCAGTAAATGATAGTAGACTAGACACAGTATTAAGGTCCTAAGGGTCTTGTTGGATTCGGCCTATACTGCTTGATAGAAATACAACAGAAGTGATTGCGTCATTAATAGGCTGAACTGCCCATGGAGGACTTCTGGTGTCGTGTATTGTGGTTCGCACTATTGACCTGCCATTGAAACATCATTTTTTTGATGATGCGTAGATGGCAGAGCGGATAGTGTGATTCGCTTGCATGGCTAGGCGGGGTTGTCGCACGGAAGGTCCAGTGTTCAAATCCTGGGTAAGCCACTCATGTCTGTTGTTTTTCTGTTGTCTGGTGTTCTACTTCTTTATTTCCTGCGAGTGCCTGATAACATACCTTTATATTTATTTCATATTAATTTACTGTTTACAGGCCTCAGGTTTCCCTCCCTTATTTGTAATAAATGTTTGTACAATACCAAACCTACCCACTATTCTGTTCTCACTGTTCTAGTCTACTATCATTTACTGGACACAGTATTAAAGTCCTAAGGGTCTTGTTGGATTCGGCCTATACTGCTTGATAGAAATACAACAGAAGTGATTGCGTCATTAATAGGCTGAACTGCCCATGGAGGACTTCTGGTGTCGTGTATTGTGGTTCGCACTATTGACCTGCCATTGAAACATCATTTTTTGATGACGCGTAGATGGCAGAGCGGATAGTGTGATTCGCTTGCATGGCTAGGCGGGGTTGTCGCACGGAAGGTCCAGTGTTCAAATCCTGGGTAAGCCACTCATGTCTGTTGTTTTTCTGTTGTCTGGTGTTCTACTTCTTTATTTCCTGCGAGTGCCTGATAACATACCTTTATATTTATTTCATATTAATTTACTGTTTACAGGCCTCGGGTTTCCCTCCCTTATTTGTAATAAATGTTAGGTTAACGTACCTATGTTCCTGATATTATCTATCTTTGGACTGGGTTTATCTTTGTCTAATAAGCGGGAAGGGCTTAGTCGATACCAATCTTCTTCACCCCTTCCAAACTTGTTATTTGCATTTGTGTACTTATGATAATTTATGTAATATCTGATATTTTTAGTGATTGATGTTTAAAGTGAATAAAATCACATAAACTCATTTAGTTCTGTGTGTTGGATATACCCAAAGCCCAACTTTTCCCCTATTCGTTTAATATAGTTTGTATCAACGTCGCCTGTGTGTGTGAAAAACACCAAATCGGTGTGCGCGCAGATGCGGGTCTGGAAAACTGGCAAATAATTGTTTGACCAGGAGAGTGAAAGAGAAGATTGAGAGAAAACGATTTGTCGTAAATAAGTCTGTCTTTACTCTCCTCCAGCTCGCTGTGAAGCAACTATTAAATCTCTACATTTTCTAGCACTGAGCTTTCCATCATCATTTTCACTCTAAACCGGACCACTACTTCTACGACTCTTTTCTCTCAAAATAAATTTACGACAATATTTAGCTGGCTCGCCGGGATAATTTTGAGATACATTTGATGCACACATATTTGTGGGCTGGTTCTGGGATCTTGAGCTACACTTGAGGCAATCGCATAGCCGGGATAAAGATATTTTGAGTCTGATTTAGTTTGGGTCTAACTAGGTAGAGTGTGAATGATTTGTCTTTGTGAATTAGGGAAATAAATAAATAATTACACCCCTAGACAAACGTTCTTTAAGTATTTGGGTTGTCCACACAGCATATTTACAGGTTGTTTTCTCTCCACAGCAGTAGAAAGTACAGATAAACAAATATATTTGCTATTATAATTATCCTCTGGCGGAGATAATTCAATTGCTTTCTTTATAAGAGTTGCTGGGATTGCGTGATTGTTTTACAGTCACAAAGGTTTTTTGAAGTTAAAAAGAGTTGAGCTTAGCTAAAGACGGATTGTTCTGATTTTGAAAAATTAAGTTAACAACGTCTCATCTCAATAATTGACTTTAGGGACGGAGTTTGTTGTCAGAGATTAAAAATTTAGTGGAAAAATTTTTTTTTCTTTTAAATTGTTTTAATATAAATTTTTCTCGACTGTTAGTAAAAGTAGATTCTTTTCCAGTGTAACTTACCATTTAGTGGCATAGTCGCTTGCGTTTAGAGCCTTAATTGCCAGATAATAGCAGCGATAAGTTTGCACAGTACAGGTAGGAGGTAACACAGGTAAATTATACTTGTGTTTTTTTTTTCTCGTAGCGGTTCAGAGTTCCTCCCTTTCGCGTTGCTTCTTACTAGTTCTCTAGGCATACTTCATCTTATTCTTTAACAATGGCAGAGAGGATAAAGATGAGGTCCATCTTGAGGCTGGAAGCGAAAGAGGCAGGATTAGATGCAGAAGCTGCAAACGCGTTTATTAACCAGGAATTGGAAATATATGACGCGGAGCAACAGAGAGCCGAAGCTGAGAGGAAGGCGGGGCAACAGAGAGCCGAAGCTGAGAGGAAGGCGGAGCAACAGAGAGCAGAAGCTGAGAGGAAGGAAGAGAAAGAAAGAACAGAGAGGAGAGAAGCCCAGGAGAGGGCAGATAAGAAAGAAGCGGAAGAACGTCTTTTGGAACAGAAGAAAATTGAAGCAGAGATGGAAACTCGCAGAGAGAGAGAGAGAGAGACAAGGAAAGACAGCATCAACTGGCGCTTAAGGCTCTAGAGAGTCGGGGCGCCTCTACTTCGACTAACGGAGAGCCGTCTTCGCCCCAGTCTCAATCAATGGACCTCTCCAGTACTCAATCTGCCCAATTAACTGCTATGTCGTTTTCTTTAGAATCTTTTCCTAGCCCTAACGAAAAAATTGACAGCTACCTAGAAAAATTCGAGAGACTCGCGAATCTTTATGGGTTAGAGAGTACCCGCTGGGCGCTCAAACTTTCAACGTCACTGAAAGGCAATGCTTATGACGTGTACACAAAGCTGGGACCGAATCAACATGATTACGACATGTTGAAAAAGGCCTTACTACAGCAGTTTGAGATGACTGCCCGAAAGTTTCTGCAGTTGTTCATAAACAGCCGAAAAGAGAGCACGGAAACATTTCCCCAGTTCTCTTCACGTCTCACGGGTTATCTGACAAAGTGCATTGAATTATCTGACCTACCTCTTTCATATGAGGGACTCCTCGAACTTGTTCTTGTGGAGCAGATAAAATCCACTTTGTCGAATGAAACACGTAGATTTTTGGCGGAACAGGGGGGGCAGTCAGGCTTGAAGACATACTCAATAAAGCCGAACGCTATAGCAATGCAATGGCCGAACTTCCCAGCACTAAACGTAAACCCACCGATGAGCCATCTCGAAAACAGAATCTAGAGCAGGCATCCTATTCTTCCACTTCCTCTCAACATTATAACCAACGAGATAACAATACCCAGAAACCCCCCCCCAGGAAAAATCGAAATTCTACAAAACCCGATACCCCCCCCCCCCAACACAAATTCTGATCAACCCAACAAGCCTACGTGGCAGCGCGGCCACCAAGGTCAAGGAAAAGGGAAGACCCCTACACCAGGAACGTCTGATCAGGGCAAACAAACCGGTGCAAACCGCATTGGATGTTTGCATACAGCCTCGAAAGGTAGAGTCAATGTCAGTGATTCTCAAACTGAGGGGGACCGACCCTCAACTCGAGGAACTGTAATTTTGAACGGTACCTCTACTACTTGTCTTTTTGACACTGGATTAAGTTTTGATTGTATTGTCGCTAGGCACCTAGTCAAACCCGGTCAGGAGACAGAGGAAACCGTCAAACTTAGTGGAGTTTTCAGGAGTGATGATGCACCCAGGACGCTTCCTATCGCACTGGTAGAAATACACTCTGACTTTGTCAGAGGAGTTATTAAAGCGGCCATAATGGATGATCCGATCTACCCAGTTATCCTGGGGATGTAGATATGTGTTCATTGGGAGACCTAAGGAGCCGATTGTGGCAGCGGTAACCACAAGAGGGCAAGCCAAGAAGGAGAGGGAGCCTGCGCCAAACTTGTTGCCGAATGAACTGAAGGAGGCGCAACAAAAGGACCCTACTCTGGCGCCCTGCTTTAAAAAACTGCCCATGGCTAAGGACCCCAGACACAACGGAGACATTTTTTCTAAGGATGGTGTATTGTATCGTAGAACGGGAAACCCGGACACGGGGAATAACCAGCTCCTAGTACCGACGCAGTACAGAAACCAGATCTTAGAAATGGGGCACTCTCTTCCCTTTAGCGGACATATGGGACAAAACGCCACTACTCAGCGAATAAAAAACCACTATTGGTGGCCAGGAATGAACTCTGACATTGTCAGGTATGTGAAATCCTGCGCCCAGTGCCAACGGGTAGCACCCAAGCACTTGACACCCCCAGTACCTATGGGGGCAAATGCCAATAGTAGGGACTCCATTTGAACGGGTTGCTGTCGACATTATTGGGCCTCTGGAAAAGACCAAAAGAAGGAACAGGTTCATCCTGACCTTAGTTGACACTTGCACTATGTGGGCCGAAGCCGTACCGCTACCATGCACTAATTCCAAGCATGTCGCAGAAGCCCGTGTAAAAATTTTTTTTACACGGTTGGGATTCCCTCAACAAGTTTTTTTGACGGACGGACAATGGATCCCAATTCCGTAGCCTGTTAATGGAGGAGATCTTTAAGATCTTGAGGGCCAAACATATCCACACAAGTCCCTACCATCCGGCCGGAAATGGGCTCGTGGAACGTTTTTTAACGGTACCCTCACCATGATGTTACGTAAGCTGGGTCAGGAGAAACCGGAAGACTGGGACCAAATATATATATCGGCTGCCTTATTCGCCTACCGAGAGGTACCCCCAAGCGTCTACGGGTTTTGCGCCAGCTACACTTTTATTTGGCAGACCTATTAAGGGGCCACTAGAAGCCTTACTTCGGTCCCTGACAGACCAGAAGGCTGACGAGACAGTCGTCTCTGCAAGCAAGTATGTATCTGAGCTTAAGGAAAGGCTAAAGCTAGGATGGGATCTAGCTACTACCAACCTTAAGAAAGCCCGCGCTAAAATTACTAAAAGATACAACAAAGCTGCAAAAGAGAGAGAACTACAACCAGGGGAGAAAGTCCTATTGCTACTTCCAATCGGAAGCAATAAACTTCGCATCGGATGGCAAGGACCGTTTACCGTCCTTAAAAAGATCTCACGTACCAACTACAAGATCTCCATCAAAGGAAAGGAGAAGGTCTTCCACATAAATCTGCTAAAGAAATATTTGGAGAGACCCGTGCCATCCTCCGAGCATCTCCTGGCTGTCGCCATAGCAACGGAAGACGAGGAAGATGATGATGGTTGCATAGAGTATCCATTGCAACCCACAGAATCCTTTAAAGATGTCAAGTTCGGAGACAATCTCTCACCAGAACAACAAACAGAAACCAGGGCTCTACTAAAACAGTACAGTGCAGTCTTAACGGATGTACCTGGTCGAACAAATCTCATTGAATTTGATATGAAATTAACAAACGAGACCCCTGTTCAAACCAGAGTTTACCCCATCCCGTACGCTAAAGCTGATGCACTTCGCGGAGAAATAGACAAGCTGCGTCAGGCAGGAATTATCAGTGAGTCTACATCTCCTTACAGCTCGAGTGTAGTGCTGTTGCAGAAGCCCAATAAGGAAGTTCGGCTGTGCATTGATTACAGGTTGCTAAACGCTGTAACGGAATTCCAGCCCGAACCTCTCCTCCAAACTGTTTCTGAGTTGTTCACCAAGCTCAGCAAAGCAAAGATCTTCTCCAAGATTGACCTCAGCAAAGGTTATTATCAAATACCAGTCAAGGAGGAAATTAAACCTTTGTTAGCTTTCAGCACTAGTGAAGGACATTACACATTTAACGTGATGCCGTTCGGTTTGCATAACGCACCAGGAGTGTTCACCAGGATGATGAGGAAGCTTCTACAACCTTTGCAAAGTCCCCATATCCATAATTTCATGGATGACATCTTAATTGCATCGGAAACCTATGAAGAACATATTGCTACGGTTGCTATGCTCCTCAGGAGACTACAGGAAACGGGTCTTACAGCCAGACCTAGCAAATGTCTCATCGGGTTTGAACAGTTAGACTTCCTGGGGCACACTATTTCTCACGGATGCAGTTGGCCTATTAAGAAGAACGTGGAGAAAATAGTGGCAGCAAAAAGACCCCGAACGAAGAAAGACGTACGTTCCTTCATATCGCTATGTGCATACTATCAGAAGTACATCCAGAACTTCAACGGACGGACGGCACCGCTGACTGACCTCACAAAGAAAGGTTGTCCTGATAAGGTCATATGGGATCAAAAGTGCGAACACGCGTATAGCACTTTGAAAGGACAGTTGTCTGCATACCCCATCTTGAGGTTGCCTGACCTCAAGAAACCTTTTGTACTGAGAGTCGACGCGTCAGGTCAGGGCATCGGGTCAACACTGCTTCAAGCCGATGACAGCGACCTGAACATGCTATTTCCAGTTGCCTATGGCAGTCGGAAATTAAATAAAGCGGAACGGAACTACAGCGTAGTTGAAAGGGAATGTCTTGCTCTGATTGACGGTATCAGACGCCATCATGAGTTTCTTTATGGTACATTTTTCACAGTGCAAACAGACCACGCTCCGTTAGCATTTCTTGGTGCCAATAAAGAATTTAACGCAAGGATCATGCGTTGGGCGCTTCTTTTAAGCGTTTATTCTTTCAAAGTGGAATATATTCCGGGAAGACAGAATGTCGGGGCTGATTTCCTGAGTAGAAACTGGTCTACAGAGGAAGAAGAACAAACTGAAGATACCACTCATCCTAAAATCACCAATCAGGTCACCTCCATTGTCAAAAAATGAAACATGAAAAATGGTTTCATGTCTAAAAGTGGGGACGATTGTGACGTACGTCTAGTTTGACAAGTGAATTCTCCCTGATATGATGGATGATTTAAAGGGACTTTTAGCTTTTCATAACATTAGAACCCCTGAACATTTGTTGTAACTTTTCGTTTGCCAGAACTCATTCCACCGGGACTCATTTAGTAGGCGGCACGAGATCAAAGAGACGAACTGTAGTGGTCCCTGATACGAGACGCAGTTGCTTGCCGCTATTTTCGCGTCTCGGTGTCAAATCGCAACCGAGCGAACGGGGGAAAGCGAAACGGGCAGCAGCGAGCGGATACGAAGACCAGGGGGCGGCTTCTTCTCTTGATTTGGCGGTCAGATCCCCAAAAGTTCGTGAGATCAAATAAGCTGTCAAGTTTATCATGTCCCACTCAACTTACATTCCATTTTAGCTAAATAGATGATGAAGAACTAGACACGTTATCACTCGCTGGCCAGACCTTTACAGAAGCACTAGCTTTATTGAAATCTGGTTATAGATTTTCCCCTGGATTTTATATATATATTTGCAGTGTTTTCTATTCTGTGCAGAGCGAGTGATCGTAACCGGTGCGATCCCAGCATTAAGAAAGCAATAAAGAAATAAATCTAAGCAAGGCAAAGCATAAACAGTGTGTAGAGTTCCCCTGACGCAGAACTTGTTGAGACTGTGTAAATTTTTAATCTTTGAGGCGATTCTACGTTTGGAATTCCGCTATCTAACTTATAGCAAAGAAAGCACACCCAAAGACAAATTTAACGCACCATCAAACAACTTAAGTCGTAACGGGAAGAAGAACACTGGCCCGAGCTTTGTTAGTTTACTGACACAGAGAGATAATTCATAATTTCCTGAACAGTGATGTGACTAGTTTTCTCACTGGACTTAAACCATACCTCACGGATAAAGTGTACCAGCACGCGTAAGAATTTTATTATCAGCGGCATAGTCAAATAGACCACACCATCCTCACCCCGGTATCAGAGACCGTGCCCTCCCATAGAAACTGTTATTAAGAAAAGAGACACAACTACAGATTCATTTTCCAGCGATTACGGGATCCTTTTATGTGCTGACCGCCTACCCGCTAATCTGGGGCTAGAACTTGAACAAACACTCATACATTTAGTTTGAGGTGTAACTGCTGTTGTGTTATTCTATGGAGTGCAAGATTTTTTCACAATCGGTAAGTGAGAGCAAGATGAGTGAAGGCCTTTGCTAGCGCGTGTATGAATGACAGGAAATTAATTCTCTTGTGTGACCATTTTGTTAACTTGCTTACCTGGTAATATATATCTTTACTGTATACCCTACATTGTTCCTTTAAGTGGGATAGTTGATAATTTGTTAACTCTGTTTAAAACCACCTCCTTTCCATTTGCTTAGTAAAGGGAAGAACAGCTGGGAAGAATAGGTTTTTTTCTATCACCTATACCTAATTTTGTAACACCTCTTTCAGAGTAATTAACTTCACTGTTAGGTTAACGTACCTATGTTCCTGATATTATCTATCTTTGGACTGGGTTTATCTTTGTCTAATAAGCGGGAAGGGCTTAGTCGATACCAATCTTCTTCACCCCTTCCAAACTTGTTATTTGCATTTGTGTACTTATGATAATTTATGTAATATCTGATATTTTTAGTGATTGATGTTTAAAGTGAATAAAATCACATAAACTCATTTAGTTCTGTGTGTTGGATATACCCAAAGCCCAACTTTTCCCCTATTCGTTTAATATAGTTTGTATCAACGTCGCCTGTGTGTGTGAAAAACACCAAATCGGTGTGCGCGCAGATGCGGGTCTGGAAAACTGGCAAATAATTGTTTGACCAGGAGAGTGAAAGAGAAGATTGAGAGAAAACGATTTGTCGTAAATAAGTCTGTCTTTACTCTCCTCCAGCTCGCTGTGAAGCAACTATTAAATCTCTACATTTTCTAGCACTGCGCTTTCCATCATCATTTTCACTCTAAACCGGACCACTACTTCTACGACTCTTTTCTCTCAAAATAAATTTACGACACACACAACCCATCCATAGACAATACACTGTATGGCAGCTCAGAACAGCTTATACGAACTGCGCAGTACCATATAATGGCATCAAGGTCACCAAGAGCTGACGCTCAGTAACAGTGGATCAAAGAAGAAGAAGAATCGGATTGGAATAATTAATAAAAATTTAAACAATAAAGGGGGGAGTTTTCTACCTCCCAGCAGAACTGTATGGGGTCGCCTCACAGTTCCGTTACTTTTTATATCAAACTGATAAATACAAATCAGTAGACTCTCTTGCGGCACAGCAGTTATTTATAACAAACAAAAGAATAACACAAGCACAACCATACAAAACAACATTCAATACCATAATTCCCGCCGTAAGTACGTCGGCGGTCGGTCACATCATGCACACCGACATTTGCGCACTTTTCTATTTTCGAGAGAGTACATTAATTTTCAACCACAGCTAAGGGGTGCAACTGTGGTTGAAAGTTAGACAATAATTGTATTGTTTCCCTTATATGTACTCTCCCGAAAATAGAAAAGTGCGCAAATGACGGTGGGCATGATTATGGAAAGTCACGATTTTAAAAAGATGCACGAACAATTACGAGACATGTTGCCATAAAAGAAATATTAGTTATTTAGTCAATTTACGGTCCATTCGATCATTATTAATACTCCACATGTCATTTAGGAAGGTTATTCCATGACTTCATATTTAATACATCCATATAATTTTCACTACAAATATCTAACGACGGTCGCCTGCAATGAAATGACCACAGTAGTAATAGTACCGTCTGTAATACATGTAACAAAACCAACATACTATAATTAAAAACCTGTCAATTTTGACGGGTTATTGCTAGTCTTTAATAATTCAATAGATTAGTATTTTTTCCCATCACAACTAACTACACATGATACATTTATTAGTGACTAATTATTCTATATATGAAAGTAATCGGAACTTGTAACCACATTGTACATCTAGAAACATATACGTTATGTTCTAAAGTATATGGTAAGATGTTCTATCGCATCCTAGGAAGAACTACTCTGTATTGCAGCACTAGAACTGAAAATATGGGTAAACAAAGAATCAACTGATATTTCCGTGTGACACAAATTTCTCCTTTCTCAAAGTTCCTTTACAAATCGCAAACACGAACCCTTACCTCATACAACGATAAAGTCCGAAACCAAGCATCATATATTGCGTCACATGTACCTAATAAAATGCGTATATATATATTTATTTATTTATTTATATGTGTGTGTGTGTGTGTGTGTGTGTGTGTGTGTGTGTGACGACACTATTGGGGCTCATCAATATTTTCAGTGGTAAATATGTGCTATATATATTATATCCTTTCAGTGTTTGATAATACAAAGTAATAATTATTCATCAACATTAGTTACTGCCTCAAAAATTACTGTATAAATTATATTTTTCTTACTACCTTGTATTTGTTGCTTTTTTTTTAAAAATGAATAAATAAATATTCAAGTATTTTATTCAGCACAAAGTGATATCACAGAATCATGAAACGCAATTATTTGTATATACCACTGCGGCTGTGCACCCTTCCGGCGGCAGTAATTTATGCACAAGGTCTGGACAATCGTGGCATACCCTGAAATCCATATAATGTAAGCAATTAATAATCATGCTTTTTAAAATTGTACCTGCAGTCTTCTATACAATTCCGGATGAGAATCTTTCAGCAACGTCATGGCTGGATTGATGTCTCTGCCAGGATAAATATCGTCTGAAAGAGAAACATCACCATCTTCACCAATACAGACACCACCTTTATTATAAACGTCACCACATCATATACATCGTTATTATCAAAATATGATGCCTATCCCCAGCTATCTAGGCGAGACCAAGTCATCATTTTCCGCTTACGTAATGGTCACAGTACGTTAAGGTACCATCTATATTACAAGTACAGGATTGGTCCAACAGATCACTGCTTCTGTGGCGCCAGCCTCGTGACAGACGAATTTCTGCTTCAGCCCTGCCCAACTTACAGCAGAGAACGGAGTGACATACGGCAGCAACCCAATTTTCTTCACGAAAAACTGTTTAGAGATGTCAAGAACCTTGAGCTGACTTCTGCCTTTATTAGAGCCATTAATGTAGAAGTCTGAGGGCGAACGAGGAAGATGAGTGAGAAAGACACCCAACAATTGTTGTATGAGACACCGAGAGAAAGAAAACTATGAGCTTTGTTCAATAGACACCGAGAGGAAGAAAACTATGAGCTTTGTTCAATAGACACCGAGAGGAAGAAAACTATGAGCTTTGTTCAATAGACACCGAGAGGAAGAAAACTATGAGCTTTGTTCAATAGACACCGAGAGGAAGAAAACTATGAGTTTTGTTCAATAGACACCGAGAGGAAGAAAACTATGAGCTTTGTTCAATAGACACCGAGAGAAAGAAAACTATGAGCTTTGTTCAATAGACACCAAGAGAAAGAAAACTATGAGCTTTGTTCAATAGACACCGAGAGAAAGAAAACTATGAGCTTTGTTCAATAGACACCGAGAGGAAGAAAACTTTGAGCTTTGTTCAATAGACACCGAGAGAAAGAAAACTATGACCTTCGTTCAATAGACACCGAGAGAAAGAAAACTATGAGCTTTGTTCAATAGACACCGAGAGAAAGAAAACTGAGCTTTGTTCAATAGACACCGAGAGAAAGAAAACTATGAGCTTTGTTCAATAGACACCGAGAGAAAGAAAACTATGAGCTTCGTTCAATAGACACCGAGAGGAAGAAAACTATGAGCTTTGTTCAATAATTACCCTTCAACTCACCTAGGAGCATTGATCTTAAATGCATGTATGCCAAGTCTTCCGCATGCCATCAGCTCAATGTCTTTCGATGTCTTCCTAATCATTTCAATTTCGGCTCTCTTCTACGTTGTGTGTCTATCCCTGTTTCTCTTACCCTGGGGAATTCGGAAGAAAACCTGCCTGATAATACTATAAACAGGTTTCTTCAGTGTGTGTCCAGTCCATCTCCAGTCCATCTTTTCTTCTCTTGTTCCACTGATACTTGCCTGGGTTCTTGTCATCAGTTCCACATAGGTGACGTTGTCATACCATTTCAATCCTTCCATTCTACTTAAGCACCTATTTATGAAAGTCTGTAACTACTTGGTTGTTGTTTTTGTTGTTCTGTGTGTTTCAGGGCCAAAGGGTTTGGCCATGTCTACAGAGTGGAAGAAGATCGGCTACCACGACAAGTATGGAAAACTAAGAGCCAGGGATCCAAACCTCCAGAACGACCCAGAGTCCGCTGGGAGGAGAACATTAGACAATCGAGGACTAGATTGGAACCAGGCGAGAAGGAAGACAGCCGATAAGATAAAAAGGCGCTCCCTCCTCCAAACCTCTACACCGCACGGTAGAAGATGGATGACTAAGTAAGTAGTTTCAGAGCCAAACAATATTTCTCACTTGACATTTCAATCGACGATTCTTATTTTTACGTTGCACATTGATTTCTTTTGATTTCCATATATTTCCCAATGCAGAGTATTCTCACTGTGGTATCACTATCTCCAACTTTACCTATCACCCGTGTGTTACCGGGGCCCGAAAGGGGAGCAAAGAATAGTAACACTGTATCCTACCATGCATGTCGTAAAAAGCGACTAAGGAGGGTTGGGCATGGGGCTGGTTACCCCATCCCGTAAAAAACTTCCTTTACCACAAAAACTTCAACAAACATGGACAAGTCAGATAAAGAATATAAATCAACTCAACCGCCCAAGACAGAAGAAGGTCCCCTGGAAAGGAGGCGCATAAAGCACCTAGAGAAAGCCGAAAGGAGTCTGGGTTGCCGACTAATCTTTTTTCGTCTAGGAAAATCTCCAGGATTGGCATCCGGAATGTTCGCACTCTGTGTGAACAAGGGAAAACTGCACAGGTAGCAGCAGAAATGACACATTTACAGGATTGATATCCTGCGAGACACGGTGGAAAGGCTTAGAGAAGAGGAGATTGATCACAGGAGAAGTAGTGTTGTCCTCAGGACATGAAGAGGAAAGAGCCCACCACAGTGAAGGGGTGGCTCTAATGCTGTCCAAGGAAGCACAGAAGGCACTTATAGAATGGGAAGCAATGGGACCCCGAATTATAACAGCAAGGTTTAAATCAGCCAAAAAGAAAGTAAATATAAACATCTTCCAGTGTTATGCACCAACAAACGATAAAGAAGAATCTGTGAAAGAAGACTTTTACACCAGGCTACAAAATGTCTTGGACAATAAGAAAAGAAAGGACATCACAATTTTGATGGGGGACCTAAATGCGAAAATAGGAACAGACAACACTGGCTTTGAAGAAATCATGGGAAAGCGTGGATTAGGTATGATGAACGAGAATGGGGAACTATTAGCAAATTTCTGTGCTTCAAATCAACTAGCTATAGGAAGAAGCATATTTCCACATAAAAGAATACATAAAGCAACATGGATATCAACTGACCACAGAACTGAGAATCAGATTGATCACATATGCATAAGTAAGAAGTTTAGGTCATCATTGCATGATGTGAAAGTATGGAGAGGAGCAGATGGTGTATCAGACCACCATTTTCTGTTGGCTAAAACAGAATTAAAACTCAAGGAATTTACAACAGCATATAGCTATAGACAACAGTATAATGTTGGATATGTAAGAAATCAGGAAATAAGAGAAAAGTTTACAATCACAGTATCCAATTAATACCAAGTACTCCAATAGCTGGAAGATGAAGCAGATATGGAAGACCACTGGCAACAAGTAAAAAATATATGGAACGAGACATGTGAAGATGTACTGAGAAAAAGAGAACATCAGCACAAAGCATGGATAACAACAGAAACCATTAGTAAGATAGAAGACAGGAAAAACAAAAAAATCAGATTTAAACAGAAGCAAAACCAGAAGCTCCAAAGCCAAGGCTCATGAAGTGTACACAGAAGCAAACAAAGAAGTAAGAAGAAACATCAAAAGAGACAAGATGAAATATATTGATGATTTGGCAAGGGAAGCAGAGGAAGCTGCAGCCAAAGGAAATATGAGGGACCTGTACAACAACACAAAGAAGCTAACAGGGAAATATAAGCAGGCAAATGGCCTCATAAAAGATAAGAATGGAAAATTGCTTAGTAATATACAAGAACAAATGAAGAGATGGACAGAACATTTTGAGGAAATTCGCAATAGACCATCTCCAACTAATCCCCCACACAAGCCAGCAGAAGAGGAGCTACAAATCAGCTGTGAACGACCAAGTAGAGAAAAAATAAAGACAGCCATAAAGCTTCTGAAAGATGGAAAAGCAGCTGGTCCAGATTGCATTCCAGCAGAGGCCACCAAAACAGATATTGATACATCTACAGAGATAATATACAAACTACTTGGCAAAGTCTGGGAGAGAGAGGAAATACCAGCAGAATGGAAGGAAGGTTATCTGGTTAAGTTGCCTAAGAAGGGAAATTTACAAGAGTGCACAAATTATAGAGGAATAATGTTACTATCAGTGCCAGGAAAAGTATTAAACAGAATCATCATTGAGAGATTAAAAGAGTCCATAGACAAGCACCTGAGAGATGAACAAGCAGGTTTTCGACAAAATAGATCCTGTACATACCAGATAGCCACATTGAGAATAATAGTTGAACAAAGTCTGGAATGGAATTCATCGCTATACATCGGATTCGTGGACTATGAAAAGGCATTTGACAGTGTAGACAAAGAATCGCTTTAGAAATTGATGAGGCATTATGGAGTTCCCATAAAGATCATTAACTTAATAAAGAAGACCTATGAAGACATGACATGCAGAGTTCTTCATGAAGGACAACTTACAGAACCGTTTAGGATTAGAACGGGAGTGAGACAGGGATGCCTCTTGTCTCCATTTCGTTTCTTACTAGCAATAGATTGGGTTATGAAAACATCGACATCACTCAACAGAAATGGAATCCAGTAGAATCTGACTAATCTGCTTGATGATCTGGATTTTGCAGATGACTTGGCTCTTCTGTCCCATAACCATAATCAGATGCAAGAGAAAATGAAAATTCTCGATGAGAGGTCACAACAAGTGGGCCTGAAAATACACAGGGAAAAGACAAAGATTATGAGAATAAATGCAAGAAATGATAACAAGGTTGTACTTGAAGAAACACAACTAAAAGATGTAGAATCGTACATATATCTTGGAAGTAATATAGACAAAGTTGGAGGGACAGACAGTGATATCAAAATAAGAATACAAAAAGCAAGAGGAGCTTTCATTGCATTGGGAAACATATGGAGAACAAGAGAAATCAAGTCCAACACGAAAATAAGAATCTTCAACTTAAATGTGAAGTCAGTCTTATTGTATGGCTCTGAGACATGGAGAACAACAAAAACAACAACCGAAAATCTAGACTTTTATAAACGGGTGCTTGCGTAGAATAGAAGGACTGAAATGGTATGACAAAGTCACAAATGTGGAATTGATGACAAGAACCAGACAAGTGCCAGTGGAACAAGAGTTGAGAAGAAGACGCTGGCGATGGATAGGACACACATTGAGGAAACCTGTTGATAGCTTTACAAGGCAGTCCTTGTTCTGGAATCCACAGGGAAAGAGAGGCATAGGTAGACCAAAAAACACATGGAGAAGAGAACTGGAAACAGAGGTGAAAATGATGAAAACATGGAAAGAACTTGAGCGGATGGCACAGGACAGGAAGACTTGGCATGTGTTTGTTGAAGGCCTATGCTCCTTGGGGAGCTAAAGGGTATTGATTGATTGAACTTTACCTATATTGCTGCCAAGATACATCTATGATTCTACATCTTGTAGGGATGTGTCTTCGTGCGCAATCTGGTTATCGTTTCCTGAATTTATTTTCATTATCTTTGCCTTTTCCCTGTGTATTTTTAGACCCATTTACTTTGACATCTCATCAATTATTTTTATTTTGTTTTGCTTGTCGCATAGGAAATGTTTATAATCTCTTATTGTTATTGTTTTCATTATCATCAGTATTCTCCACTTCTTCTTCGTGTTAACATTGCTCTCTTGACATTTATTATTTATTATTTCTTTCTTTTCACAATCCTGTAAGGTACCGAGGTTTAGGGCGGTTAGGTCCGAAACCATTACTCCTCCTCCTCCTTCCATCCTTAGCCACCAACCGGCGAAGCAGTCGGTGGCCAGTACGCCTAGTGGCGTCTTAGGGCCACAACAAATCCATTTCTTTTGCCGCTGGAACCCATCATGCCTAGTGGCATCTTTAGGGCAGCGACAAATTAATCAATTTGCCATTGTTTCCGTGATCACATTGACTAGCAAACAGGTGATCAGCCTGTTGTGGAAACCATTACTGACCTTGACAAATAAACTCTCACATTAACCTTACTACGTGCGCGCACACGCAGGTAGACTTATCGCAAACGACGAGAAAAGATGGAAGAACCACAGAGCTTAGATAATGGATTTCTTTTTTTTTTTTTTTAAATGTACAAATTGTTTGATTTAGCCCAGGCAAAATCAGCATTCATTAAATGTAAAAAATATTGTATGCAACAGTTCTTTGTCAACGAAAGTAAGAGAGGTCTTCAGTGTTATATGGAACCAGTCCTGGGAATGAGTCATTGGTAATTAGTTAACGATTAGGGAAAGCACTAGAGGCCACATAGATGTGGTTTTAGAGAGGAATGTTAATACTACCATGGGCAGCTCAAATGAGCAATGGTGATGTCCTGTATTTCAGTTTTCACTCAACTTTGAATAAACTTCAATAAACTTTGTTACGGTTTTAAGGCTAGTTAGTATAAACATTATTAAGGTTTCAAGCTAATTTGGATAAACATTGTTAAGGTTTTCAAGCTAAATTGGATAAACACTATTACGGTGTTCAAGCTAATTCGGATAAACATTGTTAAGGTTTTTAAGCTATTTTGGATAAACATTGTTAAGGTTTTCAAGCTAAATTGGATAAACACTATTATGGTGTTCAAGCTAATTCGGATAAACATTGTTAAGGTTTTCAAGCTATTTTGGATAAACATTGTTAAGGTTTTCGAACTAGTATAACCATTGTTCGGGTTTTGAAGCTAGTTAGTATAAACATTATTATGGCGTCACACTAATTTGGATTCAAGCTGGTTAAGATAAACAATGTTACGGTGTTCAGACTAATTTGGATGAACATTGTTAGGTTGTTCAAGCCGGTTAAGATAAGCATTGTTACGGTGTTCAAGCGAATTCGGATAAACACTGTTACAGTGTTCAAGCTAGTTAAGATGAACATTGTTACGGTGTTCAAGCTAATGTGGATAAACATTGTTATGGTGTTCAAGCTAATTTGGATAAACATTGTTTAGGGGTTCAAGCTAATTTGGATAAACATTGCTTTTTTCCATGTTAGTTTGGATAAATATTGTTAACGCCTTTAACGGTGTTCAAGTTGGTTAAGATAAGCATTGTTACGGTGTTCAAGCTAATTTGAATAAACATTGTTAAGGTGTTCAAGCTAATTTGGATAAACATTGCTTTTTTCCAAGTTGGTTTGGATATATGTTACAAACGACTTTTAAAACTAGTTTGACCGAGTTCTTTCTCTACCCTCTCGTCTACTACTATATCGAATGTTTTCTATATGTCATATTTTAGTTTGGTTTAATAAACAGTATGTCAACAGCATAAAGAGGTTAAGGTAGCCCCCATGGCACATACTGCCGTAAGGTAGTGAAGTGTTAGAGACTTCACTATATTAGATCATGCTCTATGACGTAAGGTGACCAGTTCCATTCCTCGCTGCCTTTGCCTTCAAGAGCAGAATCAGGTACCCATTTACAGCTGTGTAGGTCGCAACGTGATGCTACCATGTTTCGAATACCGGCAACTTTTCCCCAACAGGCAAGTGGTCTTATCACTCTGCCAATAGGACGCGCTGTCATCAGGATATCGCAAATAATTTCTACAAGGTGCTTTCTGTAATGGTATTTTCTGTAACAATTTTTTTTTTTAACGTGGTGTGGTTGCTAGCTCTGTATTCATTCATTCATAACCCTCCACTCCCAAAGGAGCATAGGCTTTCAACAAACACATGCCAAGTACTCCTGTCACGTGCCATTATCTCAAGTTCTTTCCACGTTCTCCTCTTCATTTTCACCTCTGTTTCCAGCTCTCTTCTCCGTGTGCTTCTTGGTCTACCTCTGCCTCTCTAGCCCTGGGGGTTCCACCCGTGTGTTACCGGGGCCCGAAAGGGGAGCAAAGAATAGTAACACTGTTCCCTACCATGCATGTCGTAGAAAACGACTAAGAAGGGTTGGTCTTGGGGTTGGCTACCCCATCCTGTAAAAAAAATTTAAACCACAAAAAACTTCAAGCTCTGTATACAACCTCATAATACTGGCCTATTACGACATGCATGATGAAGCAGTTGTTCTGTTCTTTGTCTCAAAAGAGACACCCTGGAACTACGCGCTTACCTTCTCACTTAATGACTTGACTTGACCTGACTGTGATCCACTATCATCGAGCGTCAGGTCTTGGTGAACTCACTTAATAAGTATTATAATTTCAAGTAAAGGAAACAATGTAAACAGCATACAGTAACACTTACAGACGGACCATGCAATATGCTAGCAAACGTACACACTTACTGAGTATCCTTGTGAGAGATGCGAAGCGTCGAAGTGGGTTTTCGCCACAAGGATGTTCTGAAAGAACCTGACATATACACATGCAGATGGGAAACAACTGAATCCAAATTGACCTGCTCAACATTGTTTGTTTTTTTCACGGACTAATCTGGGAATGAAAAATAAAAAACAGACATACACACATAAATAATTTATAATCGTTGTCATCAGCAGAAGAATTACTATTGTCACGGGTTACCCCTCCTTTGCTCTGCAGTGATGGTCCAACAATGGCCAAAACCTAAAGTATATAATGTGCGTCTTCACACGTATCTATCTTCGCACAAGATTACTCTTGGCAGAGATACAGATAGAAGGATGACGATGCTTTTACCTCGAGGGAGTATTCACAAGATATTTCAGAAGTCAAGAACAATGCTGAATATGTCTTAGCACAGTTAACTTATTATCTGCCCGACAACGTCTGTGAATAGGTATATTGTATGATTTAGCTCGTTCAAGCCCCCAACTGATTTAATTCAGTGACATCTTAATTTAGTAGCTCTGTTTTAAGTGTAATTAAGAAGACTGAGACATGCGGGTGCAGTACACTCAAACGGATTAAATGAACTATATATATATATATATATATATATATATATATATATATATATATATATATATATATATATATATATATATATATATATACATATATACATACATATATACATATATACATATATATATATATATATATACATACATATACATAACAAATTTAATAATCAATTATATTTAACAGTGTAAAATGAATAATTCTCTTTTTAAAAAAAGGTTATCAACACAGGGTGATATTATGGATATTGAGGGAATAGTTCACTTGGCAGCTTTTAAGTTTGTACTTAGGTGCCAGTAAGTTTGTTGGTTTCTGCTCCAGCCGATGGTTGGTTCTTTGAAGGTTATGGACTGATGCACTCTCATCACTGGTCAGGTCTGGAGGTTGTAACACATTCCAAGAAATATCAAGGAGTAATCATGAAGGTGGTCCAGCGTCTTCAAGATCCGTCTGATGATGGTGTCTAGCGTTGAAAGCAGGTCACTTATACCACACACTTTGTTCCAGAGATAGTACCCTCAACTGGTACCATCGACTAGTATAATGAACGAAGAGAAGCAAATACCCTCCTGATTATTGGGTTTCCTGACACACAATCGTGTGCCCCCGCTTTTCATTCCACCATTTTATCTACCTCAGAACGTTACCCTCTCCGAGCGTTAATATTAATCCCAGTGAGCGGAAAATATTCATTACATTTATATTGAATATCTTTACATTTGCACTGGTTGAAAATGTGAAAAATGTAATACAGTAAGTATGTACATCAGTTCAATAATGATCCACTCCCTGCTCCATATGGATCTTGAGACTACCTCTGCTTTTGGTTCTATATGAGCAACCCGCATAAAGTAGTCACCATCTCTTGCAATGGTGGTTCATGAAACCATCATTCTATATGCCAAGGTTGCCAGCCTCAGAAGACTTTGACATCCATTAGTGTGGTAAAATGCACCGTTTAAACCCTTCAGCTCAAATTATAATGATAATACTGTTTTTGAATTTTGCCCCATTACGCCAAGATAGATTTTCTACACATCCCGCCACCATTGCTCTACCCTGCTCATATTTCTAAAAAATCCAATTCTAGTGACGTAAAGTTACCGTTTATAAACCGCTACTATAAAAATTTGAAAATTGTCAAGGTCGATAAAATCTAATGCAAAATATTGGACACTACTTGAATTTTTTTTAACTAACGTATTCTAAGAATCTATTATTAGTTACAACATGCGACAGTTGTCGTTAGACGTCGCATTTTCAAAAAACGCCAGCGAGCGGCTTGCGTTTTGAATCTATTAACGCCACGCGATGGTACCCATCCCTATTACTAAAGGCTTTTTCGTTACTCCGTACTAATTTTTAAATATAACATAAAACCGTTTTGGCAGTCGGCCAACACGTGTTTCGTCTTCAAAAAAGACGGGAGATAGAGAGAAGAGGTGGGGGGGGTTAGTATGGAAAAGTCTAAACCCACTTGGGTATTATCAAACTTAAACAAATGAGTGCAGGGGAGAGAAAAGGGGCAAAAGAAAAACTTAGATAAAGACGTAGATGAAAATATACTGGCTAGATAAAGGACACTAGCCTGATTAATAATCACTTTCCAGCTTTTAAATCGCTTCAAAAGTGACTGAGTTATTGCATAAAATAAAAACATTGACAACAGATAGACGGACACACTGATATCCCAGCTCAATTTAAAAGTTACATTTTTCTAGTCGCGTTGGTTGGAAACAAGTCAAATTGGCTTGCCTCATTTTGATAGACACTACTAGTGAGGAAGGGAGAGGTAGCTTTGAAGTTTTGCCAGCCTAAAGCGACACATAGTCTAAACAGTAATATTAGAATCAGACTGACGAACTTATTGATAAACGTACATAAATGTTTGGGATTTTCAAAAAAGAGTCAAATCGGCGTAGTTTAAACTGATTGGCTAATGTTAGTATAGACATAGAGGGAATAAAAATAACGCTTCTGAGACGCAGGGTGCCACTTGACAAATATATCCTACAAGCAAGGTTCAAGGCAAAGCAATTAGTGACCGAAATTGCCTTTGCGTCTGAAGCAGCAGCTATCTAGAGTTGACCCATTGATAGCCTGTTAACCTTTAACAAATTGTGTGATTTATTTCATTGATTGCGGTAAGATGAATAACTTTTTTAAATACATTATTAGATGTAGAGGCCAACCCAGATAGGGCGCCATAACATTGTGTGTGTACGACATTTGCCTTTGTGGAAGATTGCGACATACTAGGAGCACAGGCATGTCTAAGCAGACTTAGGAAGCAAATCAAAATAAACTTGAGTTGAATAATATCATACATTATTTGGATTGTAAGACCAGAAAGTCACTGGCAGGCCTATTGGTATATTAACTCTGGAGAAAAAGAAAAGATTGTATTTCAGCTGAAGATGAAGATGATGTATAGTGAAGGGCGTTCAGACTATGCGAAAAAGAAGATACCCACTGTTTATGAAGCAGTCACAGTAAAGTTAAAGACTGTAGCTAATTTGGTTAGCTCTTTTATCTGATCACAATACATGTTTAATGATGTTAAATTGGTAGTGGTGGAGATAATTAACTAGAGACTTAGGGAGGCTTGTTCCTCTTGTTTCAGGGTTACATCACCCAGTATCAAGTTGGTCAGAAGCCGGAGCTGCAGAATTTGAGGCAACCTACTGGTTGTTTCTATATCGAAACCTAAGAGTATTAGCAGTCTCCAGTATACACTGTAGTGAAGCAGTGTGCAGTTTTTCTCGAGCAAGTCATTCAGTGTCAACATGAATTCACAGATAAGCAAAAATAGTGCGGGCTTATATGCAAACTCAAATGTGTTTAATCTCCACCCTATTCAGAAACAGTTTGTGATATGATGCGAAAACCAGTTTTTCCCAATCTTGACTCTTCATAGAACAGTATTTTCCAGCAGGGAATAAACGTTTATAAACATTAACATATTAAGATATATTGGACAGATGTCCTTCTTGTGTATTTAATTTGGTATAAAACCATATTTTCACTTTTAAGTTTTAAACATTCCTGTCCTAAAAAAATTTGAGGGACAGGAAATTAAAATTGTATATATATATATATATATATATATATATATATATATATATATATATATATATATATATATATATATATATATATATATATATATATATATATATATATATATATATATATATATATATATATATATATATATATATATATATATATATATATCATAACTTTAAACCCAGTCTTGTTTTATTCGATTTTAGTGAGTTAAAATTGTATTTGTTTAACGCAATTATCACTACATTTTTCATTACCCTAGACACCAAGCCATATAAATAACATCACAAACACTAGATACCCAAAATAAATCGCAGAGTGAGATCGTAGGGTGGTAGCAGTCAGGTATCCTGAGAACATCACCATCAACTATTAGACTCAGGGACTTGCATAGCTGACCTCACTCTGTAGACACATACTGACTACTTCTCTTTACCATCCAAACCCACCACAATTAGCAATTGTCACATGTTAATAAATGCAAAATATACAATTTTAAAATATACAGCTCACCTTAAAATCTCTTTAGGAAAACTGACTCTTGGCTCAGAGCAATAGTTAAGGCAACTTGTTTAAGATGCCTCTTACACGCGGTTTGGGATATTACTTTACACTAGGCTCCCACTCTGACTTTGTGTTTCAGATTCTTAGGATTCTGGCTTTCCGTGTTAATGTAGGTAGAGTTTTCCTGGGATATAAGTCCACAAGATGCTCAAAGAAGGTCCGGTCCAATACATGGAATTCTGATCTTATAGCTTACTCTGGCTAGCAGGCTGTCTTCTTGACGAGGTGAATTTCACAGTGCTCTAAATCGGCAAAAGTGTCATATTATATTGCAACTTTCGTCCCACGCACGTGGTTGTTACAATCTGACCAGGCCCCACTCAGAAGTGTTGTTTATAACATCTAAAATTGCCTAGCCAAATGTATTCAATCATGGGTGTTATGGTGGGGTTTATCCCAATAATTTCCTCCAAGCATTTTAAAATATCATTTTAAAATTTAAACACATGACCTCATTTTCCATATTTGGCCCGACTTCTTCCATTCTCTTAAGTAACCTTTCAAATTACAATTTGTAACATCGCCTGCAGATAGTGTCATCGCTAATTTGTCTACCCAGACGGGTTTCTCTGTAATAATTACACAGACAATGTCTGGTCGGAGGTAATTATCACCTGCACTTCCTTTTGTCCGCCACATGTCTGAACGCGGTTGTAGTGAACAATGCCCCCAGACGGGCATGCGTCTGACGGGAAAGGATTCTTAGAAAGTCACCAATACTTTCCGTAGACCGTATGAGGTCAATCTGGTTTAACAATTAAGCGATTACAATTAATCCTTAAGGATGGTCAATTAGCCGTGAAATAACACTATTGCATTATGAAAAGAGATCAACAAATCTAAGGCGCGGCGATGGTGTCGTGTGAAATTCTAATCCACATATATAAATTAAAAAGTAAATGTAAAGCCTAACAAATAACTTCAATAAAAGGAAAGAAGAATGGTAAAGAACAGTGCTGTCACAATGACTGTACTCGAAATCCCCCTTGTTTTCTACTTCGTCTGCAAATTGTAACGTTTCACGTTGATAGTAAAAGCCTACTGCAGCATACACGCTTTCTACGATAAAACGTGTACTGCATTTCTAAGAAAAACCTTGAGATACGCAAGCTGACCTATATTTAATATTCCATTCATGTCATTTTATACACTAAGTTACCATAAACGAAAGACAGATGGAATTAGGATAGAGAGAAGGGAGGGCTGAAAGCAGGAACGCATACAACACTAAACACGCGTCTCGCTATACAATTAAAGTCATCACGCGTGTAAGGCCACAAGCACTAGCTTTTTTCAAATCGACAGTGATAAAAAACACTACCCATACGAGAGTTAGGTTTTAAAAAACTTACAAAACGCTTATTAGGAAACATGACATTCTACTGTTTTATGTCTGAAATCCTGACATTAGTATGACAGTACAGCAGACACCATAAAGTTTGGAAGTGAGGAGGTGGCAACAGCACGACTATCCTAGAAGAAAATGCATATTTTGAACGCAGCCCCTTAGCCCCATTAAATTTATATATTTGGGTTCCTTAGGACTTGCTGACAAATAATATGTTAAACGTTACGCAAATAGCCTAGGAATTAACAAATTATAGCCAAAAGAAATAGTGAGGGTGTCAGACAACACCAAAATCAGAATCGCTCAGTGGCAGATTTTGACACCACCATTGTACGGGAAATAGGTCCCCATGTTAAATCCTATTTGATTGGATAGAAGTAAATGTAAGGCTAAACACGATTAGTCGGGCTATAAATACTAATTCTTTGTTGTTAGGGAAACGTGAGTAGGAGTACTTTTTTTTTTGAAAAAACTGTGTAAACATGGCTCGATTGGTTAGACCCGCCAATATAGGCAATTAGGAGCGTCAGGTCAGCACCACATTTTCAAATAAACTTTCTAAAGCAACAGTGCGTTGAGATTCAGCTTATATTTTTCTAAATAAAAGCCTGAGACAGTGGCAGGTCGGATTTTGTGCCTATTCATTGCCAGTCAACGTAATTCTGTATTATTTCCATGAATTGTGGTAAGCTTGAAATATTTGATATCTTTTTAATGAAAATTGAATGTAAATTGATAATTTATGTCTGTATATGTGTGTGGTTCAGTAGCGAACATGAGGCAAAGCCTATATAGTGCTCCAACCTGAACAGAAGGTGTCGGAGGAAAGTAAAACTACATGGAATTGCCAAACAGTACACTGACACCTATCTTATTGACTAGAAAGAAATAATGCTGGAATTGCAGAGGCGTAGTAACCATTAGGGAGGAGTATACTGATGTCAATTGTTTCAGATGAAGATAGCAATTGGCCTACCGCTCTGAACTCAGTGTTTGTTATGTATTGTGTTCAGTCTGGAATTAGATTATAAATTAGTTATGAAGTAGGAGGTACAACCTTCTTGTTTCAGGGACTGTGGTCCTAAAGTTATTGAGCAGCACCTGGTCTGAGCTTTGCTGAATCTGGAGGCTGACAGCATACTCCTGGGTCCAGATAGCGACTAGTGAGGTGTCTCCAGAACACAGGGGAGCAATCGAGCAGAGGAGTCTTTTCCTGCCGCCATCACGAAAGTTAAGCCTCTGTGGCCAGTGGAGCTCAACATTATGTGTCCCCTCAAAAATTGACATTTTAGTAAAAAAAAGAGGGACAATACCTTGTTTAAATTGACAGGAACTGTGAACTTTTTCCCCATACTATTTCCCAGATAAACAAACACTTGAAGTCATGATGACAAATAATAACATAGCTTGAAAAAACAAAACCAGTATTACCTCATAGTACTACTACACAACTGACACACATAGGATAATATTAATAAAATATGTCTCTACAAGATTCATATTTATAAATTATGTATATATAAATTGTGATTACAATTAATTGTGATTCCTGGTTCACTTTGTAGTTGAATCAGGATATATATTAGTGAAAGTAATTAATACATATATATTTGAAACTTTACCAGTGACTCATTTAAGATAATCTTATAGAGTGTTAAATGTGTGTGAGTGTCACAGTGTTGTCAAGTGTGGTGGAATAAATTAAATTGTTTATCTGTCTGTTGTTGTTGTGACTTACACTTCATCATATACATACCCTAGACATTTAACGTAGTCATCACAATATTCCAGAATAATTCTGACTGAGGTATAATGTGGTAGCAAGTAAGGTTATCTGTAAAACACTACACCTATTAGATACAGATACCTTCACAGCTGATCTCAGTCAGTACACTAAGTCCCCTATAAATATTTATAACATCCCACTTTACCACATATATTGGGGTCTCGCTCCCGGGATTTTGAATCTTTCCCTATTAAAAATATTGGGGGTAATTCACTTCAGGGAATAATAGAAATTAAAAAGGTATCCTTGGGTGAAAATAAATAACGTTGAGCTCTCAGTGCCTGTGGTGTCTTTGGATAAGTAATATCAGATTGTATTGTTTAGTTAGACATTATATAAATTTACCTGTTAGAAAATGGCGGACCTGGCCAAATTTCGATCTGCTGCTGTACAGACTGCGAAAGAGTTAGGAATGGACGGGCAAATTATGATTGCTTATGTCACTGCTGAATGTGACAAATATATTGAACGGGAAGAAAGAAGATTAGAAAAAGAGGCCGAAAGAAAGTTAGAGGCTGAGACTAAGAGGTTGCAGATTGAGGCTGAGGCTAAGAGGTTGCAGATTGAGGCTGACAAAGAGGCTAAAGCATTGGAAGCCGAGGAAAGAAGACAGGCTGCAGAAAGGGAAGACAAGCGATTAGCTGCAGAAAGGGAAGCAGAAGATAAGAGATTACAAAGGGAACATGAGTTACGACTAAGGGAGTTTGAGTTTCAAGGCCATGCTCCTGAAAATGGTGCCAGTCCCTTTACCTCTGATGCCACTGCTAGCCAGGGAGCCTCAACCTCAGCTATGAATTTTCATTTAGATCATTTTGTTGAGAAAGACGATGATATTGAGAGCTATCTAAATAGATATGAACTATTAGCTACCACGTATGGGTTAGAAAGAGAAAGGTGGAGCTTAAAGTTATCTCAAGGGCTTCGTGGGGCAGCTTATGAAGTTTTTGCCAAAATGAGCAGAGGTGATCAGGAAAATTATGACATGCTAAAGCAGGCTCTTTTGTTAAGATATGAAAAGAACGCAGAATTTTATAGGAAAAAATTTAGGAATGCTAAACTACTGTCAGGTGAAACCTATCACCAGTTCTCTGCACGGTTAGAGACATACTTGGAGAAATGGACTTCTCTGGGGAAAACCCAAGATCTTAAGGAAATGGTCCTTATAGAACAATTAAGAGAGTCCATGGCTCCAGACCTGAGAAAGTTTCTCATGGAACAAGGTGCAGAGAGGCTGGGTGAGTTGCTAAATGTTGCTGAAAGGTATCAAGCGGCTCAGGCAGAGGTATCAGGTAACAAAAAGAAACAGGTGGAAAATTTTAGGGCACCACAGAACTTTAATAAATTTGATCCTAGAGATCAAAACAAAGGTAAGCACCAATTTGATAGGCCACGGTATGACAATAAAAATAAAACCCCACAATTCGATGAAAGGAAATATGATGAAAGAAAATCTTTCAACCAAGGGAAAAGGTGGTGTAAAAATTGTAAGATGAACAATCATGACACTGACCGTTGCAGAAGGAACCCTATAGTTATGGCCACCCTTCAGGTCAGGTCGACCTCAAGAAAGGAGGAGGATATTATGTTAGATACCACTCCAGAAGAGATGAGGAAGGCACAGGCTGGGGATAAGACCCTCAAGCCTTGTTTCAGGAAATTGTCAACTTGTCATACAACTCCAGGCAAGGGAGATTTTTACATGAAAAACAAGTTGATTTACAGGAAGGCCGGAACTAGATCCCATGGTCACGGACAGTTGGTTCTTCCAAAGAAATATAGGGCAGAAGTAATAAGGAGCCTACATGTGAAACAAGATGGGGACCATGAGAAAATAGGTACCATCATCCAAAAGGTAGCTCACAATTATTATTGGCCCAAGGCAAGGTGGGACATTGAGAATTTTGTAGAAAGGTGTAGCATAGCACATGAGGGAACACCCACAAGTGGGAACATTGATCAGGACCTGGACACGCCAAGGGGCAAAATTAGGCCTGACAATAAAAAGAAGTATAAATTTGATAAAGTGGACCAAATGGAATGGGAAGCCCCTTTTCACGGACAAGCTTCACTTAACTGTTTTACAATGGCCACTATGCGGAGAGTGCAAAAAGATGTCTTACCCCAGGTTAAGCAGAAAATCCCTCAATCGGACTTAAACACACTGGAGGAAGAAGATGTAGAGAGGAAATCTCTCATCAAGAATTCTAAGTGGGAAGAAAGCCCCAAGAGAAAAATTGGTAGCGGTCGTTTTGTGCATGATATTTCTGGGAAGAAAAATCATCACTATAGCGCTTCCAGTGGAAGAGACCATACCGGTGCATGGACAAATAGGTCCACAAAATTAAAGGTCCATATGTAACGCTGTTAAGAACGTGGACTGATGAAAAGACAGAGGAAAATATTACATCCTCATACCAATATGTGAATGAGCTGACCACTCGTTTAAAAACTGGCTGGAAACTTGCCAATGAAAATTTAAGACAAGCCAGGAAGAAACATGCTGCCTATTATAACAGGAAAGCTAAAGACAGAGATTTGGCTGTGGGAGAGAAGGTACTGCTTCTTCTACCCGGTAGCCAGAATAAGTTACAAATTGGATGGCAAGGTCCATATACAGTTCTAGAGAAGGTGTCTAGAACCAATTATAAGATAGATAAGAAGGGGAAAGAAAAAATCTATCATGTGAATCTCCTGAAGAAATATTTGGAAAGAGAACATCAGGAAGAGACACACTTGTTGACCTTGTCCATTGCCATGGAGATGAAAAAGGAACCACTTTCATCATTTGAATATCCATTACACCCCTGTGAGACAGCGGCACAGGTGAAAATCAGTACAAATTTAACGAAAACTCAGAAAGAGAGAGTGGGACCTCAAGACGCAGCAATAGAGACCGCAGTCAACGACTCATAGCTTGACTGCCTGCGTCAGGACCAGCGAACCAGAGCTGGTCAAGACCGCACTCCACCTCCACGTGGTGGTCCTGGAAACAGTCTGCAGCTGTGCAGGCTGGCTGAGCGAGTGTGGATCGAAATGGGAAGGCAAACCCGGTCCTAAAAAATGCCGTGCAGAAGTCGGATGTGTCGACCGAAAGGTGCAGATATCACAGCTACGTTGTAAACAGACACAACGCAACCACCGTCCTTTTCAGGGCGAACGAAGAAGAAGAAGAAGAAGAAGAAAGAGAGAGTGCAACAGGTTCTAGATAATCATACAGAGGTGTTAACAGACCGACCAGGGCATACAAACCTATTGGAATATGATATGAAGCTGATAGACCCCACACCTGTATGTATGAAACCCTATTCGATTCCTTTTGCTAAGGAGAAAGCTTTGAAGGAAGAGATAGACTATTTGTTGAAGGAAGGAATTATTTCACACAGTGAATCTTCGTATAGTTCCGGTGTTGTACTCTTAAGGAAGCCCTCTGGAGAACATAGACTCTGTATAGATTACAGGAGACTGAATGCTATTACAGAAGGACAGGTGGATCCATTGCCGGATACAAATCAGTTGTTTGACAGGCTAAATAAAGCTAAATATTTCTCAAAAGTGGACCTGAGTAAAGGATACTATCAGATTCCAGTAAAGCCTGAGGTTAGACCATACCTAGCTTTTAGTACCTCAGAAGGACACTATGAGTTTAATAGATTGCCATTTGGATTGAAGAATGCGCCTAGTGTCTTCTCTAGAATGATGAGAAAATTATTGGACCCTCTGAATAATCCATGCATCACAAATTTCATGGATGATATCCTTATAGCAACAGAAACATTTGAGGAACACATTGACTCTCTGAACATGCTGTTTAATCGACTTAGGGAAGCGAATTTAACAGCCCGACCAACCAAATGTTGCGTTGGATGTAAAGAATTAGAATTCTTGGGACACACAGTTTATCAGGGAAACATGACCCCTGACCCAAAGAATTTAGAGAAACTAAAGAAAGCCCCGAGACCACAAACCAAGAAAGACGTGAGATCCTTTGTCTCATTATGTGGTTTCTACCAAAAGTATATCAAAAACTTTAATTCCATATGTGCACCGTTAACTGATTTGACACGTAAGGGAAATCCAGATCGAATTACATGGACACCACAATGTGAAATGGCTTACCAAGAATTGAAGGAAAAGCTCACAAGTAAACCTATTTTGAAATTACCTGACTTAAGTCAAGAATTCATAGTAAGGACAGATGCCAGTAATATTGGGTTAGGTGCAACTCTGCTACAGAAATCAGATGCATTGGATGGGGAATTAAGCCCAGTGGCATATGCTAGCAGAAAGTTGAATAAAGCTGAAACCAACTACTCAACTAGCGAAAAAGAATGTCTTGCAGTAATATGGGCGATAAAGAAATTCAATATTTATCTGTATGGGAAGGCATTTAAGTTGCAAACGGATCACAAACCCTTGTCGTTTCTAGCGCAGGCTAGACATGAAAATTCTAGATTACTCCGTTGGTCATTACTGATGCAGCCATTTGAGTTTAGCATAGAGTATATAAGTGGAAAAACAAATCTGGGAGCGGATTTTTTAAGCCGCCATCCGTGTGATGAGAATCACCCTAAGCCCCAGGAATAATAATAAATTTCTCTATGTGTATATAGAATTATAGACTGACATATAACGTCTGTTTTAAGTGGGGAGAATTTGTCGTGTGAAATTCTAATCCACATATATAAATTAAAAAGTAAATGTAAAGCCTAACAAATAACTTCAATAAAAGGAAAGAAGAATGGTAAAGAACAGTGCTGTCACAATGACTGTACTCGAAATCCCCCTTGTTTTCTACTTCGTCTGCAAATTGTAACGTTTCACGTTGATAGTAAAAGCCTACTGCAGCATACACGCTTTCTACGATAAAACGTGTACTGCATTTCTAAGAAAAACCTTGAGATACGCAAGCTGACCTATATTTAATATTCCATTCATGTCATTTTATACACTAAGTTACCATAAACGAAAGACAGATGGAATTAGGATAGAGAGAAGGGAGGGCTGAAAGCAGGAACGCATACAACACTAAACACGCGTCTCGCTATACAATTAAAGTCATCACGCGTGTAAGGCCACAAGCACTAGCTTTTTTTTCAAATCGACAGTGATAAAAAACACTACCCATACGAGAGTTAGGTTTTAAAAAACTTACAAAACGCTTATTAGGAAACATGACATTCTACTGTTTTATGTCTGAAATCCTGACATTAGTATGACAGTACAGCAGACACCATAAAGTTTGGAAGTGAGGAGGTGGCAACAGCACGACTATCCTAGAAGAAAATGCATATTTTGAACGCAGCCCCTTAGCCCCATTAAATTTATATATTTGGGTTCCTTAGGACTTGCTGACAAATAATATGTTAAACGTTACGCAAATAGCCTAGGAATTAACAAATTATAGCCAAAAGAAATAGTGAGGGTGTCAGACAACACCAAAATCAGAATCGCTCAGTGGCAGATTTTGACACCACCATTGTACGGGAAATAGGTCCCCATGTTAAATCCTATTTGATTGGATAGAAGTAAATGTAAGGCTAAACACGATTAGTCGGGCTATAAATACTAATTCTTTGTTGTTAGGGAAACGTGAGTAGGAGTACTTTTTTTTTGAAAAAAACTGTGTAAACATGGCTCGATTGGTTAGACCCGCCAATATAGGCAATTAGGAGCGTCAGGTCAGCACCACATTTTCAAATAAACTTTCTAAAGCAACAGTGCGTTGAGATTCAGCTTATATTTTTCTAAATAAAAGCCTGAGACAGTGGCAGGTCGGATTTTGTGCCTATTCATTGCCAGTCAACGTAATTCTGTATTATTTCCATGAATTGTGGTAAGCTTGAAATATTTGATATCTTTTTAATGAAAATTGAATGTAAATTGATAATTTATGTCTGTATATGTGTGTGGTTCAGTAGCGAACATGAGGCAAAGCCTATATAGTGCTCCAACCTGAACAGAAGGTGTCGGAGGAAAGTAAAACTACATGGAATTGCCAAACAGTACACTGACACCTATCTTATTGACTAGAAAGAAATAATGCTGGAATTGCAGAGGCGTAGTAACCATTAGGGAGGAGTATACTGATGTCAATTGTTTCAGATGAAGATAGCAATTGGCCTACCGCTCTGAACTCAGTGTTTGTTATGTATTGTGTTCAGTCTGGAATTAGATTATAAATTAGTTATGAAGTAGGAGGTACAACCTTCTTGTTTCAGGGACTGTGGTCCTAAAGTTATTGAGCAGCACCTGGTCTGAGCTTTGCTGAATCTGGAGGCTGACAGCATACTCCTGGGTCCAGATAGCGACTAGTGAGGTGTCTCCAGAACACAGGGGAGCAATCGAGCAGAGGAGTCTTTTCCTGCCGCCATCACGAAAGTTAAGCCTCTGTGGCCAGTGGAGCTCAACATTATGTGTCCCCTCAAAAATTGACATTTTAGTAAAAAAAAGAGGGACAATACCTTGTTTAAATTGACAGGAACTGTGAACTTTTTCCCCATACTATTTCCCAGATAAACAAACACTTGAAGTCATGATGACAAATAATAACATAGCTTGAAAAAACAAAACCAGTATTACCTCATAGTACTACTACACAACTGACACACATAGGATAATATTAATAAAATATGTCTCTACAAGATTCATATTTATAAATTATGTATATATAAATTGTGATTACAATTAATTGTGATTCCTGGTTCACTTTGTAGTTGAATCAGGATATATATTAGTGAAAGTAATTAATACATATATATATTTGAAACTTTACCAGTGACTCATTTAAGATAATCTTATAGAGTGTTAAATGTGTGTGAGTGTCACAGTGTTGTCAAGTGTGGTGGAATAAATTAAATTATCTGTAAAACACTACACCTATTAGATACAGATACCTTCACAGCTGATCTCAGTCAGTACACTAAGTCCCCTATAAATATTTATAACATCCCACTTTACCACACTGCCATCAATGGTACCTATACCTTGTAGCGGTATGGCAGCTTGTGTACCCTGACAATCCCCAGAGCTATGCCAGTGGGAGTTTTACTCCTGGTAGGTTCAACCATGCTGGACTGGTCTGCGTGGGTAGGGGTCAGACAAAAGCTGGTACCCTGGTCCTCCAGGTTGGGGGTTTTAGCACAGGGCCGACACCCCTGTCTGTGTAAAAAATCACACACGTTACGGAAACAGCAATAAATTGAAATACTTTGATGCGGGACGGACATCCGGAATCTCAGGCTCGTATGACTGACAGTGGTGAAAGCCGAAAGGAAGCCACTGGCATGAAAACGGATGCCCAGACCGCAAAACACGAAACCAGAATTGGTTTTTGGAATGTCAGAACTATGAACGAGGCAGGAAAGCTGAGACAGATTACAGCAGAGATGAGGAATTACAAACTACATATCCTGGGAATAAGCGAGAGCAGATGGACAGGGATGGGGAGAATAAAAACAGCTACAGGGGAAACAGTACTTTATTCTGGTAGAGAGGACGGTCAGCACAACGAAGGTGTAGCCATTATCCTTAAGAAAGGAATGGAAAGGTCTCTACTGGAATGGAAACCCATTAACAACATACTAATAAGAGCAAGACTGAGAGGGAGATTCACCAACACCACAATTATACAATGTTATGCACCAACAAATGACAGCGACGAAGAGATCAAGGACGAGTTCTATCAACAGGTACAAAAGGAAATGGAAACTGTACCCAGGTACGATCTTATTATAGTAATGGGAGACCTAAATGCGAAAGTTGGAACACACAATAATTATAACGAAAGAGTAATGGGGAAATGCGGCAGTGGAACAGTAAATGAGAATGGGGACAAATTAATAAGCTTCTGCAGTATTAACAACCTGGTCATCGGAGGAACACTTTTTCAACACAAAGAAGTGCACAAGTTAACATGGGAATCACCAAACGGACGAGACAAAAACCAGATAGATCACATAATGATCAATGGCAGATGGAGACATGCACTACAAGACGTGAAAGTAAGAAGAGGCGCAGATGTGGGAAGTGATCATCACCTAGTAGTAGCAAGACTGAAGGTGAAACTCAGAGCTGCTGGACCAGTTGCAGTCAAACAGAAAAGATACAACATCACGAAACTTAAGGACCCCCTCACCAGAAAAGCGTTTGTGGTCGACGTAAAGAGACGATATCTGATTACCAAAAGCCAGGAAAGAACAGAGACCGACGATGTGGACCAGAAATTCAACACCATCTCAACAATATATAAAGAAAGCAGCAAGTCATGCTTGGGATTCCAGGAAAGAAAGAGCCAAGACTGGATAACACCAGAAACGCTAAACACCATAGCGAAGAGAAAGGAAATGAAAAGGAAGAAAACAGAAGCTAAGTCTCCCAGGTTAAAGGCAATATATAGTGAACAGTACAGTCAGCTGGACAAGGAAGTAAAACGTCAAACCCGTGCTAACAAAAGGACATTTCTGGATGACCTTGCAAGACAGGCAGAAGAGGCAGCACTGAGAAATGAACAAAGCACAGTTTATAAAATAACTAAAGCTATCAGTGGAAAACGAGGTGCAAACAACATAACGTTAGTAAGAGACAAGCAAGGAAATCTCATCACCACAGCACAGGGGCAGGAAACAAGGTGGGCAGAGCACTTCAGAGAAACACTGAATAAGGAACCACCAGAGACTCAGCTGAATGTTCCTGAGGCTGAAAGTGACTTAGACGTAAATACAGACATTCCACGAAAAGAAGAAATTATCACAGCTATCAAAGGGCTAAAAAATGGAAAAGCGCCTGGTCACGACAATCTGAATGCTGAGCTATTCAAGACAGACCCTGAACTAGCAGCAGAACTATTAGAACCACTATTTGCACAAGTCTGGGAAACTGAGACAACACCAACAGAGTGGAGTAAAGGAACAATTGTCAAATTGCCCAAGAAGGGCGACCTTGCAGACTGCAACAACTGGAGAGGAATTACCCTCCTCTCAGTTCCCAGCAAAATACTAGGCAGGATAATCATCCAGAGAATTTCAAAAGCAGTTGACCATAAACTGAGGAAAGAACAAGCGGGCTTCAGAAAGAACAGAAGATGTGCAGATCATATATTTGCCCTCAGGAACATTATAGAGCAGTGCTCAGAATGGCAGAGACAGCTGTACATTAACTTTGTTGATTTTGAAAAGGCTTTCGACAGCATACACAGGGACAGCCTATGGAAAATTCTGAGGGCTTATGGAATTCCCAGCCGCATTGTTTCCATTATAAAAAGCCTCTATTCTAACTTTACGTGCAGTGTTGGATCGAGTAATGTAACTTTCGAAGTGAAAACAGGAGTACGACAGGGATGCCCCTTATCAACAACATTATTTTTGACAGTCATAGATTGGGTGATGCGCCAGACAACAGAGGGCAGTCCAAGAGGAATTAGATGGACAATGTTTTCTACACTGGAAGATTTGGAATATGCAGATGACATTGCACTGCTCGCGCATTCACACCAACACATTCAAGACAAAACTGATAGACTGAATAAGTATGGCCAGCAGGTTGGCCTGAACATCAATCTGAAGAAGACGGAGGTCATGACACTAAATGTGGGCAATCCTGAGCCAATAACAGTAAGGAACCAGAAGTTAGAACAGACAGACACATTTACTTACCTAGGAAGCATAGTAACACCTGACGGCGGAACAAGCAAGGACATTAACAACAGAATGAATAAAGCGAGAACAGCCTTTGCTATTCTCAACAACATTTGGAAGTCTTCCCAGTACAGCACAAACACCAAATTAAGACTGTATGAGAGCTGCGTACTTTCTGTGCTTCTCTATGGTGCGGAATGTTGGAGAGTAACAGAGAAGGAAATGTCGAAACTGTCCTCCTTCCACACAATCTGCCTAAGGAAAATTCTCCGAATCTTTTGGCCAAACACCATCAGCAACCAAGAACTACTTATTCGGAGTAACCAGGAGGACATGCACACCATCATAGCTGGCAGACGCTGGAGTTGGGTTGGCCATGTCCTCAGAAGGGACCCTGATACCATCGCAAGAACAGCTATGCTATGGACCCCCGAGGGAAAGCGAAAGAGAGGCCGACCAAAAACAACTTGGCGGAGAACTGTGGAAGCTGAGATGCAAAGAATGAACCACAGTTGGGGCACTGTACGAAGGATGGCCGCCGACCGAGCAAAGTGGAATCAATTTGTTGCTGCCCTACAAGACGCCACCAGGCGTGATGGCCGCTGACTGCTTTGACGGTTGGCGGTTATGGATCAAAGAAGAAGAGAAGACTTTACCACAGATGGGACAGGTTTATGTGCATAAAATGAAGAAATAAGAGAGAGAGAGAGAGAGAGAGAGAGAGAGAGAGAGAGAGAGAGAGAGAGAGAGAGAGAGAGAGAGAATGAGAAAAGGCGAACAGCCAGTTCTGTGACAACCATCCTCATCTCGACAATCGCACCATGACTATCGTCAACATTTGTATCAGCACTAACATGACACTCATCGCTTCTAACAATATTATCATTTCTGCCGTCACCTTCGTCGTCATGCACGTATTTCATCATCCTCTTATTCCGCGTAGCGTCGCAGGTAAGTTGATTACTGTTTTTGCGTTTTTGTTTCCCGTTGAGTGGACACAATATGGCCTGGTATAGCTATCATGCTGGTGTTCTGTCAGGTGTCTGGCATACATTCGATCTTTTCTTGAGTAGTCCTCTTTTATTTTAGTGATGTCTACTGTGAGGCTATATGACCCTGTCTCTGTTTGATTCAGTCGCCCACACAAGGTGATCAAACAAATTTCCTTCTTCTTTTAAATGTCTTACTGACTATCCCTGATCACTTCTTTCATTGTCAGTTCTGTCCGTTTCTTTCTTTTTAAAAACTGTTATTTAATTTCTTCTTCCTCTTCTTTGTACACACTCAGACATCTACTTGAATTTTTTTTTTTGTAGCCACGTTGGAGCAAGGGGTATAAAAAAGGGGGTTAAAGGGAAGCAAAAACGTAGATGAGTAGCTTAAACAGTTGCTCCCCGTTTTGTTAGCTGTCAGGTTAAAGAGTACAAAATAATACATGTGTTCTTGATGAATTATGTTCACGAGAACGCGCCACGAGTTGCACGAATCACAGAGGGGAGACAGTCGGAGAGAGCGAAGGGTCAGAGTGCATGGTAGGCAGTTCAAGTTTGGTCTTCATAGGGTAAAGAGCACAAGAATCTCAAGTGGAGATTTCTTGAGTGTGATATAGCTGGGAATTGTGCTTATACCGAGTGCGCCCTGTAGTAACAATGGTCCCAAGCTGACACTAGATAGAGAACGTGAGTGATGTTAGAACGAATATGAAGTTCGTCAGTGTATTTCTAGAGCAATTGGAAGATTCATTCATTTTGTCAGGTATGTGTATCTTGAGATATGAACATTGGGTCATCTAACGCAACGCAGTGTGAAAATGCAGTCTTGAGACTAAACTAAGAACCGACAATCATGTTGGAAAATTTCGGTTGTGCCCAACATCAGGCTACGGATTAGCACTAAAATCTCCCAGCGAATTTGTTTAATCGCTGATAAGGCTGATGTGCCTTCCTCGACCATATGGGTAAACGAAGAATTTTGTTTGCGCAAGCGACGAGTAGTTAGATTACTCGCCTGCGCGACACATTTCTGGACAGACAAGAATGACATAATCGTTTCCGGTACATCTTGTTTCAAAGACATTACTTTTAATGAAAGTAAGATGTTGTATTTGAGAAAACATTGCCGAGAGAGGATCGGATGTTTTCATTCCATATTTGGGAGACATGACCTTTGCAGTAACTCGCAGATATTTCCATGTGGAAATAATTTAAATTACCCCACAAAACACGCATGTTTGAAACGACTGACAGACATTCAGAATGAAGGCACAACACCCCTTCCCATTGGAGCCCCGCTTAACATCGTAACAAACAAATGTAATGAAAGTTTCGATCTTTTCAACCAGTGTAAATGTAAAACATATTCACTCTAACAGTAATGAAAGTTTACAACTTTTTCAACCGATGTTATATATTGTTAACATTTTCAACTAAAGTTAAATATAACACTATTCATGTTAAATGTAAAGATAGTTTTTCGCCCATTGGGATTAAGATTAATTCTCAGAGAGGGTAAAAGTTCTGAGATAAATGGGATGGTGGAATGAAAAGAGGGGGCACATAAGTATGTGTCGGGAAACTCGATACTCATAGGGTATTCGTTTCTCTTTTTTTGCCACACTAGTTGGTGGTACCAGTTGAGGGTACTATTTATGGAACAATTGAGGGTATAAGTGGCCTAAAGTCAACGCTAGACACCATCATCAGACGGGTCTTAGAGACCAGCTTTGCAGTTACTCCCTGATTCTACTCGGAACGTGGTGCAACTTAATCCTGACCAGGGACGCCAGCGATCCAGTCATCTATCTGCAAAGACCTAAACATCAGCGGGAGAAGAAACAAATATTGGCAGCTAAGTAAAACTTAAAAGCTGCCAAGTGAACTGTCCATTTTCGAAAACCATAACATCACAATGTGATGAGTACTTTTTAAAACAATTATTCATTTTTTATAACTGTTAAACATTATTGATTATTAAATTTGTAACTTGTATAAAGACAAATCTAAAGCTGATTTAATCATTTTGAATGTACTACATCCGTATGTCTCAGACAATTTCTTAAATACACTCAAACAGAGCTATAAATAATAATAAGAGAAAATTCGCTGAATTAACTCAGCTTGGGGCTTGAACGAGCTAACGAATTATAAGATTGCATAATCGTTCACAAAAGCTGACGGCAGGTACTAGAGTTAACGTACTCAGCCAATGCAGAATTGTTCTTACTTTCTTAATATCTTGTGAATACTCCCAGGAGGTAGAAGCATCATTATCCTTCTATCTACAACTCTTACTTACTTACTTAGTCGTTCCCCTTCTACCGTGAGGTGTAGAGGTTTGGAAGAGAGAGCGCCAGACTATTCTATCGGCTGTCTTCCTCCTGGCCTGGTTCCATTCTAGTCCTCGGTCCTTCAAAGATTGTCTAATGTTGTCCTCCCAGCGGACTCTGGGTCGTCCTCGGGGTCTGGATCCTTGGCTCTTTGTTTCCCATGCTTGTCGTGGTAGCCGATCTTCTCCCATTCTGCAGACATGGCCAAACCATCTTAGTTGGGACTGTTCTACTTGGGTCTGTAGGGGGTGGCATTTTAGGCCTTGACGTATCGTCTGGTTGCGTACCATGTCTCTTCTTGTTACTTCAACCACCTTCCTCAGATACCTCATTTCTGAGGTTTGGATCTGGCTTTTATGGGTTGTAGTCATTGCCCATGACTCGCATCCATAGGTCAAGACTGGGACATAGGTGGAGCGGTATACAGCCATCTTCGTTTTCTTACCAACCGCTCTCTCTTGCTGAGGAATCCTCGATTTATGGCCTGAAAAAGTCTCCCAGCTGCTGCTTTTCGAGTGGCCAACTCTTCTTTGATGCCTCCCTTTCGGTCTATAATAGCTCCGAGGTATTTAAAGTGGTCGACCTGCTCCAGGACCTGTTCTCCCAGCTTAATCTGATGTCTTCTTTCTTCTCGTGATATCACCATGGATTTTGTTTTAGAGCTGCTTATGACCATCCCTCTCTTCTCCAGCTCTTCCTTCCAGACTTGCAGGTTGGATTGGAGATGTGCCTCTGATTTAGCAATCAGGGCAACATCATCAGCAAATGCCAGCTCTGAAATATAGACCTGTCTCATCTTCCGGTACTCCACTGAATACTTTCTTGTTCTCTCCTTACATGCCATAAAGAGTATGAAGAGGTAAGGTGATAGGATATCACCTTGTCTTACACCAGTGGTGGTCCTGAACTCTTCTGACTTATGGTTTGCTGTCCTCACATAATTTCTGCAAGACTTGTAGAAGCTCTGTATAGCATGAATCAGAGGTGCTGGAATATTCTTCCTTGCCAAACAGTCCCAAAGTTTGCTCCAAGGGACCCTGTCAAACGCCTTTTCCAGATCTATGAAACAAAGATGGATCTCACTCTTATACTCAAGGGCCTTTTCACACAGCTGTCTGAGTGTGAAGATTAGGTCTTGAGTACTTCGGTTTGCTCGGAATCCGCACTGGACCTCATCCAATTGTGGCTCAGCTAGGCGTCGGAGTCTCTGCTCTAGGATTCTAGAGTAGATTTTTCCAGGGACACTGAGAAGGGATATGCCTCTATGGTTTCCACACTGTCGATTGTCACCCTTTTTGAAAATTGGTGTTATGATGGCGATCTCCCAATCCTTTGGTATGGTCTTGTTGCACCATGCTGCCTGTAGGACCCTTAAGAGTAACAGGTCGCCTGATGCTCCCATGTACTTAACCATTTCTGGTGTTATACCATCATGCCCTGCTGCTTTGCCCATCTTGATTTTCTCCAGTGCTGCCTTCAGTTCTTCCATCTTTATGTCATCTTCATCACCATTGGTTTCCTCTTCTGTGCTAGTGGTTATCATTTCTGATGTTTGACCTTCCTCACCATCAAGGAGTTCTGAGAAATATTCTTTCCATCTTTCCATTACTTCCTTCGGGGCAGTAAGCAATTTGCCTTGCTTGTCCTTTATAAATTTGAGAGGGCATTGTTTTTCCTTCCTCGTGTTCTTTAGGGTCTTATAGAACAATTTCTGGTTTTCTTGTGCATCTTTTTCTAGCTTTTCTCCAAATTCTTCCCAGGACTTTTGTTTTGCTGCTAGCACTTTGTTCTTTACTTCTGTTCTGAGTGTCACATATTCTCTATATTTTTCCATTTGTCCTGTTGTGTTTTTAGCTCCTAAGTATTGTTTCCATGCCATTTTCTTCTCTCTTATTTTCTCTTTACTTCCTCTGTCCACCAAGGTGTCCTCTTTCTCTGGTTCCCAAGTCGGACTTCACCACATGCTTCTGCAGCAGCTGTCTTTATGATATCCTTGAATTTAATCCAGAGGGTTTCCAAGTCATCAGGTTGTTCTTCTGTGTTGCTCACCGCTGCAGCAATAAGCCCCTGATATCTGGTCTTAATTTCTGGCTCTCTCAGCTTGTAGGTCCTAATGCTCATTTCTCCTGCTCGTTTACTTGGTTTCTTGCGTGATGTTGAGCAGTTCCTAGGCTGAGCAACTCTTTCAGTTGTTCGTTTGATTGTTAGCAGGTAGTGATCACTTCCAATCTCTGGCCCCCTCCAGACTCTTGCATCTCGGACATATTTGAATGAGCTTCTCCGAACAATGGCATAGTCGATCACTGACTTCTCATTCTTTGTTGGTTCACATCTAGTGTATGCATGTATGCGCTTATGGGGGAACTTTGTGTTTGTAATGATCAGATTCTGCTCACTGCAGAATCTAAGGAGTCGCTTTCCATTGTCATTGAGAGTATCTTCTCCATATCTTCCGATAACTCCACCCCATCTAGCATGGTCATTTCCAACTCTGGCATTAAAATCTCCGAGCATGATAACTTCATCTAGGCAGTCATCCACTGTCCTTTGAAGCAGCTCGAAGAATTCCTCCTTGACCTCTGCTCTCTCATCTTCATTTGGCCCATACACTATGACCAGGTTGACTATGGTTTCTCCTTCTTTTAGTTTCACAACCATAATGCGCTCTGAGACAAAGTTCCACCCCTTGATACTATCTTTTTGATTTTGGGCCACAATGCAACCCACACCCCCTTTAGCTCTTTCGGATATGGGTACACCACTGTAGAGCAGCGTGTTGCCATTGAGATCCATGACTCCTTGTCCTTTTTTCTTTGTTTCCGTTATAGCCAGGATTTCTAGTTTTGCTTTCCTCATCTCTTCCACCAGCTCCTCTTCCTTCCCATTTATACTTCTTGTGTTCCATGTTCCATAAGTCGTAGTCCGTAGTCCGTTCCAGTTCGTCGCCTTTAGAATCAGTCCGGTTTTCTCTCTTGTGTTACTCGTAATCGTGGTTTAAAGCAAACAGGTGATTGGCCTGTTGTGCCTTTGCATGGTGGGGGGGGGGGGCTGCCTCCTTACGGCCTCCATGCAGGCCGCCCTCCTCCTTTTTCATCCGGGCTTGGGACCGGCATTGGTGGAGTTCTATCTACAACTCTGCCAAGAGTAATCTTGTGCGAAGGTAGACACCTTTGAAGACCCACTTCAGGTACTCTTGAGTTTTGGTCACTGGTGGACTAGTACTGCAGAGCTAAGGGGAGGTAAACCGTGACACACTCATCGGTAGTTCCTATCTTTAGCTTTATTTAATTTTATACGAGCGTTGTTTGGTTAAGTACGTTTCAGATGACCTGGGGATCTGAAATCTTGCACACCACCCTCTTTTGTGGAACATTTTAAACTATCAAAATTTTTAATAACTTTGAGTGACTTGTTCCGGGCCCACAATACAAAAAATAAATTTTTTACAGGATTGCAGCTGTGAAAGAATCACAGAACTTGGTGACGTTGTACACAAAATTTTGAATAGGATCACATAAATTGATGTCGTTGTACACATACTTTGCGAACATTGTTTAGCTGCTTTTCTCAGGTATCTCAGCTGAAGGCACAGACCTTCAACAAACGCAAGCCAAGTCCTCCTATCACGTGCCATCAGCTCAAGGTCTTCCCAGGTCTTTTTCATTACTCTCATTTCTGTTCCCAGTTCTTTTCTCCGTGTGTGTTTCGGTCTTTCTCTACTTCTGTTACCCTGAAGATTCCAGACCTAGGGCTACCTTATAATGCCATCAACAGGTTTCTTCAATGTGTGCCCAATTCGTTGCCAGCGTCTTCTCCTCGAGGCTTAGTCGGCAATCCATACTCCTCACAAACGTTGCATTTGTAATGAGACCCGATTCATTACCATCACTAGCATTAACATTCACCTCCCAGTCATCATCAGCACCATCGATATCACTTTCACCACTGTAATTATCATCTGACTAATATCATCAACAGCACTATCATTGCTATTATCATCAATACCAACACTATCATCACATTGGTATAACTGGCATCATCATAATTATCGCTGTCGTCGTTGCTAACATTGCCAGATTACGTCTGAGAAAAAGGAAAAAAATAAGAAAAAAAGTGACATATCACAAATAAAACAGTCTAATTTAGTCATTAAGCCATGCAGGGGCGGCTTTAGTAAATGACGGGCCCAATTTGGACCATTCTGGTGGGCCTCTGGGCTTAAGATAACAGTTTGTTTGTTGCTGTTGTTTTAACACATTTTATTGCAAAATATAGCTCATTAATATAGATAATGGTTTATTTTCGATACAATGTAATAGCCCATATTCCTTATATCTAATCAGGTATAATCTTTTGTTTCTTATTGTTTTGTTCAAAACTAGAGGTGGAAACCGAGCGCGGGGCCCGATTGGGTCAAGTAGGTTATATCGGCCTAAAGCTGGTCCTGAAGCCATGATAAAAAGATGCCTCAAAGCCTATGAGAAACCGTGTGGCATCTTCACGGCTTAGCTATGTAACCGCGCCATCTTGTCATCCCCATTGTCTCCGTGGTTCACTGCCTTTTTACCACAACTTCTTCAAGAAGAAGATATATTACTAGGCCACAATAAAGCCTAAAAATAGTCGTGGGTTATATTTGTGTGTTTTCGCTCCTTCTAGAGCATACCATCGCGTGTTATTTGCGTGGTCCAATTAATACGCGCCGCGCACTAAGTTGAGTGATTAGCCCTAGGGCCTATATAAAGAAAGAGTAAGCGTACGAATGACCCAACTTTGCAAAGATAGCCAAACCGCTACATGATTTAGTAGCTGCGCTCAATCAAGGCATGCAGACTAAAAGACGAAGTAAGTCACCCATAGGCGAGTTGTGGACCGAAGAGTGTGTTGTAGCCTTTGAGACACTGAAAAAGGCGCTAACCCCCACACCGCTACTTGAGTTCCCTAACTTCTCGCTACCGTTTATCCTGGAAGTAGATGCATCATATGAAGGATTAGGAGCAATCTTTTCACAAGTGCAAGATGGAACAAAGAAAGTCTTGGCATATGCAAGTCGCACACTTCGACCCTCTGAAAAAAACTCTAAAAGCAGTATGAGGCTGGAACTGCTTGGTCTTACGTGGGCCATGGCTGAGAGGTTCAGAGGATACCTGTTAGGATCACAAGTAGAGGTATTTACAGACAACAGGGGTCTGGCCTTCTGGGAGAAAGCTAAACTGAGAGCTATAGAGCAGAGATGGATGGCCCAGATGGCTATGTTTAACTACACAATCCGACATCGGGCAGCAAGAGCCAATGGAAATGCAGATTATTTGTCCCGCTTTCCTATTGAGACCGCAGGCGAAGAACTGGAGGATGATGCAGATGTTGCAATAAGTGGCATAACAGCTGAGGTTGTCAGAGAGTTTACCCAGATACCATATGAGATAGGGTTTATGGCAGCAACAAGCCAGAAAGATATCAGTGGAAGGGTACCTGCCGAATCATCCACAGCACCAGCAACCACTCAAGTATTTCCCACCTATTCGCGTGAGGAATTGATAAATCTCCAGGGAGCTGATGATGTGGTAGCGATGGTTAAGAAGATGGTAAATGATGGCCCCAGACCTGCAGGAAGCGATGCTCGAAACATCCCCTTGGCTGCAAGGAAACTACTTAATCAGAGTAACCGGCTCGAAGTGACAGATGGGTTGTTATACCGGACAGTGAAGGGATCAGACGGATCCAGCATAAAACAACTGGTAATACCTGAGTCCATGAAACTACGGATACTGGACTCTACTCATAGGGTGGGCCATCAGGGAAGAGAGCGCACGCTACAGTTGCTGAGAAGCAGGTGCTTCTGGGTAGGCATCACAGCTGATGTTGAAGTGTTTTGTCGCAGATGCAACCGATGTAACATTGCCAAAGCACCTCAACTGAAGTTTCATGGGCCATCTGGAAACCTGATTGCCTCCAGGCCACTCGAGGTTGTAGCAATGGATTTCACCCTGCTAGAACGGGATTCTAAAGGGTTTGAGAATGTACTAGTGCTGACAGATGTGTTCAGGAATTACACCATTGCAATACCAACAAGAGACCAAAAAGCAACAAAGGTCACCAAGACCCTGGTGGAAAAGTGGTTCCAGTATCTCGGAGCTCCGCAGAGGATACACTCTGATCAAGGCCGGAACTTCGAATCAGCGATAGTCGCAGAGCTGTGCAGGATATATGGAGTCCACAAGAGCCGCACTACAGCTTACAATCCTAAAGGCAACGGGCAGTGCGAGCGCTTCAACAAGACCTTGCATGATTTGCTAAGACCCATGACAGCCGACCAGAAGCGAAGGTGGTCTAAGCATCTAGCTGATGTGGTTATGGTCTACAACTCCACCCACCACTCTTCGACAGGGTACTCACCATACTATCTCCTCTCCGGCCGAGAACCAAAGCTTCCTCTAGACTTCATGATAGGCACGCGCCCAGATGAAGAGCCGGAGACAACTGATGAGTGGCTGCAAGGTCACCTAGAGAGGTTACACGTAGCACACCAAAAAGCTGCAGAGAGAATGCAGAAAATGGCCACTGATAGGAGGGAGAGAAGTAATCAGCTTCCAGGAACCACACCATTGCGAGTGGGTGAAAGAGTGCGGAAAAGAGTGCACTACATTGACAGGGCCAAAATACAAGACGTGTGGTCCAACGATAAATTCATTGTATCAGCAATTCCAGAAGCTAGCGGTGGTCCTTATGTGATAAGGCCAGCAGGCAACGAAGATCTGAAGATGAGGGTTGCGGCGCACGAACTGAGACGAAGTGAAGACAAAGATGATTCTCCGGATCTGGTAGATGCGACACTAGGCCTACCTGAGGCACCAGCTTCGCCAGATGAGACAGACCCTGGGGAGGACGTACATGGTCTAACGCCCGAACCAGGCTGGTATGCCCTGCAGCCGATAGAGGGTCCTGCCCCGAGACGATCTGAGAGATTACAATTGAAGCGCCAGAGGTAGTGTGTTGTCGGGACGACAACAAAATCAGGCGGGCAATATGTAACCGCACCATCTTGTCATCCCCATTGTCTCCGTGGTTCACTGCCTTTTTACCACAACATCTTCAAGAAGAAGATATATTACTAGGCCACAATAAAGCCTAAAAATAGTTGTGGGTTATATTTGTGTGTTTTCGCTCCTTCTAGAGCATACCATCGCGTGTTATTTGCGTGGTCCAATTAATACGCGCCGCGCACTAAGTTGAGTGATTAGCCCTAGGGCCTATATAAAGAAAGAGTAAGCGTGCGAAAGACCCTATTTTGCAAGAGCCGCCCAGAGAGAACAAACGAAGTTAGGCACGCCCTCTGTGGGTAGAAGATGAACAAAGACATGACACGTGAGTTAATTTAGGTAGAAGGTGATAGTGTTAGAAAGAATATGGGGATGTAACTTACATTGTAAGTCTCTACATATTTGGTATCATGTTTAACAAAATAGATAGATAAATATGTTTCCTAAGGAGATTTCTTTTAGGACATTATATTTAGTTCTGAAATGATAGATGAGTGAAAATATGTGTGGATAGATTTTACTGGTGTTAAGTCCAGATTGCGGCTGTAAGAGTTTAGTACTGTAGCAATTATTTCATTCATCAGACCGGGCAAGAAAGGCAAATATAGTAAGAAACTATGTCATACATGGAACTGGACAGAGATGTTATCAGGGACTGAAATTTAGATAATATTAACTGTTGGCAAGATGGCAGCCACGTGTTCATGAAAAGCATCATGCACTGTTACATAAAAGTGGCGCCAGTGAGTCTACATAACACGCTTAGTTATCATGCGTTGTAAGCCTATAACGTTACGCTATTTTATATTGGGTGAATTGACACGTGGGAGAAGGCGGGTTAGTGTAATTTTCTTCAGTAATGGAAGAGATAGTTTTCGTGTTAAATCTCCTTTAGGTGATGAATTTAGTTTTAGTTGTTAAGTCAAGAGTAATTTTATTTTATTCTTTGATGTAAGGGTAATTTAGTGTATTTCACGATAATTGATCATAATGCTACTGTAGTGGATTACTTTGAGTAAGGTGAGAATAGTCATTTAGATTTCTGGTGAGCGCAATGCCACTCCTTTGTGCGTAAGGCACTTGGAGACAGAGGTGTTTCTCTGTTTGCTCCTTGCGGAGCATGGAAACACCAATGCAGCTGGTGTCCATCACAAGCCGACAAGAAGCATTTTTATGCTATTGCAGTGGTTGTTTCGGTAACGATGTGTTTCATATGATGAGTTCCCAATCTCATCAGTCGTCTCTTACGACATGCTTCAGAGTGCAGGGACGAATATTGAGATGGATCAGTTGCGAGGTGGTGGTTTATGCTCATTAATGAGAGTATTCGTTGTACATATAGTTGAATATTATTCTATGTCCATTCTATTATTATTTAATTATTGTTTTGTGTAGAATGGTTTGTGAGAGCACGTGGGCTCACTTGGAGATATATATTTCTCTTCTCGCTCCTTATGGAGCATGGGGCCACCAATGTGGCTGGCATCCACATGAAGCCCTCACAAAGCATTCAGATGCTCTTGCAGTAGTGGTTTCGGTAGCAATCTGTGTTACATGGTGAGATTGCCAGCCTCATGCACAACACCATACTAGTCTCATTGCACGACATGCATGAGTGTGTGTGTGTGTGATAGTTGAGTGTGTCAGGTGGCGTGGATGGACCGTTTGGCAGGTGAGAGTATCGTTTCTCATTATTTAACTATTAGGATTTTAACTAGTCGGTGATTTGTTTGTCTCTTTCAGATTAGCAATTGAGCACTGGCTGGGTGTTTTGTTTTGTTTGCTTTGTTTTATTTGTTTTGTTTGCTTTGTTTTATTTGTTTAATGTTTGCTTTGTGTGCTTAATGTCACTGACTGGGTTGTATGAATAAATACAGCCCCTGCCTTAGAATCAGAGTTTTATTGTTGATCAGGTCGGTTGCGAGTGTGCAAGAAAGTGATCACATATCACAATAGCATCATCATCATCTCGCCCACCCTATCACAGCTATATGACGCGTATTGAATTAACTTAACCCCTTACGCCCTAGCTCTCCATCTATGACCCATCATGTGTGGCTGTAGATTAAAATGTATACTACATTTTTGTAGAGACCGGTCATATAGAGACCAGTTATATAGAGACACAATACTGCTGCCTTGCAGGGGGAAGTCACGACAATCCAAAAAAGTAGGGAAGCAGTCCCAAATAAATGCATGGTGAAGACGGATGCACTGGGCAGTAAGGCGCACAACATAATGCAACGCAAACTGCCTTAAGATGACAGATACAAATATGACTCAACAAAGTGGTGCTCGACCCAAGGATACCCGAGATGTCAGGAACCTTGAGCTGACTACTGATTTTATTAGAGCCAGTAATGTGGAAACCTGAAGGCGAACGAGGAAGGAGCGGAAGAAGAAATACCCACACAAAAATAATAATAATTACATTCTAAAATAAGCTTTCAGGCTTAAAACCCTGAGAAAAATATTACATTTAGTATTCAGTTGTGAAAGCTTTTTTGTACTAAGGGGTTAAGTGAAGTATCTTCCACACTTTGTTTTTAGGCGCAATGGACCTAATGTAACTTAAATTACCAATGTAGCTTAAATTACCAATGCGGGAGCCGCGCCGGTGTAATGGTTACAGCGTTGCGCTGGCGACCAGGTGTTCAAGGTTCAAGCCCGGGCGTCAGCATTTGAAGTAGTGTCAACGACCGGGATTTTGACTGAATAACCTGAACGGCTGCTGAGATAAACCCTCTGTGGATGGGAAGGAGCGAAGCTCCTGACCGGGTTGGAAGAAAAGTCCACAGGCTCCCCAGCCTCGCTGATGACATGTCATTGGGCCGAAGGGCTGAAAACCCAAGTGCCGCTGGTTAAGAAAAAAAAAATTACCGATGTAACTTAAATTACCAATGTAACTTAACTCTTTAAGTCCCCATCGACTTTATAAAGGCTCAGGGGTTAGACGCGCTTGGCCCAATCGACTTTAAAAAGCCTTTAATATATGTGCCTCTGTTTGAGACTGTTTCTAATTATAACTACCCACAAAGTCATTTCCGACTGCAAGTACATTCTTTTAAATACCGCACGTGTTTAACAGTGAACGTGTTTCTGTTTTGAGATATTTATTTTAGATTTTTAAAGCGATTTTTTAAAGCGCATATCCTCCATTTTACCTTGAATAACTAATCATTTTTTTAAAGCGCATATCCTCCATTTTACCTTGAATAACTAATCATTTTTCAATGAAAGCTTTTATACTTGTAGCACAAGAGTAAAGTACATCCAATTACCTTCAGTTTCATATACAACAACAAAGTTATTTATGCATATGAACATTTTAAAAAATTATTTCCAAACAACAATAAAAACGCACCGGGGTGGCCATTTTTGCTTGGGCCAAACCCACTTTTTTGCTTGGGACTGAAAGAGTTAAATTACGCTACCATGTATAAAATACGATATCATACTAAAGGTCTTCTATATTTAGACATGCGCCTTAATATAACCGACTTGGTAGAACGAGACGCGTCTCGTCAAAACGAGGCAAAATCTGTCATGCATAAGTCCATGGGGTCTCTGAAAGAACAAACAAAGAGGTGAGGTTACGACTTGCTCAGGCATCGTCGTAAAAGGAATTTTTGCATGATGCTGGAAACGTCATCATACAAAACAAACTGCTACATAAACCCGCTGCAAAAGATAATGTGTAAGTGCAGTTTTCCGACAACGGAACCAGTTACAGTTACTTACATTACAGTGTCCAGCGCAAGTAGCCAGCGTGTCTGGAAAACAAGGTAAGGTGATATTCTCAGAGAGATATGGTCCGCAACCAGACGATACGACAAGGCCTCAAAACCCAGTCACTGTAGGCTCAAGTAGAGCAGTCCCAACTACGATGGTTTGGCCATGTCTACAGAATGGAAGACGATTGGCTACCACGACTTGTATATGAAACTAAGAGCCAGGGATCCAGACCTCCAGGACCACCCAGAGTCTGCTGAGAGGACAACATTAGACAATCTCTGAAGGACCGAGGACTAGAATTGAACTAGGCCAGGAGGAAGACAGCCAATAGGGTAGTATGACGCTCCCTCCTCCAAACTCTGCACCACACGGTAGAAGAGGGATGGCTAAGTAGTTAAGACTACATTCTCAGGCATGTCAAAACAAAACAAAAAAGATGAATGTTTACATGAGGGTAGAAACTTCACCGTGTAAAACAAACTTTTACATAAACCACCATTGCAAGAATTGTTCTGTAAGGGAACTAGCTTGAGTGCTGTCGTCATGCTTCATACGAACGATAACGAAAATTGATGACGTTGATATTACACTATCGACTATCTTGGTCTGTCACAGCTGAGCTCCTCGCACAAACTAACCCCGGTCTCCGTGTATAAACAAATAAATAAATAATTAAAAAAATTATAAAGCTGCGAAGTTACTTCCACAGTTTTCCGCCCACTCCTGCAATGTTAGCTAAATATACCTCAAATAGTTTCCGCTATGCTGATTTTGATTAGAGCGATATGACAAGGTCAGTAATGTTGAAACTGATGACAAGGAACAAGTGCCAGTGATGTAAGAGATTAGAAGAAGACGATGGAGATGGAGTGGACACACACTGAGGAAACCTGCTGATAGCACCACGTGGCAGTCCTGGTTCTGGAATCCCTAGGGTAAGAAAGTAAGGAGAAGAGTACTGGAGACAGACATAAAGGGGACGATGGAAACACGTAAAGACTTGGAGGTGATGGCCATAGACAAGAATACTTGGAGGTGATGGCCATAGACAAGAATACTTGGAGGTGATGGCCATAGACAAGAATACTTGGAGGTGATGGCCATAGACAAGAATACTTGGAGGTGATGGCCATAGACAAGAATACTTGGAGGTGATGGCCTGTAGTGTGAAAATTAGACCATAAAATACAGTTGTGATGGCCATAGACAAGAATACTTGGAGGTGATGGCCATAGACAAGAATACTTGGAGGTGATGGCCATAGACAAGAATACTTGGAGGTGATGGCCATAGACAAAAATACTTGGAGGTGATGGCCATAGACAAGAATACTTGGAGGTGATGGCAAGGGACAAGAAGGCTTAGAATAAGTTTGTTGAAGGCCTATGCTCTTTTGGGTAGCAGAAGCGTGATGATGATGATAATGTTGGGCAGGACTTCACCTGAAAAGAATTAAACTTTTAGTTTAAGAATAAATGTATGTGTAAGCTGGCTGCGGTTTTTTTCATTCTTTATAGAGATTGAAGTTTTTATTTTATTTTTAAACGAACAAAAACGAAAACAAACGCTTTTAAACTTAAAATCGTTCAGTTAATAACAGAGTTGTCGTCAAGTTTTTCATAACACGTCTCAAGTTGAGTCCCATGTCCCTTAATTAGCAAACTAACACTGTAAAACTTAATGTTACACATGTATGTTTTCTTACACTTCTACCAGAACCAGCTCGGATGTCGTTTAACGTGTTTTCAAAGGTCTAGAGCAGTGTTCCTTAACCGTTTTGAGGCCCTGCTCCCTTGTTTAAGAAGCATTGGTCTAGAGCAATGATTCTCATACTGTTTTCTCTGGGCTGCACCTTCGGAATGAAAAATTTCTCGCGCCAGATCGAATTTTTGATTGATGAGAAATACATTAAAAAACACGAATAAACTCCTAGGAGTGCTTTATTGAATAAATTACATTATTTTTAAGTATATATTATTATTATTATTATTGAAGTCTATTTCATGTATTACTGAATAAAAATCTGGACAATTCTTGCGGTTTCTATACATACGATATATTCCCCATATTATATCACATGTAACAAAATAAATAAGAAAATGACCTTATTTTTTTCCGGCATATGTAGTATTATTTTTATTTTGAAAATCTCTCTAAATCCTTGATTGTCTGTGCATCTTCCCGCCACACCTGCCATCCTCTCGCGCCGCACCTGTGTGGCACGCCCCACCGTTTTTTGAACCACTGGTCTAGAGGTTTTATTTTCTTATTTTAGTTACCATACTCTCGGCCGACTTTTAAGTGAACGTTTGGCGGGGAAAAAAAAGATAAGTTATTAAGCAACACTGTTGTAATTAACCAGAACCCCACAAATTTACGTCCGTCGTAGCTATTGCAAAGATTATCAATTTCTTAATAATTAAAATTATTGTTTTTAAAATATACTACAGTACTAATAATAATAATAAAATACTTAGTCGCTCCTTTTCTACCCTGGGGTAGAGGTAATAATAATAATAACAATAATAAATAATAATAGTATATCAAACCACTTAATTAGCCTTCGTAACAGATCAACCTTGAAGATCATAAGACAGTTGTTCTGTTTTATTTTGTCTCGTTTTTTTTTTTTTTTAAATTACCGCGGTTCAGTTACAACCCATTTAGATTGACCAATTCTAATAAAAATAAGTTTAGATCAGTGGTACGACTCGCTTATTGAGATTTTTTAAAAACTTTATGCCCTTTTTTTTTTTCCTTGTTGGAAAGTTCAGTTTAGGTTTGATTTCGTCAAATACGACATTTTATTAAATAGCCGATGTTTCGGTTCAATCTAAAAACTGTTTATAAATTTTAATACTTTGAATACGAAAATGTACTATACAAAGTCTTCAAATTATCTAAATCTTTACCCTGCCGAGCTCTAATCGGTTTTCATTTGTCTTGTGACAATTTTTGTTTCCGATTTTAAGTTAAAGTACTTCAGTATAAACGCTCATATCTTGTATTACTAAGTCTTACAGTAGCCAGAAAGACGTTATCTTACGTGCAAACAGTCACAAGGGTTAAATATTAATTATATATATGAAAATCTGCTTTGGCAGCACATAACATGAAATGCAGCGTTGAAATAATTATTCTTCGTGCAAGAAATGTAGAACCTACTTCTGTCTTTTCACAGTTCCAGACCAACAGCTAACGTCGAGTGAGAAGTCCAAATTTGCGATAACTTTATATACGCCACAGAATCCAAATTCGTGGGTTTATCAACGAACATGAATATAAGGTCTTTGTCGCTTTAATAATTACAATGTTTTAAGGATTCCTTTCAACTTGTCACAGACGCTTTGTAGTGCCATAATCAACAATTGGGCAGGAATTGTTGTTTGTTTCGTGGGCGGTGAGTTACTGAACAATGACACGTCCCACATCGCCTTGTCTAGGTCTGTTTGACTTGTCATATAGGTTTTCTGAAAATGTAAATTAATAAAGCAGCATTATGTCTTGTCTGTCACTGACAACCTGTGAGGTGTTAACAATAGCTTCATTCGGCGTTGTTCTAGAAGCAGTCAACTGTTGTTACAGACCTGTCCTTTCACTGTGACGCTGGAACATAAAGAGAATGAATCTTTGTAAGAAAGAAATTAAATCAAAGTAGCCACTGCATCGCCCAACGCGAAAGTAAAATTAAATAAACAACGGAAAGAAACTTACAGACATTTATAAAATGTAAACACGCCACATAGCTACCTTAGTCGCTAAGTTACCGTTTTTTATTTATTTATTTATTTATTTAATAGGAGCTTTGCCTCGTTCAACCTAGACACAAGGGTAGTTAGTTATATTAGAGCGCTAGTCTAAATGTAAAAGACCGTGTCGTCTGATGCCTTCACATACAGAGAAGCCAACTTAGTTTTACGTACAGAGAGCGACATTCGTTTCGCATATAGAGAAGTCAACTTTGGTTTACGTATACAGAACTGAATTTCGCTCTGCGTACAGAGAAGCGAACGATGCTTTACGTACAGAGAAGGGTAATTCGTCTTACATGTAAAGAACTTTGCTTTACGTATAGGAATCGGGGACTCTCACAGCGGCATCTAATAACTCTATGAAACACCTCTTCAGAGGTATTTATATCTTGCAAAAATATTCGGATCATCGTCACAGACTCTAGCAAAACTTGACACCAACAATAAACTCCAGAAATCTATGCTTACTTTCATAACACCTGCAATAATTATTTAATCTCGCATTTGCCTACTTTTCTAAAATGAAAGATCAAGCTCTTTCCACTGTTCTCATAAACATTCACTTGTATAAACGTGTCGTGTCCCGGACACAAGATACTATAAAAATTGCCACTAAGATCAAGCAAGGTCTCTTGACCTGTTTTGGCAAATGTCTGCGCTTTTCTTGATTCTGCGTGAGTCTTAATAATTTCATATGTCGCTTACATTACACAATTTATTTTTGTCGTGATTTCTGCCTTTCGGTCAGAGGTCATCAAGTACAGCAAGTACTTCTCCTTGCTTTTCTACGGTCTTTTATTTAAAGAGGACAGGGAGTCAAAACATACATTTTTCATCACGTTTAGTTCCAGGAAGAACGCATGTTAACGCTCCACCTGCAAACTAGTGCATGTCCCATCACCCTTGTCAGTGTGTATGCTTCTACTCTGTGCTCTGCCTCAGAAACTAAAGATCAGTTCTATGAGGAACTAGCAGCGGTCATCAAAACCACACATAGGCAAGAACAACTTGGTAACTTTAACGCTAAAGTGGGTGCCGATAATGTTTCATGGCATTCATTTCTGGGCAGATTTGGTATTGGCAAGGTGAATGAAAATGGACAACGGCTCTTGGAGTTGTGTCCATCATGACTTATGCGTGACCAACACCTACTTTCAGGCAAAACTCCAGCATAAGGTGTCATGGAGACACTCACTATCCAAGCAATGGCACCAACTTTTGTCAGAAGACCACTTCTCAAGTCTGTGCTCTCCATGCGCTCGTACCATAGTGCAGACTGTGATACAGATAAATATTTGGTTTGCTGCAAAATCAGAACACAACCTATAAAACTCCATTGTGTCAGACATTAAGGTAAACACGCATCGATGTCAACAAGATGGCAGACCCTGTCATGATCGCTCAATTTACCACGACCTTCAAGAAAGCGCTTAGTAGCCCACAGCATGGTGATGTTACAGAAAACTGTAAGCACCTGCAGAACACCATTCATAGTACTGCGCTTGCTACCTTTGGTAAGAAGACAGCGAAGTCAAATGACTGGTTCACTCAACAGACATAATGCACGCTATTGGTCCATTGAAAACCCACACATGGTAACGGAAGGACATGTGCAAAATAATACACACGTTGTGATGCAGGGCCGCTTTCGGGAAGTAAGATTTTGCAATAAACATTTTCAGTCAAATGGATTGGACAACGTGGCCCATTGAATGGTCACCTATGTCTCCAGACTTAACTCCTATGGATTATTTTTTTAAAGGAGCCAAGTCAAATCAGTTGTTTATTGCTGGCAATTCGAACATCAAATTTAATGTACATAATAAATTCGATCTTACAAGACAAGCAGAAGAGGCAGCATTTAGAAATAAACAAAGCACAGTGTATAAAATAACTAAAATCATCAGTGGAAAACGGGGTGCAAACACTATTACGTTACTAAGAGACAAGCAAGGAAATCTCATCAACACAGCACAGGAGCTGGAAACAAGCTGGGCAGATCACTTCAGAGAAACACTGAATAAGGAACCACCAGAGATGCTGAATGTTCCAGCGGCTGAAAATGATCTAGACGTAAATACAGACATTCCGCGAATGAAAGAAATCATCACAGCTATCAAAGGGTTAAATAAAGGAAAAGCTCCTGGTCACGACAATTTACATACTGATTTATTTAAGACAGACTCTGAGCTAGCAGCAGAACTATTAGAACCACTATTTGCACAAGTATGGAAAACAGAGACAACACCAAAGGAGTGAAATAACGGAATAATTGTCAAATTGCCCGAGAATGGCGACCTTGCAGGCTGCAACAGCTGGAGAGGAATTACTCTCCTCTCAGTTCCCAGTAAAATACTAGGCAGGATAATTATTCAGAGAATTTCAAAAGCAGTAGACTGTTGCGTACGTTGAATGGTCTTATATTAATTTATATTATTAGAATGTTAATATGAGGTAACACACAGGTTACTCTGGCCAAGACAGTTTCTAGGGTTTCACATCAAGACCACCGTACACAATCCACATACAAAGTCATAGCAAGTTCATTAAGGCGAAGTGGTATGAAATACACAATGTTTAATAACACTTGAGACACTGCTCTCATATTCATGTTTATACTCAAGCCAATATCTTATGGCATTACATATGCAGTCATAAGAGGGTCTCTGTACTGTCGTAGCTCGAAACACTGTCGTTTGAACGACTACACAGTTTATTTAATTCAGACTCACTTTTTCAACAGAATCCATTCTCTCTTGTAAAATATACTTAGATGCATCTCACAAAAGCATATTGATGATCTAGTACTGGAACATCATAGGGATTTTACACAATATTAATATATATTAGGAGCTCAGAGACATGCGTCCACTCGCCATAGCTACACACATTGAACTCCCTAGCAGCCGAACTCTCACGTCTGCAAATGGCAACTTTGACGTCTGCCGCTCTACACCCCGAGGCAATGACGTCACTTCATGTGTTACCAAGGGCTACACATGTAGCAAAGTTGATTTTGCTGGGGAGGTTATGATGGTATCCTAAAAGAATGAAAAGGTGTCTGCTATAACCGTGTGAGGTCAAGCAAAAGTAGGCCTCTGACTCTATAAATGATGATGATGAATTATGTGCAGAGAACCTACAGCTACCTCCCTAGGTCTCACACGGTCAATCTTCTGGCTCTAGTGTATGGTGTATGGTGTACCTAGTGTCTAGGGGAGAAATGAATGATGGTACACAACAATCAAACACTTTAAGTTTCTATTAAAGAAGTTAATAACTAGCAGTTAAGTTTTTCTTTAAAAAAAATATTTACAATTTATTTTGCCTGTCCATTCATAGCTTGTGGACAGGTCTTTGAAAACAAAGACAAGATAGTTTACAGAAAAAGAACAATTTAAAATGTTGGGACAATCTGCCCAATAACTAAAAGTTATTATGTAATTATAACTGTTCTTCCTGTAGGAAATATTAAGCTAATTCACTGTATTTATATAACGGGAGAGTCACTGTATATGAGGGCTGTAGTTCATCCTACCCCCATAATATTCCTGTGTAATATTTTGAAACACAAGAAAATGTCAGAGAAGCCCCAAATGTTTTACTCTTCACCTGAGAGTCCTTGTTGTAAGATAATACGATGGGTAGTTGCAGAAATTTCAAGTTCAACAATCGCCAAAGCTCCTACTGGATATTCAACAGCATATAAGTCTGGTTGGAGACTGGTTGGCGTTTATAAGCACTCAGCAGGTTTCCTGTCACCAGCCGGCAACAGGAACATAGATCCTCTGCAACAAAAGGACACCCTGGCCTTTTATCTCTGATCATTTATTCTAACACTTAATTTCCTACATAGTGGTTACAACACCGCTCTGGCGACCGGGTGATACAGGATCAAACCCGGGCGACGGCATTTGAGGATTTTTCGTCGACCGGGATTTGGACTGGATTAACTCGAGACCTGGCGAGGACATTTGAAGGAGTGTCGTCGACCAGGGACTGGCGGCTCCTGAGCCGACCCAGCTGCAATGGGTACCTCCGAAATCGGCGAGTATTTGCCTGAATGGCGAGGGACACCTGTCTCTGTACAAGAAATAAAGGGATACTCACGTAAAATCAATGTCAGGTTAGACATAAATAATAACCTGAGATTTCGCCTCGAGTATTAGCGGGCGTACGAAAAAAAAAATCTCTGATCATTTATTCTAACACTTAATTCCCTACGTGGGTATGGGGTCAGCCTCGCGTGCCTTACAAATGCACTAGCCCCGAATCGTACAGGACTCCCACCTGGTTGTGACCACACCTCAAGTCCTTATAGTAGATACGCCACTGTACGTTCACATACTTTTCCTCCATACAATAATGTGGAGTAACCACATTCCCTTTTTTATGATATTCTCTTGTATCTTTTTACTAATATTTGCTTCAGGCATGTTAACAGTGTTCATTGAACACAGAGGCTTGCTAAACTATTTTTAATACAATAATATGTCAACATAATCATAACAACATACATCAGTCAGATACCGTTTAATGTGTGGACTCAACAATGTCTGCTTCCGACATGTCCTTCACTTTTTCCCCAAAAGCAGTATCTAACTTTTGTAGTTGGACCAAACATAGTAAATTTCATAAAATATCCTTACCACAATCAAGAAATATATAAACAAATGACGCTGATTTAGTGAAGAAATGGCCTCAGCTTCCTCCGAATCGTACAGACTGTGACTTGATTCTTTATTTAAGTTTATAATTAACACAGCTGTTTTTTCAGCGTATCTGTATAAAAATAATGAATAATCAAAGCCTTTTGCTAATATCTACCAGCCCAGCCAATCGTAACGTTCTACTACTTGAATTCAAATGCAGTTTGAATGAAAAACCCATATTAATTTTGAATAACTGGTGGTGGATTGGCTAGTCTGCTCTAGTCATGCCCAATATAAAAGATATCACGTTAGGATTACATTTCTCCTACCGTTTCCCTTTCCCATTCATACTCTGTTCACCTCAAGCTAATTTGAATGTACCTCCCTGCCTCTTTTTCCAGCTCGCGTCCCCCTAACGTTCTAAAAAAAACATGAGCAGGAACGTGTTTTCTTAGATATTAGTTTTTCTTCAATAACTTCTCTATTACTGGGAATATCATATATTTTAAAGTACATTCTTACTCAGCTAACTTTACGTCACACTACCATATAATTCTTATGGGGAACTTCTTAATGGTTTAAAATTTCCAATTTATTTCATCGTCCATCGTCAACTAAAATTTTACACAAGTCCGCCATCTTCCTCTCTTTCATCTTGCGAGCATGTATTTTTTCCAATAACTACTTGTGTTAGTTACATCAGAAATGCTACCCTAGGAGGAAATAAAACTGTCTGCGTGGTTACGCCGTGGCTGGCTTTTTCGCAGTGTGAATATATGCGTTGCAGACTGTGTCATCGAAGCGGGGTAGACGGGGCGGGTTTAAGAATTTGCGTTACTAGTTTAGCATTGTATCGTGTAATATTACCAAAAAAATGTAAGGATTACTACTGATTTTGCTACAAAGTTGACAAAAAGTGTTACTTCAGATAGCTATATTGCGGTATACTTCCGCCAATAGTTAATTGTAAGGCTAGACTTACAAAGTGTAATCAGCAGATTGGGCAAAGGTTAACTATTAGTAGTGTTTGTCGAAAACGAAACAAAAGCGTGTCAGACTTTGTCCGTGAAATCGTTCTCTAGGCTTAGCACTGTGCAAAAGGCAGCGGTGCTGGCTTTGAAGATGACAACCGTCAGACACATGCGGGCAAATGTATTTATTATCGTTTTATGCCCAGATCTTACTGAATTGAGCGTTTATTCTCGCATATTTTGCTACAACACATAATAAACAAACAAGAAGCCTTGTCGAACCAAATAATGATATCGACACACATGTTATGAATTTTACTCATAACATAGACCATAAACTGAAGAAAGAACAAGCGGGATTCAGAAAGAACAGAAGATGTGCAGATCATATATTCACCCTCAGGAACACTATAGAGCAGTGCTCAGAATGGCAGAGACAGCTATACATTAACTTTGTTGATTTTGAAAACGCAAGGACAGCCTATGGAAAATACTGAGGACTTATGACATTCTCAGCTCACTGTTTCCATCATAAAAAGCCTCTTTGCTAACTTTACATATAGTGTTGGGCAGAGCAAGCTAACTTTTGAGGTGAAGACGGGAGTACGACAGGGATGACCCTTATGAACCACTTTATTTTTGACAGTCAAAGACTAGGTGATACGTCCGACGACACAGGGCAGTTCTGGAGGAATAAGATGGACAACGATTTATACACTGGAAGATCTGGAGTATGCAGATGACATTCACTACTCACACATTCACATCAACACATCCAAGAAAGAAACAGATAGACTGAATACGTATAGCCAGCAGGTGGGTCTGGACATTAAACTAAAGAAGATGGAGGTCATAACACGCAATGTCGGCAATCCTGAGCCCATAACAATAAGGAACCAGATACTGGAACAGACAGACACATTTACATACCTAGGATACTAAGTAACACCAGACGGCGGAACAAGCAAAGACATCAGCAACAGAATGAATAAAGCTAGAACAGCCTTTGCTAGTCTAATCAACATGTGGAAGTCCTCTCAGTAAAGCACAAACACCAAATTAAGATTATATGAGAGCGGTGCACTTTATGTGCTTCTCTATGGTGCGGAATGCTGTAAAGTAACAGAGAAGGTAATGTCAAAATTGTCCTCTTTCCACACAATCTGCCTAAGGAAAACTCATCGAATGCTTTGGCCGAATACCATCACCAACCAAGAACTGTTTACTCGGAGCAACCAAGAGGACAAGCACACCATCATAGCTGGGACACGCTGGAGTTGGGTTGGCCACGTCCTCAGAAGGGACCCTGACGCCATCACAAGAACAGCTATGCTATGGACCCCTGAAGGAAAGCGAAAGAGAGGCCGACCAAAAACAACTTGGCGGAGAACTGTGGAGGCCGAGATGCAAAGAATGAGCCAGAGCTGGGGCACTGAACGAAGGATGGCCGCCGACCGAGCAAAGTGGAAGCAGTTTGTTGCTGCCCTACAAGACGCCACCAGGCGTGATGGCCACTGAATGCTTTGGAAGTCGGCGGCTAAGGATCAAATAAGAAGAAGATACAATAAATTAATAAATTGCCTTTGGGGCTTGACTTTTGACCCACTGAAGCTGGATACTTTAAGGCGTGGGATAATGCAAATAAGATACAGCTGTTTGGTGAAGATGAAGAATAGATTTTTTTTTTTCCTTATCCAGCGGCACTTGGGCTTTCAGCCCTTCGGCCCAATGACATGTCATTGCGAGGCTGGGAACCTGAGGACTTTCCTTCCAACCCGGTCAGGAGCTTCGCTCCTTCCCATCCATAAGCTATTGATACTTTAAGCTGAATACTTTAAAAAAAAAAAGATATATATATATATAAATATATATATATATATATATATATATATATATATATATATATATATATATATATATATATATATATATATATATATATATATATATATATATATATATATATATATATATATATATATGCGTGTGTGTGTGTATTTTTTTTTTAAAGTATCCAGCTTCAAGTATCAATAGCTGATCTATATTTCATCTTCACCAAACAGCTGAATCTTATTTGCATTAGCCAACGCCTTTCCCTCTTCCTAATCCATCATTTTTCATTACTACGCCTCCCACTAAAACTTATATTCCCGTTCAAAAAAAAAAGAAATGTCGCACATGGGTTTTTAGAATGTCTATAATTGTATTCATTTTGTTGAATTTTACCCACAATACATCTGCACCAAAATATAACAAATAATTCATGCCGCTATTTCTCGCTGTCTTTTTTAAAAATAAAAAAAAAATAAAAACACACCAACACACACACAAGCAAATATTCATAAACCGACACCAAATGAAAAATATTTTGAAAGATTTAATTACATATAATTAAGTGCAGAACAGAATACAAGGATAGGGAAGGGTATTATGCGAATAAATTCAATTAAAACGTGGAGACCAACTGGCAGTGTATCTCAATACTGTACTTTAAATAATGTAGTTTTTCAGTTACCCAGGACAGCGCAAAATTTGAAGATCAAAGCTATGTCATTGGGATGTAACTGGTTACAATTAGACTGAACAATTAAGACATTTTGTTTTCAATGTAAGAATTAACACTAAATTAAGGCCGCATAAAGCCTGAAAACACTTGAATGCCGAGGCTTTCAGTAAATGAATTTAATTGTGAATGTTTTTTTTTTCTTTTTTTTTTCTTTTAACGTCTCAAAAAATGTACCTTAGATTTTGACAAGCAAATTATAGTCATTTTTATTTTGAGGATATCAAGCTGCAAACTCAGTGACAACAGCTGAATGATATAATCTTTTCGCTATTGTTGAAGGTCTGTTGCGATTGTTTCCTATTAGCGTCATTTTAATCAGGTAATGACGATTGGCGACAGCAGTGGTGACGTCAGATCCGGTCACACGGTACAAGCATGGCAGTCTGTATTCATAACTACCCGGTACTCCTAAACAAAGACTAAAAACTGTGAGGATGTTTTTAACCAGGGTGTCCGATAATTATTCACAGGATGATGATGTTCATTAACCTATCTGAGCGTTACGGATAAATGATCTTGTATCTGCAGCCTTATCCAAAGAATTTTATTAGTCACATTCATTCAAATTCACATTCAAAATTAGGGGTTGGAGTGGCTAAGAGGTGTGGGGGACGCCTCTAATTCTCAAGGTACCGGGTTCGATTCCCGGTAGAGGGAATATAATTTGTGGAAATTGTTTTTCATAACCAGTGGTTCCAAATGATGTCATATTCCACCCTGATCTCCTGGGTAGTGAGATCAGATGCCTAGCCTTCTCGAATAAATAGGAGGTCCCGCGTGCAAGTTGCGCACGTAAAGAATTTCACGTCAGTTGGAAATCGTAAAGAGTAGGCCATATGGCCGAGGCCCTGGCAAAATTTAAACATTAGAAAACCTACCCACCACAAAAATATTTATAGAATGGGTTATTCCTGTAAACACACGTTGGGATCCTCGCCGATGCCACTGTGCTGAGATCCTCCTTGAGTGATCTAAGGGAGGAGGTTGTCCGTGTGCAATGAATACGGTCCTTAAAACCAAAACAAAACCAAACCACATTCAAAAGGAAATATTCAAGCTACAAGGATTTTTTAAACATGTCTTCTAGTGGGTACCATCTGTAACACGTACAATGTGCAGCTCACACTCATTTTCCCACCACGTGTTTTACAGCAGCATTTATGCAATTAATTTCAGTTAATATGACTGTTAAGTCAAAATTTGATCAATGGGAGTTGAATCTTGGAATACTTGTATGTACAGGTAAGATTTGTGTTATCACTCTTGATTAGCTGTTGATTTGTTTGAAAAAATATGATAGGGGAATCTTCTTGAATGTTCGAGAAGACAGAAGGTGTCAGATAGCGGATGAACGCTACTCACATCTGAGCTGTGAGCGAGAGTCTCTCGCGGTTAGCCGCGCATGTGTTATTGTCTGAGGTGTGTTTGAGCCGCGATAATTTTGGGAGAGTGTTTTTCGAGCCAAGCTCGGAGATGGACGGTTTTTTTCCCCATCTCATATAGAAGGTAGGGGATTATTAAAGATATGTTCTGAGGCCATGGAGTGTACTGGCCGGTGTTATTTTCCCATCTCATAGTATGTAATGGTTTATTTTTAAAGATATGTTTTGAGGCCATGGAGTGTACAGGCCGGTGTTATGAATCATATTTACTTTCTTGATGAGTTTACTTGCTTGGAGGAGTTGTTGATATATTATTAGCACTGCGATGCCTGCAGTTTACTTGAAAGAGTTGTTGACATAATATTATTAGCACTGCGATGCCTGCAGTCTGCTTGAAGGAGTTATTGATGTATTATTAGCACTGCGATGCCTGCAGTCTGCTTGAAGGAGTTATTGATATATATTATTAGCACTGCGATGACTGCAGTCTGCTCGAAGGATTTATTGATATATATTAGAACTGTGATGTAGACAGGATTTATATTATACTGGAAAAGTTACGACGTTCTGTGCAACCTATTACCCATGGATTTTTGTATGCTGTTGTAAGCTGTGTAGTATACCGTTCATGATGTCGATGTTTCTGTGGCGTAATAAACAGTATAGAACTGTATTTGGAGTTTAAACCTTCCTGACTCCTACATGTACTTTTGTGTGTGTGACCTATTGATGGTGTCAACAAAAAAATAAACTCGCAACATATGCGATGGCCTGTGTGGTGTGTACTAAGAACTGCTATACAACATTACTACTACGACATTGTAACAGTGGTGGTTTCCAGTCATTTAGGATCTGATACCCGCGACATTCGGATTAGAAGGATATTATCTTGCAAGTTCAATTACTACAGTTCGTGGATTTTACAGAAGGATAGCTACTATCGAATTTTCTATGAATGTAAAATCAAGTATACAGTGTTGCCAGTACAAGTTCTTCGGTACAAGTTTCAACAAGAACTACAGAGTTGCTATGTCAGGATTAGATGTCTAGTACTACATTTGAGGTGGATTATCTACTGTTACACAGAGTTGACGAGTTCCAGTACCTGTTCCTGTAACTTTTCAACGTTGGATTTCTTTAGACTGTGTGTTGTCCATCGTTTTTGCGGAAAGGAAGGGATTATTTTCTATTTGCAAGATAAGTGGTTTTTTTTTTGTTATGTAAACTGTGCCACTTTATGTATGTCAACAAGCCTTCTCGAATTATGCATTATTTGTTCTATTGAGTGTTTTATGTTTTATTTCCATATTTGACTTATGAAGGTAACATCCCAGTTTACCCAGGGCTTCATAAGCGTTCTTTAGGATTTAGTTGTGAGTGTCAATTGAGCGATAATTCCGGTTCAAGGCTAGAAACCTTGCCGAGGTTAGGTCGCTATTTGCCTCTTACGACAGTAGTTGTTTAGGGGTGACGTAACGTTTCATTGTTGTTATTGTAGTAATTTTTTCTGTACCTTAGTTTATTGATTAATTTGTTCGTGAGTGTCTTTCTCTCTGTCATATCTTTTAGTTGTATACACATTTTCCGTTTATACACTGTGTCGTCGTTTGTCTTGTTATTACACTCGCAGTTGTCATTGCAAGCTTTGTAACATTTTTGGCTTTAGTTCTGATTTATTGTTAAGTTGATTTCTGCGAACGTTATCATTTGTTCTCTTGTCTTCGTAACTGTTATTCCTATTGTCTATATCGTGTGTTAATTGTTTATGTCTTATTATAGGACTTTATGCATAAGTAATTTATGGCTTGATAGTGATATAATATTCACTTCCTTCATAGTAATATGAATTTATAAAAGTTCTATGCACAGAAACTTGTGATAAGGCATTAACGGAATAATTTTCAATCTCTTGAAGAGATATTTAGTTGTGTGAGTAGAAAATTCCTATAAAATGTCTACATCAGACTTAATGTCCGCGCTAAAGGATATTCTCCAGGAAGGTAGAGATTTTGAGAGATTGCAAGGCCCAGAACTGGAAGCACATGTGATGGATAGATTTTTGGCCAATGCGTCATTATCCCTAAAGCATTTTGCTGAGGATAATTTTCATTCCGTCCCTAATTTAATAATGGCTAAGGATTTCGCGGATTTACTGCAGTACCTTCGTGGGTTTTTGTACAACCATACTGATGTTAAACACGATCATATATTGAAGAAAATACACAAGATAATTTACTACGACATTCCGGAGGATCAGAAAAAGGAATGAGAAGGTGAGGAGCAAATAAGAGACAACAAACGGAGTGCGCTACAGGAAAGAAAAAAATGTTTAGAAAGCATTGCTGAAGAGAGTGGACTGCACGAGACAGTATCTAGACTTACAAGTGATCTACATAAATCAAACTCGGAACTTGCTAGTGCTCAAGCAGCATTAAATTCTGCATTAAACAAGATCAAAGAGTTGGAAACTCATATGGAAGATAAAGATATCGAAGTCAGGAATCTAATTCAAGAAGTTCAAGAAAAGAAAGGCATGTGTGAGAAATTAAAAATTAAAGCCCAGGAACGTGAAAAGTCCTATAATGAAACACTTACTGATCTAGTGAGTGACATTGCGATTCTCAGTCGCCAACTTGAAGAAAAAAATACGGTATTTTCAAAGGAAATTTATGAGCTTAAGAATAGCTATGAGAATAAGATTTAGGCACTTCAACTGAAATTGACACAGTTGAGGGCACAAGCTGCTAAGTCCATTGAGGTGGCCCGACTTCAATAAGAAGAAGTTAACACAGTTGAGATTAAGGAAATTGGCACGACAGAGGAGAACAATCAAAGAAAAGGATGAAAAAAGAGATTAGAGGAGTTAGCGATGGAGAAAGAGGAAATGAATAAGATTGAGAAATTACTCGTGGAGGAAAGGAGCAAAGTTTTGGCATTTGATAACTTAGATAAGAAACAAAGTGAAGAGATTTCACTCAAAAATGTTGAAATCAATGAATTAAGAAAAAGAATGGATGGATTACTAGATATTGTCTTAAGGCAACAGGGTTTTGTCTACTGTCAATGTTGACAACGTTAGACATAAAGTTGATTATCAACATGTCATAAAGGCAAAGAGTCAGCAGCATGCACTCAATGCTAACAGTAACGTCAAACGTGGTGGACGTAAATCCCTGCGTGGAAAATATAATTTCCCACGTACTAATGATACTGCTTCTAATAGTACGGATTCTTGGTAGCAGGCCAACAAAAGTAATCCGATGGTAACAGTCAGTCCTGTAGATCACGGTAAAAACTTTGATAAATTTCAGGTCAAAGATCCTAAGACCAACCGTGTATCTACTTTTGGAAATTCTGATAAATCCATAACAAGGGACAAAACTAATAGTACTTGTTCCCAAAATGAGACCCATTATGGGCGGAACAATAAAGATTCTGTCAGTCCTGTTGCTTATCATACTAAGTTCAAACAGTATGATCCATTTGTTAAACACAGTGCCGCAGAAAAAAAATAAAAACAATTTTAGTACGAGAGATAATGCTGATTTTAAGCACTACCAAGGGCGTTCATCAAATGGTAATTTTCCTTCTCAAAGAAACTGGGGACAATTTGACGGACCTCAACACTTTTGTTCTAAGAATTTTGGAAATTATGGTAGAAATAACTACAATAAAAGTTATCAATCTTACAATAATTTTTCTGGTAGACGGCAAGACGAATTTAATAGATATTTCGATCAAAGGAGAGATATTAAGCACAACAATGCTAATTGGGGTTCTAAACATAACAATGTTCGCAATAGAGGAAATAGCAATAGTTTCAATAGAGATAATAACTCCTCAAATGTTACATTGCATCGCCAGGTTAACTTTGCTCAACAAAAGCCACAAGTTATTAATAATCAAAGTAATAAGAATGGTAATAGATTCTTAAATACTATTGCTTGCTCTGCTTTTGATTTCGAGCGAGCATCTCATTGCCTTGAGTGCAGAACTTTATTCGACCCTACAGCGGGGACGACCTTGAGTTGCGGTCAGTTTCTTCCTAATCCTCCTGTGTTGGAAGGTTTGTTGCTCATCATAAAGGGGCCGGACGTTTACACAGCCACAGGTGATAGGTAAATGTGAAGTTACCTTCTCCGTGTTTCCTCGTTAAATCTTACCGTTGATTAAAATAGAAAATTTTTATTTGTGTTTTTTTTCACAGCAGCAGCTTTGCGAGAAGAGTCAGTGCCCCTATGTTACTTTTCAACTTGGTTTATGTCGCCTTGCGCCCGTGTCTTTGATCAAGTGGAACCAGTCAGCATGTTAACTCCACATTGAATGATATTCCCTTTCCATATTTGTGAGATGTTTCAAGACCACTGGAAGTGTTTCCTATTTAATTTTGTTTTAGGACAGTAGATATTATTGTATTCTATAGTATAATATATGCTGTTATATCGGTATATCATATAACTTCTATAAAATATTGTGTAAGATCATCTTTATGCACTATTTCAACGCCATAATATTTTTTTTATATATGATTGTATTCTGATTAGGCACCATTTTCATTGCCATATCTTTTTATATAACTGTGTCTTAATAACACACCATTCATTTCCATACTATTTTATACTACTGTGTTTTGATAAACGTTGTACGTGTGACGATGGTAATGAGGTGTAGCATATCAGTTTGTAGTGACTTATCTTTAACTTTTTGATGAAAGCAGTGGGATGTTAGTGTCTGCACACACTGGTCGGAGGACTGTGCCCACTTGGACCATGTAATCATTAACCTTTATGCTCTGTATCGGAGCTTGGAGCTATGATAGCTGGTACATCAAACATTGATGTGCTTTTGCAGCTGTGATTGTTAGAATAGTTTTCTATGCATGATGAGATTGTCAGCCCTATGCACAACCTCATTAGCTGTGTAGGTGCAGCAGTAACCTTCAGATAGTCCTGAGTGTAACTTTATTCTCTAAATTTAAATTTTTTCTCGTGTTTTGATACTATAATTGGTTAACATATTAGCACACACAGATAAAATATAAAGTAACCGTTATGGTGTGAAACGTAATTTTGAAACGTAGCTTGCATGTATCAGAGATGATCTTGTATTTGAAGTTGGAAACATATTCTGAAACACTGATTTTTTCCAGAACATGACACCTGAGAATTTAAATAATTTGATTTTCTTGCCAGTCAGGCATGCAATATTTTCCCAGCATATTATTTTTATAAATTTTTTTTTTTTAAACCTTTGCAAATATTTTTGTAGGACTTTTTCATATCTCACAGTAGTAGTAGATTGTGGATTTTTATTTTTTTTATAGTATATTGCATATCAGCTTGAGAAAGTATAAATTTTCAGCTAAAGAACACTGTAGCTAAGCTGAACGTGATTGTCAGCCGGGATTAACTTAAAGGTTAAATTAAACTGTATATGTAGAATTAACAGTCAGCTGATACTGTTGTTCGTCTGAAGAATCTAGAGATCTGGTTTAAGCACTTAGTCAAGATATATAATGTTATGTTGATATATTTGCAAATTGGTATGCAGAGAGCGGGGTGTTTTCTTTTTCCCCATGTGCCTTTTCTGTGACGAATTTTTTTTTTTTTTTTTTAGGCTAGCATGTGCTAATGGAGGCGCGGTAGCATAGTGGTTAGTGCACTGGCTTCCTAGCGCAGTGGTCTATGGTTCGATCCCCAGATGAGGCGGAAAAATTTTTAGGCCACAAACGGCTCCTGGGTCGACCCAGCCCCAAATGGGTACCAGAGATACTCTGGGAAGGTTAAGGCGGCCGGCGTGATGCCGACCACATCACCCCTCGTGTGCCGACGGTCAAGATAATATGGGCCTAACACCATATTCCCAATATGCCTCAATGGGCGTGTAACGGGTTCCTTTACCTTTTCCTTTTATGTGCTAATTTGTGTCTGCTTAAGGTTAGGAATTTTTTTTAAAAGGTCGTACATTTTGTTAAAGCTGACTTCATTTTTGGTCTATTAATTATACGTTGAAATAGGGGTTACGAACATTTTGGTATTGTATTTTTTGAAAAGAAAATGCAGACAAGAGAAAAGTATTTTTTCTGACATTGTAATATTCTTCCTGTTGTGCCCTGCCGCTTGATTGTGCGTCAGTGGGAACTTATTTATAACGGCGTTGTTATTATTTTTGTTTGGGTGATGTCTATAATAATTCATTTTTAGTTATGAATAAGTTTAATAACTGGGTTAAATTACATATTATGCTTTATTTAGTTATAGCTTTCTTTTGTGTTTTGGTATATATATATTGCCTTTTTGTTCGATACTTCCCTGTCATGATTGTATTTATTTATACAATACGATGTTTGATTTAAATAGTTATTAGGATGTTTTATTACCATCTTTCTCTATATGTATATCTTTGCTTTTTCTTTGCCTATCATTCTTCATTTCATTCCATCTCTTCTATTGACTTTTCAGCATGGGTTCACATCTTGTTTATGCTCCCATATTTCATCTACATTTCATTTGATTCTATTTGTACTGTTAAGTTAATTATATGACTTAATATAATGTACCTATTTGTGATAGTTGTATTTATTTTTCGTGCAATGCATAGGTTAACTTAATTATTACCATGTTGGATTATTGATTTCTTCTCCTATATTGATTTCATTGCTTGCTTTCATTGATGGTCATTCTTCTTTTACTTGCTGTTTCACTTTCTATTTATTATTTCCTACTTAATTTATATGGAAAATACTTTACTGTGTTTAAAACCGATAATCTTTGTATACTTAGCTGATTATTCTGTATGCTGCATTCTCTATTTTACACTTAACACTGATATTTGTTGTCGATGTATTAATATGACTTAACATAGGGTAATTTTTGTAGGCGGAGATTAGAGCTCTACTGACCTCTTATTATTTGATGTAATTTTCATAAAAGAAAAAAATGATAGAATCATTTTTTTCCCCGGGGGTCGGTGTAGACTGTTAAGTCAAAATTTGATCAAGGGGAGTTGAATCTTGGAATACTTGTATGTAGAGGTCAGATTTGTGTTATCACCCTTGATTAGTTGTTGATTTGTTTGAAAAAATATGATAGGGGATCTTCTTGAATGTTCGAGAAGACAGAAGGTGTCAGATAGCGGATGAACGCTACTCACATCTGAGCTGTGAGCGAGAGTCTCTCGCGGTTAGCCGCGCATGTGTTATTGTCTGAGGTGTGTTTGAGCAGCGGTAATTTCGGGAGAGTGTTTTTCGAGCCAAGCTCGGAGATGGACGGTTTTTTTCCCCATCTCATATAGAAGGTAGGGGATTATTAAAGGTAAGTTCTGAGGCCATGGAGTGTACTGGCCGGTGTTATGAATCATATTTACTTTCCTGATGAGTTTACTTTCTTGACGGATTTATTGATGTATTATTAGCACTGCGATGCCTGCAGTCTGCTTGAAGGAGTTATTGATGTATTATTAGCACTGCGATGCCTGCAGTCTGCTTGAAGGAGTTATTGATATATATTATTAGCACTGCGATGCCTGCAGTCTGCTCGAAGGATTTATTTATATATATATTAGAACTGTGATGTAGACAGGATTTATATTATACTGGAAAAGTTACGACGTTCTGTGCAACCTATTACCCATGGATTTTTGTATGCTATTGTAAGCTGTGTAGTATACCGTTCCTGATGTCGATGTTTCTGTGGCGTAATAAACAGTATAGAACTGTATTTGGAGTTTAAACCTTCCTGACTCCTACATGTAATTTTGTGTGTGTGACCTATTGATGGTGTCAACCAAAAAAATAAACTCGCAACATATGCGATGGCCTGTGTGGTGTGTACTAAGAACTGCTATACAACATTACTACTACGACATTGTAACAATGACCAATGAAATTCCTTGCGTTATGGCTGCAAATGCAGTATCATTTATCCGTAACCACCTGTATGTTACCAAGGCCTGAAAGGGGAACAATGAATAGTAACACTGTTCCCTGTCAATCATGTCGTTAACAGTGACTAAGGAGGGTTGGGCATTGAAGCCGGTTGCCCGATCTTGTAAAAAAAATAATTGTTAAATCAAAAAAACTTCAACAAGCATAAACAGATCAACTAAGAAAAGTAAAACTCAGCAAACAAAGACAGGAGAAGGCCCTCTGGCAGGGAGACGAATGATGCAACACAGAGGACGCCGACAAGAGTGTGTTGCTGACTAACCTTCTTCTCTTTTAGGAGAATTTTCAGATTTGGCACCGGGACTGTTCGAACATTGAATGAACAACGGAAGACGTTATAGGTGGCAGCAGAAATAATGGACTACAAGATTGATCAAGCCCACCTCAACAAAATGAAAGCTGCCCCAACTGACCAGTGCACATGCCAAAATGGCCCCAGACTCCGGAACACATTCTGCAAACGTGCCCTCTCTTTGGTGACTTGAGAGCTCAAACCTGGCCCCAGGTGACGAATATGTATGAGAAACTGTGGGGCACCCACGAGGACCTCCTGCTGACGACTGGATTCATGGAGGCAACTCATCTCCTTGTTAAGATTGTTGAGCACAGGAAACTGATCGCAGAAGAATAAGATATCCTGGGACTGTGCGAAACATGGTGGAAGGCGATAGACAGGAGGAAACTCAGCACAGGGGGCAAAGCAGTCTTTGTTCTGGAACCTCCAGGGTAAGAGAGGCAGAGATAGACCAAGAAACACATGAAGAAGAGAATTGGAGACAGAAGTGAAAATAATGAGGAACGTGGACAAAAACTTGAGCTGATGGCACGTGACAAGAGGACTTAGCATGTGTTTGTTGAAGGCTTATGCTTCTTGTGGAACTTAAGTGTATAGATTGATTATCCGTAACACTCGTATCTGCTCAAGGTTATTAAAATTCATAATCCAGTGAATAATTTTCGGACACCCTGTAAAACAACCTCACAGCTTTTGGCAAAATAACTTCACCGTTCTCGTTTATAACGCACTCATACGGAGAAACCTGAAATGGTTCTGTTTTAATTGATAAATTCAAAGCGTTCAGTTAATAACAGAGTTGTCGTCAAGTCTTTCATTACACGTCTCAAGTTGAGTCCCATGTCCCTTAGTACATGTCTCAAGTTGTCACGGATTTGCCTCCCCTTAGTTCTACAGTAGTGGTCCACCAGTGGCCAATACTCAAGAGTATCTATTCCGGGTCTTCAAAAGTGTCTACCTTCGTACAAGATTACTCTTAGCAGAGTTGTTGATAGAAGTGTAATGACGCTTCTATCTCAAGGGAATTTTCACAAGATGTTTTCAGAAGTCAAGAACAGTGCTGCGTAGGGCAGAGAACTATTAACTTATATCTGATCCGTCGCCTTTTGTGAAGAATTAAGCAATGGTTTTAGCCCATTCAAGCCCCCAGCTGGTGTAAATCCAGCAAAATTCTTTTATAAGTATTTGCTCTTTAGATGTAAATATGCGTTTAGCTGCATATACGTATATCAAAGAGTCTTGCTCATGCGTTTGCTTTCATATCTATAATAACTGAATCAACTATGATTGTTTGGTTTTAAAATAACTTGTAACAAATTTAATAATCAATTAGTTTTAACAGGTTAAAATAGCGATGGAATGATGGTGAATTTTATATGTAAATAGAATTGTCTTCATTGAGACTTGGTTTGAGGTGGTTTCGTCAATTCTTCTGTGATGCGGGCTCTTCTCCACACAGCTCATCCAATAATAATAATAATAATAAATTCTTTAAGCACCAAACACGGCGCATAAGGCAGAAACCAGTGCTCTCCAGGTTGTTCGTTGTGACGCCACTCCTCGTAGCTCTTGCACATTATTTAGGCCCAACGTTCTTCCTTCTCTTATTATTGTTCTTCTGAGTGTTTCTTTTGGTCTTCCTTTTTTCCTCTTACCCTCAGGAACCCAAGTGAGCACCTGTAGTGGTATTCTGTTGTTTTGCATTCGTAGGACATGACCGATATATGACCATCGTCTTTTCCTTATATAGTCGGAGACATATTTCTGCCTAGAGTCTTCTCTTATTTGTCGATTAGTCTTGAATTCTTTCCAACTGATGTTCATGAGTTTTCTAAGACATTTGTTCTCGAATGTATTCAGCTTGTTCTCCAATGATTTTGTTATTTTCCAACTCTCACAGCCGTATGTTTAACACTGAGATAACATTTGAATTAAACAGACGAAGCTTGGTATGTATATTCAATGATCGTAATTTCCAAATGTTAGATAATCTATTGAAGGCGCTAGCTGCCAAAGCAATTCTAGTATGGATTTCTCTTGTTGTGTCACCATCCTGAGTCATTTTACTGCCTAAATAATTGAAACTTTCAACTTTCTGTAGTTTTTCCCCGTTCAAGATGATATCAAAGGTCTCGTTAGAAAAGTTCATAGCTTTAGTTTTAGAGGCATTTATTTGGAGACCTATTTTAACCGAGAGATGACACAAATTATTTACTGCTTCTTGGGATTGTCTGGGTGTTGAACTTAAGAATGCTAAATCATCTGCGAAATCCAGGTCCCCCAGGAATTTTCCATTTGTCCATTTTATACCTAATTGTTCATTGTGGGTATAGTTTCTCATAACCCAATCAATAGCTATTCCAAAAAAGTAGTGGTGACATAATACAGCCTTGTTTCACCCCTGTTTCTACTGTAAACCATTCTGTATTCCCTTTATTTGTTCTAACACAACATCTTGCATTGCCATATAGCGCTTTGATTATATTCACATATTTTGTTGGAAAACCATAGATTGTAAGTATCTTCCACAATTATGGGCGGTGTAGACTATCAAAGGCTTTTTGAAAATCGACGAAGGTGATAATAAGTGGCGATTGCATTTCCACTGATTCTTCTATAATTGTTCTTAGTGTTCTTAGGCTCAAGCGAACTAACTTTGTCGCCCAAGCAAAAGAAAAAATTAACAATAATACCATACTAGCTAGCTCAGTTGCAAAGAAAATCCCAACAAGCTCAACTATCCCACTGTGGAAAATAAGATGCTTTCCTGAGTTAAAATCTGATATTCCAGGCATTGAAGGTAAGGGAACACAGACAGAAACACAAAGAAAGTGTATAGCAACCAAGTATATTGACCAAAGATTTCCAGCGAAGCTTTGGACACATGCATATACTGATGGTTCGGCAACAAATGCAGTTGAAAATGGGGGTGCCGGCATCCTCATAAAATTAAAGAATAGAATTCACTCTATGGCAATTGCCACTGGAAAATACTGCAACAACTTCTGTGCTGAAGCAGAAGCCCTGAAACAGGCAGCTGAAACTCTTATTGAATGCAAAGCACAGGCAGAAAAACAGATAGTAAAATCTTTCAGATGCCCTCTCAATAATATCAGCGCTGAAGAGCCACCAAACTAAAGGATTGAAAGATCTGATAATCTCCCTTGAAAGACTGGCCGAATGCTTCAAGAAGTGCACTATCCAGTGGATACCAGCCCATTGCAACATACCAGGAAATGAAGAGGCAGATAGACTTGCTAAAGAAGGAGGTGCCTTACAGCAAAATGATATAGAGACAACTTACGCAACGGCAAAGACCACTATAAAGGCTGCATTCAAGTCCAAAAGGGAAAGAGAGCACCATGGGACATTGAAAAATGACGCATATCATCAACTATCCAGAAAAGAACAGGTCATCATTTTTCGACTGCGCACTGGGCACAACAGATTGAGATACCATCTGTACCACAAATACAAAATTGGTGCAACAGATCTCTGCACCTGCGGTACCAGCCCGATGACAGTCGAACACCTGCTGCAGTACTGCCCAACCTACAGTAATGAACGGGGTAGCATATGGCAACAACCTACTTCAGTCAACGAAAAAATGTTTGGAGATGTCGGGAACCTTGAGTTGACTGCTGCCTTTATTAGAGTCATAAATGTGGAAGTCTGAAGGCGAACGAGGAAGAAGAAGAAGAAGAAGATCAATACATGATCGTTTCGGCCTGAAACCCGCTTGTTCTTCTCTGATCTTTTCGTCAGCATGCAATTTAAGTCTTTCTAACATCATGCAACATAATAATTTTCCAGGTACCGATAATAGAGATATACCACGCCAGTTATTACAGTCTGATAGATCACCTTTCTTCGGTAACTTTACAATAATACTGTCTTTCCATTGTTGTGGTGGTTGTTCTTCTCTCCATACTTCATTTATAATATCTAAAATTCTCAAGAGGTTGTTGTCATTAACTGCTTTAATCATTTCCCCTGAAATTTCGTCAACTCCAGCAGCTTACAAATTTTTTAATCTTTTAACGGCTTGTTTGATCTCGTCCAGCGTGAATTCATCGCAAGTTATTGGCAAGGTGGTTGTGGGTGTTTCATTATTAAAATCAGGTGTTACTGTTGGTGGTGGTCTGTTTAGCACCTCCATGAAGTGCTCAGCCCATCTCTTCATTTGTTCTTTTTCTGTTGGTATTGAATTCCCTAATTTACCTTTAACAGGTGTTTCCATAACAGTAGGCTGGTGACACAGTTGTTTTGTAATTTGATAAAGGCACCTACTATTACCAGTTCTTGCAGCATTTTCAGCTTCTACGGCCAGTTCATTGATGAAATGTCTTTTATCTCTTCGAGTTTTTGTCTTCACTTCTTTATTTAACAAGTTATAAGTTAGTTTGCAAGATTCAAATGCATTATGTGTACTTGCCGCTAGTAGTTTAAGTTTTGCTGTTTTCCTTTCTTGTATTTTATCCCAAGTATCTTCTCTCATCCATTTGTTCTTTTTATGTACTAGGTATCCGGTGGTCGCTACAGCTGCTTCTGTCATTGCTGTTCTCAGTTGTTCCCATTTAGTATCGATTGTCTTGGTGGTGGTAACGTTGTCAATTTTGCCTAAAGCATCGAAATAGTTGTTCATTTTGACATTATATTCCTCCTTTATATCATTTGATTGCAGTCTGTGTACATCTATTCTTCTATTTTTATTCGGTTGGTATAACTTCTTCAGTTTAATTCTCAGTTTAGCTATACAGAGGTTATGATCGCTTCCGAACTTTCAGACAAAATAAAAAGAACAAATGCCTCTGCTAAGTACATTTGTGGGCTGCAAATTAACAGGCACATTGTCTCGCTGTCCACCCACCAATGTTAGCCTCTCTGAATAATTAAATTCTTGAGTATACACAGCGTAACTCATGGAAGATGATTAGAAATCCACAATATTCTTCTGGGTAGTAAACTGGGAAAATATGTGCTTGGGAACGAGAATGTAATGATTTGCCTGAACTACAATTAACAAGGTACAAATATCTCACAAAAGGATACGATACACTTTAGGCACATGTGATGTAATCATTACTCATCACTGCTCCATTCGGAATCTGGGGTTGCTGCTGCTTTCGCGTTTCTGAGCAAATTAGCATATAACAAACACTAGCGCTTGCTGTAGTGGTTTATGAAAATACTATTTTCATATGTTGGGGTTGGCAGCCTCATATATAACCACTTAGCAAGGAAAACATGTTAAATTCACATTTGTAAAATAAAAGTTTACACTTACCCCAAAGTAACTTTTGAACACAATCTCCTGGCACAGTTTAGAATGGACACAGCAACTTAGGTTAGATGCTTCTGAATCACTTGGTCTGGGAAATTTTAGTATTGCTCTTATGACGGGTGATATGATTCCTTAGGTTTCCAGTCTTTGTATTTAAAATTGCGGGTTTACTTTTAAGTTTAAAAGTTGCCCAAATACTCTGTCCTGGTCCTTTATGTTTCCAGTCTTTGTATTAAAAAAAATGCGGGTTTACTTTTAAGTTTCAACGTTGCCCAAATACATCGATCTGTCACTTATAATTTTGGAATCCTAAGACCGATGTATCACTGGTTCCTGGGAGTTGCTAATTTGACTTAGCGATGCAATCTGATCTGTGACTCCGATTTCGCTAGATTATATTTCCATTTCTTAGGCCAAGTCCCAGATTGTACTTCCGACGAATTTGCCAATGAAAGTCAAAGTCTATTCCGGCTCTCAAATTAAGTCAATGGTAAGCTCTTTTAGAATTAATGGGTTGGGGTGTTAAATCATAATATCCCCCGCGTGAATTAAAATATCAAGTTTTAAAATTCCAACACGTGACCTCTTTCTAGTAAGGCAGTACCACTTCCGATTGCATCTTTATGCAAACTCACAAACAAATCTGTGAACTTATTTTCTGTCTAGATGCTTTCCCACCAATATTGTCTCCCCAGACTTATTATCGGTAATATTGACACAAAGAGTGTCCAGCGGAAACGATTAAGTATATCACCAGTGTTTGCGCAAATCCCCCAGACGGACTTTTCAGACAGACAATATGGCCCTTCTTTCATCGATCGTGCGCTACCATCTTGCGTCCACACAGATCGAATCTATCAAAGGTGGCTAGACGGCTTACGTGATGAACGTATTATCCGCTGACCTGTTCAATTAGCCTGGTATTATTACGATTCACCTGGTAAAACGTAAACACGTCTGGGAGCGGCTGGGCAAAAATGTAGGACATAAAATATACCAAATAATAGGACGATCGGTGAGGAAAATGAAGAAAAGTGATACAGCCGGAGAGGATGAAAGTTATAAAATGCACAACTGATTCATCACACTAGTCAAGTCGCATGTCCCTAACACTGGCATACAAGTCAAGTCCGGACTCGAGCCTTATTTTTGATCTAACACTGTTTATAGCCACAATCGCACTTTATCGATTAATCGCATCAATCACTACAAATAGTAATGAAAAGTAATATCTATTTTTAGTACTTCTACTATTTTATATACTGACTTTTTATTCGATTAAAGCTATTTTTCAGTATTACATGTTAGAAATTGTATCTTCATACTGCATTTTTTGTTTCTCGTTAATTAAGAGTGCATTATGAGTGAGGACAGCGAGTCAGTTCACCCACATTGGCAAGTCTCAAGTCGAGTCGAGTCGCTAATGCCTAAATTGCAAGTAGTCTCAAGTCGAGCTGCTGTGGTGACTTAAGTCCGAATCAATTGACTCGAGTCGACAACACTGGTAAATAAAATACTAAAATTAGAGATTATTGTTTTCTCAGTACTACGTCCCCTTATTACTACTGCTTTACTCCATCTCCAATTTAGGCCAAAATTGACCTGATATCATAAATCGAAGTCTTATTCAATATCATAATTAATACCTGCCGTAAGTACTTTGGTCGGTCGGTCGGTCAGTCACATTTTGCACACCGTCATTTGCGCACTTTTTTCTATTTTTGAGAGAGTACATTAACTTTCAACCACAGCTAAGGGGGCAACTGTGGTTGAAAGTTAGACAATAATTGGATTGTTTCCCTTATATGTACTCTCCCGAAAATAGAAAAAAGTGCGCAAGTGAAGGTGTGCATGAACAGTTTGATTATGGAAAGAAGCGAACAACACGATTGATAAACAGTACATAAACTGGAGTTTCGTCAAACCTCAAACGTTGTTCTCAGAGGCAGTTAGTCGACAATGGCTTCTCAGAGGCAGTAAGTCGATCAGGGCAAGATTTTAAAAGATGCACGAACAATTACGAGATATGTTGTCATAAAAGCAATGTTAGTTATTTAGTCAATTTACGGTCCATTAGATCATTATCACTGCTCCACATGTCATTTAGGTAAGGTTACTCCATGTCTTCATATTTAATACATCCATATAATTTTCACTACAAATATCTAATGATGGTCGCCTGCAATGAAATGACCACAGTAGTGATAGTACCGTCTGTAATACATGTAACAGAAACAACACACTATAATTAATAACCTGTCAATGTTGACAGGTTATTGCTAGTAGTTTAATATATCATCCTACACGATATCTTTCAGTTAACAGTTTGGATCATCATGCAAAATTGCATTTTAATGTGATATTTCCTTCTTTTTAAAACTAGTGTTATGAGTAAAATTCATAACATATCTGTCGATATCAAATACGGCTCTACTATGTGCCATATTTGTTGATGACCGATACCATTGGTTACAGGAAGTACGTCATTGCTTTTTTGGGTTCAGTGAGCAGACGATTGAGTCGCTCGTGCTAAACGTCTGCGATCTATTGCCAACCTCTTCGCTGTGTCTTTTCAAGGCGTTGGACGTATGTGGCATAGCTCCTGAGCGTTATAGCAGTTCTTGAGATATTCCTACTATATTACCATCACTAGATCGTCCATAAACCTCCGTGAGGCGATGCTAGTCTATATGTGAAAGGGAACTGCTGACGATAGTTTTTTGCTATACCAAATTGCAATGGTACCTGATGGGAGCACGATTCACCTTGGAGACTGACCCAAAAGCATTAGCATATCTAAAAACAGCGAGATTCCGCAACGAAAGGGCCGCTAGAGCCTCGCTCGCACTTCAACCCTATGACTACGACATAAAGGCAATTAAGGGAAGCCAAAATGTCTTGGCTGATGTGTTGTCCAGGTGCATAAAACACCCGATATCACCTGTCGACTCTACGAATATAGGTGTTGCACAGAATTTTATCTGACCAATATACATACTTCATGATGTCCTGATCAAGAAACTATTACAGATGTGATGACGTGTTCGTATGACACTACAACATTGGCACAGCAACTACGGTGATGAAGAATATTTTAACATTTTGAACGCTAACTATTCTGAAAACTAGTCTACATGGTTGCATTTTCGAAGAAACAAGGCTGATATGAATGTGCGGTTCACACAGCAACATGATGATGATGAATTCTCAAATGCTGAAAATGGTGTAATACCTTGTTGAACTCAGCGCATCACTGACAGATATTGTGACTGAATGACAGTGCTTATATTCAACTAACAGACTTACAAACACAACTTTTGTAAAGTGTTGAAAATGATGTCATTTCCAGACATTTTCGTGCGGATATATTTTGGCAATTTTAATTCGGATGACTAACGTGTCCATATTAAGGGACATAACTCTGAGATGACTGTCACAAAGTTTCAAGGGGACATAACAATTAAATTACATATTTGACTATTTTTCGATTGAACATTGCTGTGAATAGAAACAGTCGAATTCCTACAGACATTCTATTGCATGGATAACAATCATGGACAGTGACAATGATTTAATTCTACACACTTCTAGGAACGGTGTATGAACAATTATTCATTAGCAGAAAGACTTTGCACTATGAACTTGAACTTTTCTATGTAATATTAAGTAGTGATTAGTGTAAATTCACTAGAAATTGTTGAGGTTTTGACACAAAGTTATGTCACACTCACACTAGACTTTACATCATTTAATGGCTAATATGCCATATTATTGTTTATTGGTACAACACATATGCATAGTCTTCTCTATTCCTCACACTAATGTGTTACCTACAGGATTGCCTTGCGGCTCTTACCATTAATATGTTACATTCATAACATATAATTCTGAGGTACACATAATGTTATTCATTTGACAAAATGTCGCTTTCATACACTTTATTGTTTGTTTGTCTGCATCAGGTCATATATTTACTCTATTACATAACTGAAGTAATTTTAATGTTTTGCATTATGAGACAGCCGATAGGATAGTATGGCGCTCTCTCTTCCAAACCTCTACACCTCACGGTAGAAGGGGAACGACTAAGTAAGTAAGTAAGCATTATGAGACTGTGACTAATATTACATGACGGAACAGTTAGGTGTTTTCGTCGGTGTGTGGTATGAGAGGGCCTGGACTGATATCATTATTTTGTTTACATGTTGGCTGATCTTGGTATGGTTACCTCACTTTGCTGTTAAATGATTTATGTTCTCTGTAGTCGATGGTGTTAGTAATTTTTGCTAATGTCCACACATTGCGTGTTTAATTGCCTGTGTGTGTGTGTTGTTCGTCCATCACGGGTGATGAAGACCACTCTGTTCATCCAATTATTTAGGAATATGTTACGTTAGTCTATGGGTACGAAGGTGACTGATGAGCCCGATGCGGGCCTGGAAAGATCTCGGACAGTGTGGGCAGGGAATGTTTGCTTCATGTGAAGGTTTTATTACACGGTCCTTAATTGCCTACTCTGGAGCACAAACCTGGGTGCTATAATAATTCATACTAACAGTGAAATTCGATGATACCATCTTTTCACTCCAGTGATATTTGAACTCACACCACGTAAATAATGAAAACTTCGTTTCCATTATTTGACCGGGGGGGGGGGTGGGGGGGGGGGGTGGGGGGCGGGGGGGGGGGGGGGGGGGGGGGGGGGAGAGAAAGTAGATGTTATGAGTAAAATTCATAACATATCTGTCGATATCAAATACGGCTCTACTATGTGCCATATTTGTTGATGACCGACACCATTGGTTACAGGAAGTACGTCATTGCTTTTTGGGGTTCAGTGAGCAGACGATTGAGTCGCTCGTGCTAAACGTCTGCGATCTATTGCCGGCCTCTTCGCTGTGTGTCTTTTCAAGGCGTTGGACGTATGTGTCATAGCTCCTGTGTGTTATAGCAGTTCTTGAGATATTCCTACTATATTACCATCACTAGATCGTCCATAAACCTCCGTGAGGCGGTGCTAGTCTATTTCTGAGAAAGGAATTCTAATATTGAGAACGGGAATTTGGATTATAAATAAAATGCATGAAAATGTCCTCGACATTCTTCTACTAGCAGACGTTACAGATCGATACTAAAGACTGTAGAGTTGACGCCATAAACTACTGTATACGCATTTCAAGAATGTCTTTATGGAGCTTCGTTCTGTGAATAAAACTGTATATTTGAATCGTCCAACCTGGCCTTCGTGGTGATATTATTCGTTGGTGGAGATAGGCTGTGTGTGTGGGGTCACTTACATACCACTAGATGGACCTTGGCCTGAGTAGCTGCAATACTCATTATAAATAATATAACACCCCATGCAACATGGCCCGTATCAACTAGTAACCCCCCAAAAAACCAGTTTTTATAACAGCAAGCTGAAGTTGAGATGGAATATAGCAGTACAGAGGCTACGATAATTTATAGTGATTGATGTGCTTGTTCATACGCTGAGAGAGCCAGAAATTAAGACCAGATATCAGGAGCTTATTGCTGCAGCGGTGAGCAACACAGAAGAACAACCTGATGACTTGGAAACCCTCAGGCTTAAATTCAAGGATATCATAAAGACAGTCCGACTTGGGAACAAGAGAAAGAGGACACCTTGGTGGACAGAGGAAGTCAAAGAGAAAATAAGAGAGAAGAAAATGGCATGGAAACAATACTTAGCAGCTAAAAATACAACATGACAAATGAAGAAATATAGAGAATATGTGACACTCAGAACAGAAGCAAAGAACAAAGTGCTAGCAGCAAAACCGAAGTCCTGGGAAGAATTTGGAGAAAAGCTAGGAAAAGATGCGCAAGAAAACCAGAAATTGTTCTATAAGACCCTAAAGAACATGAGGAAGGAAAAACAATGCCTTTTCAAATTTATAAAGGACAAGCAAGGCAAATTGCCTACTGCCCCGAAGAAAGTAATGGAAAGAATATTTCTCAGATCTCCTGGATGGTGAGCATGGTGAAGCATCAGAAATGATAACCACTAGCACAGAAGAGAAAACCAATGATGGTGAAGATGACATAAAGATGGAAGAACTGAAGGCAGCACTGGAGAAAATCAAGATGGGCAAAGCAGCAGGGCATGATGGTATAACACCAGAAATCGTTAAGTACATGGGAGCATCAGGCGACCTATTACTCTTAAGGGTCCTACAGGCAGTGTGGTGCAACAAGACCATATCAAAGGATTGGGAGATTGCCATCATAACACCAATTTTCAAAAAGGGTGACAATCGACAATGTGGAAACCATAGAAGCATATCCCTTCTCAGTGTCCCTGGTAAAATCTACTCTAGAATCCTAGAGTTGAGACTCCGGCGCCTAGCTGAGCCACAATTGGACGAGGTCCAGTGCGGATTCCGAGCAAACCGAAGTACTCAAGACCTAATCTTCACACTCAGACAGCTGAGTGAAAAGGCCCTTGAGCATAAGAGTGAGATCCATCTTTGTTTCATAGATCTGGAAAAGGTGTTTGACAGGTGTCGTACTGATAGGTTTGAGTTATTTTTGGTCCCGTCTGAGTAGAGTGGATGGTGATAAGTACGTGAGAAAAAGGTGTGAGAAATAGATTTCACGGGTGAATAGTTAAGGGGAAGATATGTCTCTGGAATGAGTAAGTATCTCTAGTCCAGCCTATCTATAAGACTAAAATTTAGTACAAGACAATCTTTCCCTCCTCATACATATAAATATAAATTTAACTATACACACACATAGCTATGTTGGCAGGCAACTACTCCCAGTTAGAACTGAACTCTCTGACTCCTCAGCAGACAAGAGCACTCTAGTACCACTACAGAAAACCATCGCTTTAGAAACTATAGACTCATATCCACAAGACATCATCCATGTTTACACTGATGGAACTGCATTTAAAGCTACCACCAATGTTGGATATGACGCAGTGATAAAATACCCCAACCTGCACCCAGAAGACAACCCTTGCATCTTTGGCCCTTCCGGAGAATTTTGTTCTAGCTATGATGCAGAAATAACAGCACTAGAAAAAGCATTGTGCTGGATAATCTCAGACTTTGAAAGTGGCATCACTCCACCTGAGGATATCGTTATATTCTCAGACTCAAAATCAGCACTCCAAGCCCTAGAAAGCAAAATGTCTCCTAATATTAATAACATCTGTAGATTAATTGACCAACTGTTCACTTCCTATTGCGTCGAAGTTATACTCCAGTGGATCCCAGGGCATGTCGGAGTCCCAGGAAATGAAAAAGCCGATAAACTATCCAAAAGAGGAGCAGCACTGCCCCAGTTCCCATCAAGTACCACACTGCAAACCTGCCAACAGATCCTGAGAACCAATTATAGGCAAGAATGGCTAAACCAGTATGCTACCTCCCAGACAGGGCGTCCATTCTTCAAACATCAAGCTAAACCAAACCCTCAAGATCCAGTTAAACAACTGAAAAGAAGAGATCAGAGTCTAATTTTCCAGCTGAGAACAGGCCATGCCCCCGTCAATAAACATTTAAATAGAACAGACCCACTACGTGAACCAACATCCACAATACACATCACAACAACTGAGGAAGACTTGCACCTTTGTCAGAGAGGCAATGGGCTGTCAACAGCTACCTGCTCACAGCTAAAGGGTTTATATCATCATCATGTGACAACAAGACACACAAACGTGAAAAACTACGGTTAATTGGGTATGGGTCTGACCAACACACAAAGTTAAGTTTCTTTTGTTGATTATTATCATTTAAACTTGACAACATTGAATAACTAAAGAAAGAAAATAACAATAAATGGGCCCCCCCCCCCCCCCTATTAAGAAAAGAACCCAAAAAAGTTAATAACCCAAAGGTCAACACTATGTTACAGAATAGACAGTAAAGAAACAAGTTCCTACTATATGCTACCCAGTAAAGTAAACAAGTTTAAGCAAAATCCAATGTTGGTAAAGTTCCTGTAACACAGAAAAAAGTATTCACTCTCTCTGTCATACAGTGGCCACTCAATCACGCTTACCTACTCTTGGTGATATCCCTTGGAAATACAATTATCCTGAATATAAAATTGCCAGGTTTTTTATTTCCCAAATTGGCCCCAGTCCATCCTCTAACAAATCAAGACTAGCGAGGTGGATGCCAAATCTGGTGTTTTAATTTTCCCTGGATGAACAAAATGTCACCGCAAATAGTTAATGTAGAAACGAGATCTTGGGATTCACAGTAACAAGAGGAAAATACTTCCAGTATTGGAAAACATGTGGTTGCTAAAAACTGTTACAATTGATAAATGATGATAATCCTATCGGCTGGCTCTATGGTGAGTGCCGATTCTGAAACAGCGTAAATTCTAGATGCTACATTTGAATACGACTGTCAAAAGTCGGGGATAATGTTATTTGTTTCACACCCCAGTGGGCTGATAAAATTGAAAAAAATATTGCTGGGTTTTGTAAGTCCAGTTAAATTTCCAAGTTAAAATGTTTCTCATGTATCGTTGGCCAATTCTTGTTCACAAATGAACTTGGGGATGCACAAGCCAAGAAAAAGACAACATTAACCAATCAGTAAATGAAGAAAAGACCAAAAAGACCTGGACGCCCTTGATCAGGTCTGCAGAAATATATATAAAAAAACATTTATGGAAAAATGCTACTATTCTATATAGCTACATATATGCACACAGACGGGGACAAGACGATCTCTTATCCACTCCATCAGTCCTAATTAAAGTTAAACGGCACAGGTGTTTTCCTTTACGCCTATACGGTCAGCTTTCGCTAGCGCTGAGATTTCAGGTCGGATGGAGGTATGCAATCTCCCCACCCCTTTTCTCACGCTTTGATGATCAGCATACAATGTCAATTATTATTCAATTATCCATACACGCACTTACATAAATATCGACTGTCGTTAATAGCTATTAAATTGTAGGCGTCTGTTTGTCATCGTATGGTATTAAATAATAGTCACTTATAATAAATACGCGTGGGAGCCGCGCTGGTGTAATGGCTTCGGCGTTGTACTGGTGACCAGGTGTTCATGGTTCAAACCCGGGCGTCAGCGTTTAAAGAAATGTTTACGGCCGGAAATTTGACTGAATAACCTGAACGGCTCCTGTGATAAAGCTCTCTGTGGATGGGAAGGAGCAAAGCTCCTGACTGGGTTGGAAGGAAAGTCCTCAGGTTCCCCAGCCTCGCAATGACATGTCATTGGGCCGAAAGCCCAAGTGCCGCTGGTTAAAAAAAAAATAATAATAATAATAAATACGCACAATGAAATAAATCGTGAATTCTGTTCTGTCCCTAGCAGTCACGCCTAGCATTTAAATCAGTCCACTAAAACCGTCTCTTCTTGTGTGATAAAGCGGGTGGTGAAAATTAACATTATAACTGGTCATCTGGTATAAAATAGCTACGCGTTATTTTATTTCACTAGTTTTAACGCTAGAAAATCAAAGTGAATTATAAAGGTACGCTAACACTTTTTAATCACGTAAACACTAATTTCTATTACCAGAAAATCAGAATGAAATCCCCACGAATGCTATTAACACATCTTCCACAATGGTTCTAGAACTACGTGCTTAGACTATCCAAAAATTCTGAGTGACAACTGATAGCAGGTTTAAGAAAACACAGTTTATATCTCATCATGTTTCTCTGATCTATAGATGATGTTACTTTTCACGTTACCATGTGTATCGAGAGAATCAGAAACAGAGTTCCCAAGATAAAAGTTTGCGGTCGGCCTTCTGACGAGGTTTCAACCGCGTCATCAAAAGACATATCCATGTAACGGGGTTCTCGAAGATTTCCCCTGTACAAATGCCCGCTTCTGAAGATCAAAGGGCCCAGGCCCTGAGTACGAACTTCAAAGGGTCTTTGGTTCTTTACGTTCGGTCTGTCAGGTATCGTATGATTGACAAATAAGCTCGCGTGAGAAGACTCGATAAACAAACCTGATTCGCTACCTGTTATGACTGGCAGGTCATAAAAGTTTGTAAACCTTGTGTTAGCTCGTATTAAACACAGAAAAAGAGGTAGGACTAAAAAGTGAGTAAACACAGACTGTAAATGCATGGTTTTGCTAGCAAATCATAGAACGCTAACGAGATTATAAAGGCTGTCAGATTACTGTAGGCTATATTTTCATTATACAACAGGGTCCCCTGGAGCAAACTTTGGGACTGTTTGGCAAGGAAGAACATTCCATCACCTCTGATTCATGCTATACAGAGCTTCTACAAGTCTTGCAGAAATTATGTGATGACAGCAAACCATAAGTCAGAAGAGTTCAGGACCACCACTGGTGTAAGACAAGGTGATATCCTGTCACCTTATCTTTTCATACTCCTCATGAACGATGTCATCAAGGCATGTAAGGAGAGAAAAAGAAAGTATTCAGTGGGGTACTGGAAGATAAGACAGGTCTGTATTTCAGAGCTGGCATTTGCTGATTATGTTGCCCTGATTGCTAAATCAGAGGCACATCTCCAATCCAACTTGCAAGTCTGGAAGGAAGAGAGGGATGGTCATAAGCAGCTCTAAAACAAAATCCATGGTGATATCACGAGAAGAAAGAAGACATCAGATTAAGCTGGGAGAACAGGTCCCGGAGCAGGTCAACCATTTTAAATACCTCGGAGCTATTATAGACCGAAAGGGAGGCATCAAAGAAGAGTTGGCCACTTGAAAAGCAGCAGCTGGGAGACTTTTTCAGGCCATAAATCGAGGATTCCTCAGCAAGAGAGAGGTTGGTAAGAAAACGAAGATGGCTGTACACCGCTCCACCTATGTCCCAGTCTTGACATATGGATGCGAGTCATGGGCAATGACTACAACCCCAAAAGCCAGATCCAAACCTCAGCAGTCCCAACTAAGATGGTTTGGCCATGTCAGCAGAATGGGAGAAGATCGGCTACCATGACAAAACAAAGAGCCAGGGATCCAGACCCCCAGGATGACCCAGAGTCTGCTGGGAGGACAACATTAGACAATCTTTGAAGGACCGAGGACTAGAATGGAACCAGGCCAGGAGGAAGACAGCCGATTGGATAGTCTGGGGCTCTCTCTTCCAAACCTATACACCTTACGGTAGAAGGAGAATGACTAAGTAAGTAAGTAAGATGTGCTTGTTCAAACAAAAGCGAATGTTACCAATGCGTTGCCACTCTTAGGTGGATTCACCTTGATATTGGGGGTTTTTTTTTTTTGGTACTGCCTATGTGTCATTTTCCTTCATTAGTTGAAGAACTCTACCTAGATCAACATTCGGTTTTCGCGCCCCCCCCCCCCCCCCCCCCCCCCCCCCCCCCCCCCCCCCCCGCCAAAAAAAAACGCATAAAGTAGCCCAAGTTGCCAAAAAGTAGCCCAAAATTTAAAATCTTGGTGTATCTAAGTGTTTTTTTTTAAGGTACCATCTAGGTTTTTCTTTCAAAATTCCGAGTGCCAACACTAGTAACGATAAACAGTTTTAGATCAAAAATTATATTAGACTAGGGACTCGGCTTCAGACTTGTATTAAAAGACTTGAGACTCGAATTGATCGACTGCCACGATAAATATGGAAAACCAAGAGCCAGGGGGCCAGACCTCCAGGAAGACCCAGAGTTCTCTGTTTGGCTCTGAAACATGGCGATCAACAAAAAACAACAATCAAGAAATTAAGACTTTCATAAATGGGTGCTTGTGTAGAATAGAAAGATTTAAATGGTACAACAAGGTACCAACATGGAAGTGATGGCAAAAACCTGACAAGTAACAGTGAAACAAGAGATGAGAAGAAGGACTGGACACACACACCAAGGAAACCTGTTCATAGCACTACCAGGCAGTGCTTGGTCTGGAATACGCAAGGCAAAATATTACAGGCAGACCAAAGAACACATGGACAAGAGAGCCACTGACCAAAGAACACATGGACAAGAGAGCCACTGACCAAAGAACACATGGACAAGAGAGCCATTGACCAAAGAACACATGGACAAGAGAGCCACTGACCAAAGAACACATGGACAAGAGAGCCATTGACCAAAGAACACATGGACAAGAGAGCCACTGACCAAAGAACACATGGACAAGAGAGCCACAGACCAAAGAACACATGGACAAGAGAGCCATTGACCAAAGAACACATGGACAAGAGAGCCATTGACCAAAGAACACATGGACAAGAGAGCCACTGACCAAAGAACACATGGACAAGAGAGCCACTGACCAAAGAACACATGGACAAGAGAGCCATTGACCAAAATAAACATGATAAACAAGACATGGAAAAACCTTGAGCTGATGGTACATTACAGGATAACGTGGCATGTGTTTGTTGAAGACTGTAAAGGTGTTGTAATATAACTGGATGGATGGTAGTGTCACTTGGAGTGTGTACTGGTCATCAGTGAAGAAAGTCTTCTTTGGGTTACCACTGCATAGTTGAATCAACCGGTCATGTTGACACAGAGTGGGAGTGTCAGGTAACGCGAATGGTGGAATGGTTCAGTGTAGTTGACCACTTGATAATATTATACTCACACACTCTTATGCAAGTCAATGATGACTGGAACTACAGCTGACATTTCACACTGTTTAATAAGGACGCACACATCTGGACAGCACGGAACATAGTCATAGGAACATGTTGACATGTACATCATTAGGCATTTGAATAGTAGATCATAGCTCATGCAGCATTCAAATATGATGGGCGATATAAGGTAATCATTCAATGTTCTGGCAGACCATTGCCATATCCCCTAACTGACTGAACGCATCAGTGGGTGTGGGTGTGTAAACATATAAAGAGTTCACTGGACGAACTTTTTCCTTGGCTAAGTTCTCCAGCAGCATATATCAAATGTTTATGTAACAAAGTTTTTTTTTTTTTTTTTTTTTTTTTTTTTTTTTTTTAAACCACGATAGGGGTTTCCATATTAATAAGATCTCCATATCACTGTTCGATAATAAGTTTGATATACTGTTCTCTTGACAGTGATCCATAACGATGACAAGAATACAAGATGGCTACCTTCCTGAGTTTTGCTCACTCACCCAGAAGAAGGATAATGATAAGCCAAAGTTAATTCACAATTTGAATATCAAGAATTTCATAGAGTTTCCCTACAGTTCCACATTCATAAGGTTGCTTCATGTAGACATAAGCTCTGTTGGGAAACCTGTCATCTTCAACTGTACATATAAACGACCAACGATGCTCGAAACACGACGTCCATCTGGGTCTAACTAAATAGAGATCATCAAAAAGAAGGGTCTGGTATTACCTGGAGTCCGAATTAATAATAAAGTGCATGAGGAGAATCTCTGACAATAGAATCTCGCAGAGACACTATCTCCTGAAAAATCATTCACAAATCACTTTTCAACCTTTAAAAGGACCAGCCCAAAAATACACACGGCCATTCTCAGCCGGCTTTGTCGAGACTCCTCACGACTTCTCTAGGAAAACGAATACCTCCCCCCAGAGTTCGGCACAAAGAATATAGTCCGACCTATGTTTACGAAGATACACAATATAAGACTGAATCTTCTTGCTCTAGACAAGTAATACATATGAATTCAGGCCATAAACATTCTAAGCAAGATTAATCTATTTTCTGGCCCTAACAAATGAGAAAATGACATAAATTCATATTCATACGCCGAATCAATATATTCAAGAGAGATCACTCCTATAATCAAAAGTATAAATTAAATCATGGGTGATATAACTTTAACCGTACAAACGTATCTCTTTTCACATCAATTAGTCATATCGTACATTTGTATTCCTAACAGAAGTAATCCGTGCGTCATATAATTCCATATGTACGCAACAAAGACCTATGCTCCGTGGTGAGCTAAAGAGTATTGATTGATCGACTGATCAGAAGCAATGCATGGATGACTGCTGACGAGGGCATTTCAGTTGCAAGATTATATATCTTGTCGCAATTATGCCCCATAACAGCTATGATATTCTAGTCAACAGCTATGATATTCTGGAACCACAAGTATCTAGTACCATGCCTGGTGGTGAAAGTGATCATGTCCCTCCACAACTTCCTGTCTCCTGTACTATTCTGTTGTTGACCTCTTTCATATGTGTATATGCACACAAAGTATATAACAGATTGCACAACTGTTAAATGGTTTTGTAAAGGGTCACCACTGATAATGTACTGGTGTTAACAAATGCTGATAAAGTATATGCGAGGGTAATGGGTACTGTTAATGTATATTTGGTAAAGTATATCTCTCTTGAAGTGATTAGCCTGTTATAGTACATGCGCCCACACAGAGCAGATGATAAATAGGTTAGCACTGTATTGTCACTGTGTATAAAGTCTGTAGTGAGTGGTATGAAGGGTACAGTCACTCACCCTGTACTGTCAAGCATAGATCAACGAATCAGACTAGTGTTCATTTCCAATTGACAGCACATAATTTATTCACACAGCAACATTAATCCGGTACGATACACTACACAGGTACAACAGGATACACAAAATCAATAATAATCAATTGCGCAGAATGTCACAGCTGTTCAGTATGATGTAAACCCTGTTTACATCGCAGTTCTAATGTTACATCAGTAAATCCACCAGAACGACTGCTGATACTGCAGTTACAAAATGCCACACAGGCTTAAATCTATATGAATACTTCAACGACTGCATACTCTGCAGTTACCAAAACGCCACACAGGCTTAAATCTATATATACTTGCAGTTCTAATGTTCCACCAGAACGACTGCTGATACTGCAGTTACAAACACCACACAGGCTTAATCTATATTTACTCAAAAGACTGTCCGCTCTGCAGTCTACAAGTAATCTGGCCTACACAAATCCTGGCCTTATAATCTCTTCAATAACTCTGATATCTGTCCATGGATCCTTAAATCTATATATACTCAAAAGACTGTCCGCTCTGCAGTCTACAAGTAATCTGGCCTACACAAATCCTGGCCTTATAATCTCTTTAAATAAAGTACATTCCCCAGAAAACTCTCCCTCCATAAGGAACAATGGCCTTACCATCTCCTAGCGCCGTTCCTGCACAATAGAAATCTATCAGGGAGGTAAATATGATTCAAAACATCGGCCTGTAGACACCAAGGCCCCCAGAACATGTCCCTAACATAAAGTACACCTTATCTTCTCTTATCTGCAGATAATCACACCTAAAATAGGCAAATAATGGTACACCTCGAAAAATGGCCAAACATCGTTCCCGTACACTACCCTTGGGAACACACACAAGACACGGGGCTGACTCCAGTCAACGCCCCAAACTTAGACTCCTCTCCGACTGCCACGGGAACACACATCTCTCGCCAAACAGTCACTGGACTCGGCTGTTCACGGACTCGCCGTGAGCTATTCACAGCCGGCCGAAACCAGTACAGAATAACTAATTGACTAGCGCTCACACGCTTTCTGTACACTCTGTTTTCTAACATATAAATGTTTAAACAACTCACAATTAAACAAGCCAACATGTGCTACAACCCTGAATTCACACTGTACAATCAGCATAGTATGGATCACTTCCCTTTGGACCTTAACATACTACCACCCGCTCCGGAGAAAAAAATGATTTATCATTTTTTGAAAAAAACTACATCAACGAAAAATGAGGGGTCAGCTAAGCTCTAATATATGCTTAAAACAATAGTTTTATGATAAGGTCAAAATAATACATCGCCAAATAATAAAGCAAGTGTACAATAAACAAATTACCCATAATAATCTGCTAAATACACCAAAATAATCATTTACAAACAAAGTTAAGTATTATTACTGTAGACCAAGCAGGATACAATAAATAGAAAGTAAAGTTAAAGAAATCGAGATAGGAAAAAAGATCCATAATACCTAATAGTAACAATTAAGCAAATCAATTTCTTGCATGAAATAAATAGAACTGTCACGAATAGTTACATATACTAATCCATATTACAATACAAACATTACAAAGGATGGAAGTATAAAAAGTGTAAGAAGTAAACGTATACAAATAGTATAAAGTAACATCCAGATGAAACATGGAAGCATAACCCAAGCATAGACCGCTTCCAAAGAAATGGAGTGAAATGAAGAATCATCTGAAAAAGAAGGAAATTCAAAAGATGAATGCATAGAAAAAACGACAACAATATATCTCAACAACTATCCAACTAAATAACGCATAAAAAATAATTTAGCCAAATTACAAAACTTATTCATAACTAAAATGACTTATCACAGGCATCACACAAAAAAGTGCGATATATAAAAATATCACAATCTCAAAAAAAATATTACTATTTTAAATGTGGAAATATCAACATATATTATTACACCTTATTAAGCGCTTTGGCGCAGAAAAAATATAACAATGTCAACGAAAAATACATTTCCCAAAAAATTACAATACAAACAAGTTTCTTTAAAGCTAAGTTAAATAAAAATAGTATTTTAATTTTTTTTTTTTTTGGATTAAATCTATAATACTAAAAATGAAATCATCTTTAACCAAATGAATGACATCTAACAAAAAAGAATTCCAATTCTTAAGTAGACTCATAATAAACGCATACTAGTTTAAACAGAATTCCGCAGAAAAAAACACATGGCAAAAAATACCAGAAACCAATGTTTCAAAATATGTTTTCAAATACAAATACAAAATCATAAATAACACATACAAGTTTAGTTTCAAAATTACATTTCACAACACAACAATTACTGCATATAACCTCTGTATATGGTAATATATTAATTAGACATAGCACCAGAATAACAGAAAAGAAAAAGTAAATTTAATGAATAACAAGACTCCCTGAAACAACTAACGCATATTCCTCGCTAATGAGTTTGTGCATAGGGCTGGCAATCTCATCAAGTACAAAATTATCCTAAGAACCAACGCTGCCAAAACATATCAATGTTTGATGAATCAACTATCATTGCTTCAAACTTCACAACGGAGCACCTATGGTCCAACATAATATGGTCTAAGTGGAATAGTCTTCCGACTAGCGTATGAAAATATCACAAATCCACAATCCCATTACAAAAATTAAAGATAAGTCACTACAAAGTGATATGATACAATTTCATTGCAATCATAATACATATAATGTTTATCCACAAAACAATAATGAAAACAATAACATAGAGTTACAACAGTGCATACATATGAACATACACAATACGTACTAAGACATTATATAATGTATGCTACTATGCAATACAATAATTCATTATCCAAAAAATAAATTAAGTGTAAAAAACACTGTAGCAATCTTAAACCAACTCCTAAAGAAAAAAAAATAAATAGGTCACAATTCCGGGGTCCTTGATAGTATTCTGTACACCGCACGGGATAATGTCATACAATACCGGGTCAACAGACTGACTTGGCTGCGCTTGATTAGACACCTGGTCGTAGGTTGACCTACATTCCTCTCACAGTGAAAAATAACTTCGGTGCGATGATTCTTAACGCAAAGCCGAATACTGTGGGAAAATACAAATGAAAATGTCTATTTCAATCACTTTGTGAGATTTATTGAAGTAAAACAGAAAGTTAATTTTACATTTACCCAAACGTGTGGCAGTGAAAACGTCTGGTTTCTATATGATGCCATCATTTCCTCGTCACATAGCCGATAACACAGAAGGATAGAAACATCCTGACCGAAATGAAGGTCATCCCAGCAGTAGGCTGAAATAAAATCCTAATTACACACAATGAGATATTCTCTCGAACTCCAAATGCATAACAAGCAGCAGTATTTGAAACAATACTCTTACTGTTACCTTGTCTATAACCAAGTTTGTTCTTTTGTTGTGCAACATTATTATGATTAGTATTTCTACTTCTATAAAAATATCTAACCGATGGATTTTGTTGTGTTCTAGAACCATCATTATAAGGCTGATAACCTTTAATGTAGTTATTTCTCTCACCAAAATTGTTTCTATTCTCCTTTGTGACAATATGCTTACCAAATTGCTCAGTACTAGTGATAACGAAATCCTTAAGGTTGTCAACATTTTGGGTACAAGTATTACTAATAGCTTTGTCCCTTATTATCAGTTTATCAGAATTTCCATAACCAGAATAATGGTTGGTTTTTTGAACTCTACCTTGAAAGTTATTTCCATATTTTTTTTGTAATCTGCCGAACTGACTGATAAAGTAGAATTATCTTTGCTGGCCTGACGCCAAGAGTCAGTAATGTTAGCAGCAGTAGTACGTGGAAAATTGTATTTGCCACGTAAGGATCTACGTCCACCATGTTCGATTTTCGTATCAGCAAAAAGTGTAAAGGGCTGACTTCTTGCTTGTTTTACTTGGTGATAAACCACCTTCTGTCTACTATTGTCAACATTGACAGTAGACAACCCCTTGATGCCTAAAACAACATCTACCAATGCATCCACTCTTTTCCTTAGATCACTAATCTCAGCACTTCTAAGTGAGATGTCTTCGGTTTGTTTCTTAATTAAGTCATTAGATGTTAAAACCTTACTCTTCTCCTCCATGAGTAATTTCTCAATATCAGTCATTTCCTCTTTCTTAAACGATAACTCCTCTACTCTCTTTTCTACATCCTTTTCTTTGCTTTTCCTCCTCTGTCGTGCCAATTTCCTTAATCTTTTCCTTTGCACCTCTGCTATCTGTGGTTGAAGTCGGGCCACCTGGGCCTGAAGACCTTCGACTTGAGCAGCTTGTGCTCCCAACTGTGTTAACTCCAGTTGAAGTACTTTGATCTTATTAATTATCTCTGTATTCTTCACTAAAGCCATATTTTGCAAAAAATCCACCTCACTTCTTAAATCTCGAATCGTTTCTGTATCAGACTTCTCATTTTCCTTAGCCTGAACTTTTAATTTGCGATACAACTCTTTCTTTTCTTCAATTTCCCGAGTTAGATTACATACTTTGCTATTCTTGTGTTCTATCTGAACTTCCAAATCTTTTACTCTAATGCACGCAGAGTCTAATGCTGTTTTTACACTAGCAAGCTCTAAGTTTGATTTCTGTAACTCACTTGTGAGCTTAGACACTGTTTCTTGTAATTTATTCTTTTCAGCACTATCCTGCAAAAAATTAGCCCTTTCCTGTAGAGCACTCTGTTTGTTTTTCTTCATTTGCTCCTTCTCTTCTAATTCCATTTTCTTATCCTCGGGCACGACGTTGCGAATTATATTCTGCATACTCTCCAATACATGCTCGTGTTTAACCTTAGTATACCTATATAAACGCCCACGAAGGTAATATAGCAAATCTGCCACGTTCTTAGCCATCATTAAGTGAGGAACGTAATGAACATTATCCTCTGCAAAATACTTTAGGGATTTTGACACATCAAACAAAAAACTGATCACTACAAATGATTCCAGTTGTGGACCTTGCAGTTTCTCATAACGTCTACCTAATGTAACTATATGTTGCAATATAGGTCTCATATCCTCAGGATCTACATCACACTCAGGATCCCTATCAAAATCGATAGTGACTTATTCACTCAGTTCCCTATATGTATCAACCAATTTTAATTATAATAAGTTTATGTCCCTGGAAATTTAGATAATTAATTACCACCTCACACAATAAACATTTCCTCAAGAGACTAATGTATTAAATAATGTATCAATTCTCAATTATTATGCACTAAATCCTATACTAAACAGTTAATAGAATATATATAATGCGTGATATGAGAAGACTTGATAGCATACATACATAAACACAGTTTCCACAACAACGAAAACCACTTATCTTGCAAATAGCAAAAAGTTCCTTCTTTTCTTGTTACAATCGATGGGCATCAGATGACACACCATAAGCAGACTCCCATGTCAACTCTCACTCCACTTTAACACAGTATGCTATGTTGTCGTACACAGCACAGGGAAACTGGAAACAGTACAAGTTATCCACTTGTTCCCCCTGTCGTCGCGAAGGTACACTGTCTGTCACTCTTGTTGCAAAGAGTTACCTGATATTTCGAACTTGCATATAAAAACTGGAACATACTGTAATTCTCATAATGCAGATATCGCTGATGATGACGAATCAGGACAGGTCGTCATAACCATGTCAGAGTTTACTTGAAAATTTCACTCCGAAACGTAGAACTGGACACGCTGCAGAAATGTCATAAGGCGACATGTAAACACAAGACGCATCACCGTGACACCGATTACAGGTCATGAGCGACACACAACTGTCTGTGTATAGTAGAGGCGTTGCCGATTACAGGTCACGATCGACACAAAAACTGTAGAAGATTCGCCTTTGTTTCTTAACAATGTAGAAGTAAGAAAAGGCGTTCTAAATCCAAGCCACGCCCACACAGGGCTATTGACTGCTCTTATAACGCGAATTCGTGGTCATTACGCCCGAAAAACTGGGCCACCATAAATGTTAAATGGTTTTGTAAAGGGTCACCACTGATAATGTGCTGGTGTTAACAAATGCTGATAAAGTATATGCGAGGGTAATGGGTACTGTTAATGTATATTTGGTAAAGTATATCTCTCTTGAAGTGATTAGCCTGTTGTAGTACATGCGCCCACACAGAGCAGATGATAAATAGGTTAGCACTGTATTGTCACTGTGTATAAAGTCTGTAGTGAGTGGTATGAAGGGTACAGTCACTCACCCTGTACTGTCAAGCATAGATCAACGAATCAGACTAGTGTTCATTTCCAATTGACAGCACATAATTTATTCACACAGCAACATTAATCCGGTACGATACACTACACAGGTACAACAGGATACACAAAACCAATAATAATCAATTGCGCAGAATGTCACAGCTGTTCAGTATGATGTAAACCCTGTTTACATCGCAGTTCTAATGTTACATCAGTAAATCCACCAGAACGACTGCTGATACTGCAGTTACAAAACGCCACACAGGCTTAAATCTATATGAATACTTCAACGACTGCATACTCTGCAGTTACCAAAACGCCACACAGGCTTAAATCTATATATACTTGCAGTTCTAATGTTCCACCAGAACGACTGCTGATACTGCAGTTACAAACACCACACAGGCTTAATCTATATTTACTCAAAAGACTGTCTGCTCTGCAGTCTACAAGTAATCTGGCCTACACAAATCCTGGCCTTATAATCTCTTCAATAACTCTGATATCTGTCCATGGATCTTTAAATCTATATATACTCAAAAGACTGTCCGCTCTGCAGTCTACAAGTAATCTGGCCTACACAAATCCTGGCCTTATAATCTCTTTAAATAAAGTACATTCCCCAGAAAACTCTCCCTCCATAAGGAACAATGGCCTTACCATCTCCTAGCGCCGTTCCTGCACAATAGAAATCTATCAGGGAGGTAAATATGATTCAAAACATCGGCCTGTAGACACCAAGGCCCCCAGAACATGTCCTTAACATAAAGTACACCTTATCTTCTCTTATCTGCAGATAATCACACCTAAAATAGGCAAATAATGGTACACCTCGAAAAATGGCCAAACATCGTTCCCGTACACTACCCTTGGGAACACACACAAGACACGGGGCTGACTCCAGTCAACGCCCCAAACTTAGACTCCTCTCCGACTGCCACGGGAACACACATCTCCCGCCAAACAGTCACCGGACTCGGCTGTTCACAGACTCGCCGTGAGCTATTCACAGCCGGCCGAAACCAGTACAGAATAACTAATTGACTAGCGCTCACACGCTTTCTGTACACTCTGTTTTCTAACATATAAATGTTTAAACAACTCACAATTAAACAAGCCAACAAGTGCTACAACCCTGAATTCACACTGTACAATCAGCATAGTATGGATCACTTCCCTTTGGACCTTAACAACAACCTTACGTACTGTAATTAAAAACTGAGCCCAAACATCTGTACACTGCACAGAAATAAATAACAGCTTTAGAACCAGTCTTCTATTGTATTAACATTCACACAACAGCTTTAAACTTAGAAAACAAATATTTAACAGAAGCTTTGAAAACAAAACAAAAATTTGTTACATAAAAATGTCATAACATTAACTTCTTCATTTCAACAGCAGTGTCAATACAATCAGTGACATCTCTTTGAAAAGTACCATCCCAGCCAACTTAATTAAAAGACAAACAAATAAATAAACAAAAGAACAGATATAATGCAATCAAACAGATTTTAAATACTTGGCAAAAGCCATATAATTTCCCAAATTTTGCACAATTAAGAAAAACTATGAAGTATACCTGACTATATAAAGTTAACAAAAATATTTTATCTCATTGACTTTACACAATTAAGAAAACGTATGAAGCACACTTGCCTTGACAACAGTTAACAAAATCGTGATATCTCACTGACTTTGCACAATTATGATAGGAAACCCTATACACAGCGCCGCAACAGGAGGAAATATGATCATCAAAAGCTGCCACCCCTCCTCCCGATTGATCATGTGTTTCGACCCTTCATTCTGCTTTACACTCGGGGGGGTGGGAAGGAGGTGTCGCCGGCCACTTGAGTCATGACTCCTGAGTGTCAGCCAACTGATGTCTTTCCAACCTGTGCTGGGAAATGAACCCACTCCACCTTGGTTGCAGTTTTTAACTTCACTCCTGGTATTATCAATCTGCCAGCCGAGGCAATCGTGAAAGTAACCATTTTGTCATTTATAAGTTACTGCCCTAAATTTCATAGCCAGTTGCGGTTGCTCCACAGCCAACATGATGTCTTTTCTGCAGTTTCACCAAGCTTCTTAAGTGCCCTTGATCTTGACTGTCCTTTCATGCCTAATAGTTGCAGCAGATCATACAAATTGTTACTGTAGTTCAGACCTGACATCCTCGAATTCTGGACAAACCCCATAGATGCCGTCTCCCTCAGCAAATGTCGAAGGATATGAATGCTGACTATTTGTGTAGCACACTGCTTGTATACATGCCTGACCCATCCTCTCATTATATGTCCAATCCTGCTAGTTTTATCTTTGATGCCAAATTACAGCAGCCTGAGTCATGTTCATTCATCATTTAGAGTGTTGTTCTCTAACAGGCAGTCATTAATTATCCTTAGTTATCTGTCTTTGGGAGCCGCGGTAGCATAGTGGTTAGTGCACTGGCTTCCTAGCTCAGTGGTCTATGGTTCGATCCCCAGATGAGGTGATTTTTTTTAGACCGCAAACAGCTCCTGGGTCGACCCAGCCCCAACTGGGTACCAGAGCAACTTCTGGGAAAGTTAAGGCGGCCGGCGTGATGCTGACCACATCACCCCTAGTGTGTCGATAGTCAAGAAAATATGGGCCTAACACCATATTCCCAATATGCCTCAATGGATCTTTTACCTTACCTTTTTTTATCTGTGTCATATCCAGTGATCCCCACTCCTCTCGAGCAGGCTTTTATCCAATAAAAGGGTTTATTGTGCCCGGAGCTCTTGGGGGACCATGCATAAGTTTAAAAAAATGTAAACATGCATAGACCATAGAAAATATGGGCCTAACACCATATTCCCAATATGCCTCAATGGGCATGTAACGGGATCCTCCTCCCTAGACTTTTCAATAAAATGGGTTTATTGTGTTTACCTTAATAATAATAAAAATAATACTAATAAACATTAATAAAATAAAAATAATTACTAACAAAAGAGGTAAGCAATGCTATTAAACTAACATACCAGTCTATTAATAATACTAGTATATACCATCACCATGCTAGGGGGTTTGAAAAAAATATTACAATTATTGTATATTATATGAAGGCGGCCCAAACACAAAAAAAGCCAACAGGTTTTTCTTGGCTTAATCCGACCCTGCTCTCGAGGCTAGCCTATCAGCTCTCTTATTGCCATGTACTTCTGTATGATCAAGCCCGGCTCCTGATGGGTTGAGGTCTCTATGTATGTTCTCCATTAATGTTGCAGCCATCCATTTAGGACCTTCTGAAGCATGGACTGAGAGCCAGACACAAACTGCCCAGGTTAACGTAGTTTTAGATCCTGGTTAATGTAGTTCCAAACAGCCACCTCAGTATACAAAAACTATGAAGCATACGTGACTTTACCCAGTTAACAAAAGTTGTTACACCTCACTGACTTTACGCAACAGACTAAAAAAAAAGAGGACATTTTCCACACTTTACAAACTAAACAGATATCACAAACTTTCTCTAACTTTACTAATGAAAAAACCAAATCGAAAAATAAAATCTATACACATCTTACACTTCTTCTTCTTCTTCCGTCCTTAGCAACCGACCGTCAAAGCAGTCAGTGGCCATTACGCCTAGTGGCGTCTTAGGGCAACAGCAGATAGGTTTTCTTTGCCATTGTTTCCCATCACGCCTAGTGGCGTCTTTAGGGCAACGGCAAATCAACCCATTTGCTGTTGTTTCCGTAATCGAAGTGACTGGCAAACGGGTGATCAGCCCGTTGCCTACATCTTACACTAATATAACAAAATATGCAATGCACTTGACAACATTACACAGCCAACAAACACAATAAAATTATCAAAAAATCCATGTCTTTATATTAAAAACACAAGTATCAGGCTCCATGATTTTATTTAATCATCTTAGTCAATCTCTATGAGTTTATGTAACTAACAAACTGTTACATTTCCCTGACATTATGGACTAACTTAAATAATATTACATTCCCTGGCATTCTGCAACAGAACTATGGACAAATCTCGTAGATCTCTTCATAACTAACAAACTGTCACATTTCATTGACTTTAACGACAGTAGTGGCACTGCAATTTAAGTCGTTGTTTTTGTTATTGATCCAGCAACGCTTGGGCTCTTGCCCTTCAAACCAATGCCATGTAGTTATATCTGCACGTTTTCTCAAATTGTTTTGTTTCTCTGTACAAGGTGTTCCACTTATCTTGAAGCATTTTAAGTCAAAATAGGAGCAATTAATAAAATGTGGATTAGTCTATCTGGAACAGTTTATTGGGATCAGTCTATTTTCTGATAATTTATAACCTCCTGGATCTAAATATGTCAAAATCAATTGCCAGAACACATTATGTGCAGAGGTACTGAGAATTTGAAAACTTTAGGAAATTTTACTTTTCCTGTGAAGAAAACCATGAATTTATCAGAATTTTGCTTAGATACTAATTTTCATTAACTTTCTTATTTATTCATTAATCAACATTAGATTTGGCATAAGTACTTTCCACTGCATTATGGAGGAAATACTTCAGACCACTTGGTCTGTTATACTTGAAAATAAACCCTAATATAACAGGCAGACCTTGCATTTAGGTTGGACTAGACAAAATTCATTTTTTTTTTTTTTAACTGCATTATGAAACTTTTGTCACATTAGTTTTCCGACTTCTAGTAAAAACTTGGATTGTTTGCCAATGACATGAAATGTTGCAAAATTTGTAGCTATTTATAGATACCAACTTTAAAACTGTATTTACTAAAGGAGTCTATTATAATTTTCAAAAATGTAATCAGAAAAAAGTTTTAAAATACAATATTGAGCTTCCAATTAAAATTTAGTGCTCATACCCCAAAAAGCAAAAAAATCCTTAATGAATTGAAATATAGCATTACAATCTAATATGGCTGCCATTTCCATAGCAACCGATAGCATTACACCATCATATACTTTGTTATGCATAACTATTATTGTTGTAAGTTAAGCATTTGTATTTTAACTGAAATCCTTCAATTACTTATGAAACTAAAATTTCACTGTAGCTTATCCCCTTAAAGGAGGACATAAATAAGACAACATTCCTTGACATTGTGCAACTATGCAAAGCAACAGAACTATGTAAAAATCTCACAGACCTCTAGTAATAAGACACATTTCACTACTTACTTCTGCGATCTTTAAATATACATGAAACAATTGTCTGTTTTACTTGTTTCAAATAAAGCCTGGAAGCTCAACATTTAGCTTACAAGATATGGTAATGTGACAGTTGCTTATAATACAACCTTGTTTTGTTTGCCCGCTCTGGGTGGGTGGGGTGCACGTAGAAGGTAAAGACAGCATAGCACCACTTGTCCCATCAGACATGTCAAAAGAGGTGGCCACCGTAAGGTTGTGCATGCAGCCATCAACCTCATCATGCAAAACAAAATGTGGCGGAAAACACTACCACAGAGAGCCGCGGAAGCACAGTCGTTAGTGCACTGGCTTCCAAGATAGATGATCCTCAGTTGAGGTGGGATTTTTTAGACCGCAAATGGCTCCAGAGTCGACCCAGCCTCATGAATTGGGTACAGGAGCAACTCTGGGAAGGTTAAGGTGGCCAGCGTGATGCTGACTACATCACCCTTTGTGTGCTGATGGTCAAGAAAATATGTGTGTAACACCATGTTCCCAATTTGCCTCAATGGGCGTGTAACGGGATCCTTGATGCAGGCTTCCTGCAGTGGTGGACACATGATCTTTAAGGAATGAAAAAGGGACATTCATTCATTTACTTACCTATATTACACTTTGGCTTTACATTTAGTTTTACAGGCACAAAGCATATCTAAAAGGTATAATACACAAATGTCACACACCTGCCTAACAGGTATAACACACAAATGTAATAGGTATCACAAATCTAACAAGTATATAACACAGATGTAGTGTGCACAGCACACACTAAAATGACCAATATATATAAAACACATTTAGCATGTGTTTCCACACAAAAAATAAAAGGTATAATACGCAACATTTAACAGGTGTTTTAAAAAAAATATGTCAATCAAATATAATGCCAAAACCTAATAGGTATAACAACCTAACAAAAGTAAAAGGTGTAACACATAAATTGAATAAGCACAACATACTGATATTGATGGCATATGGGAGAGCAAACAGAGAAGTTGCTCAGGTTATATTTGTAACTAATTCTCAACAAAAAAATTTATATGTATATATATACGTATACATATACAGACCAACAGATAACAAAACGGAAGGGTACATGGACCAGGCACTGACTGAACATGGCCTCTTACCTATCTCACTTAGGCACTGACATGAAAACCATATAAAAAAAAGATGAGTAGGAGGTCAAGCAGCGGGGAAACTATCAACCAATTGATTTCCTTTTGTCCCACTGAGCAGGGAGCCACCACAGAAGCTGGCTCTTTGCACGAAGCCAGTATAAAAGCATTCATGTGCTTCTGTCCCTTTGGACAACCTCTTACAAGCCTGAGAAGCAGAAGTCCTGTGCTTTCTTTGTCCCCACAGAGACCCCTTGGGAAGTTGCACAAGGCGTGAGAAACAATAGCAGAACTAGAGAATGGAGGACCTACTTAGGAACATAAAGGAAAGAAAAAAATCGAAAAAAGGTGATTAATCTTATGAGGACAAAGTTAGTTGCTTATCCTTTACAAGACATGGCAATCAACCCCAGCTTTTATTGGCTGTTTGTGATTTTTCTAGGCAATTTTTTCATTCACTAGTTTGCCATTGCTTTCTGAACGGTACGGCGCTTATACCATTGTTAAAAATCCACACAAAGCGATCTGCTACCAAACCGCCTGCAGCAGGTTTCGAACCTGGTATATCTGGATTATGAAACTGCGTTCATATCCATTAGGCCACAGACGCCGACTAAATGCAGGACAAAACAAAGAAAATAGCCAATTTTGTAGCCACAAGGCCTTTGTCAGTGAAAGGAAAAAAGTGAGGGTTAAGTAGGACACATTAGAATTTAATAAAAATAAATATAAAAACTGGGTACTTCCCTAAAGGCAGCTAAGAACTAGCATGCTCGCCGAAGAAAGATCATGCCAGGAGAAAGGCAAGAATCTCTTTAGAGACACAAACAGTGATATTGATACTGGATGTATGAAAGCATGTGATTACTACAACCAAAGGAACAAAGAGCTCTGAATGATTGATACATGTAAAGGCAATAATACTGAGGGTGTAAAACTGTTAACATGACATTTGCTATAACTGATTACTTACAATGAACTCTGCTCAGTCCAACTTCACACTACAAACTGCATTAAGCTAATTTCATGAGTACTTCTTAACCAACAAGTTCAGCAGTTTTAGTGTAGATGTCTTGTAGCCTCCACCAAAGTGGTTCCTGTGGGAAATGAACAAATAATTTCATTAAGACTTTAGGGGGAACAAATATGATGAAATAGGAGATGTCAGAAATTATCACATACATGCCACACGCTATGGTTTACCCGTAATCTGTACAGGATGTTTGCATTTTCAGATGTGTATTCCCCGTACATAATTTCTGTGCAGGGTTTTTTGCCTAATTATTAAATATATATATAAATCAATCGTCTTGCATCATACCTTAGACGATATTTGCGTCATGAGATTCGGCGAGGTGTTAGGCGACATGAAGAAAAAAATCAACCAATGAAATCAAGCTGCCTATTTTTCGATTGATGTGGAAATTGCGAGAGTCCACGTGGTAGTCGTTCATTCGTCATTTGTCTCTAATATTGACATTACAGATTATTTTAACGCAGATTATTTTAACGATTATGTCGCATTAAGGATAATTTATTATTTACAGCTGCTGATACGCAACAACAACAACAACAAAAGTGGATACCACTACATATTACTTGATTACACTAAAACATGCAGAATCTGCGTAAGAATAATACAATACAATAATTCCTGCCGTAAGTACTTCGGATGGTCAGTCACATTTTGCACACCGTCATTTGTGCACTTTTTCTATTTTCGAGAGAGAGAGAGAGTACATTAACTTTCAACCACAGCTAAGGGGGTGCATCCGTGGTTGAAAGTTAGACAATAATTGTATTGTTTCCCCTTATATGTACTCTCGCGAAAATAGAAAAGTGTGACGGTGTGCATTAAATCAACAGACAATCAAGATACTCTTCTGTCCAGTTTCATTCGGAAAATGGATTTAACTCATCATTTTTCTTAAAAATAACCTTACAATGTAAGTTTCTGATTGTTTTCTTCAAGACAAAATTTTAATTTAAAGTATTGCAGACTTATTATTATGGATCAAAATGATAAGATGGCTAAAAGGATGAGACGATCGCGTCATTCACAGCGAGCAAGCAGTTTGATTATGGAAAGAAGCCAACAACTTGAACTGGAGACAGGAATGTGCGGAGATGCAGATTAAATCAACAGACAATCAAGATACTCTTCTGTCCAGTTTACTTCGGGAAACGGATATTTAACTCATCATTTTTTTTTTAAATTGTAAGTTTTTGGATTGTTTCTTCAAGACAAAATTTTAATTTAAAGTATTGCAGACTTATTATTATGGAAGAGACGATCGCGTCATTCACAGCGAGCAAGCGAGACTATAGAAGAAGCAGAAATGTAATACATGTAACAGAAACAACACACTATAATTAAAAACCTGCCAATTTTGCGGGTTGTTGCTAGTTTTAATAATAATATAAACAGAATTACTAAATTGGAAAAAAAAATCAAGAAAGCAAGGCAAATTTGTAACTTTACATGATCAGAGTTACTTCTCTTCTAAGTTTTAAATTCCTTTCTTTAAAAAATTCTTTTTTTCTCGAGAATATCATTATTACAATCATCCAGTGAGTTATTTTTATTAAATAATTAATTACTATCAATGTTTGTTGTATTGACGACTGACACTAAAGTCATACGTGTATTTAAAACTGTCAATTAGGCTAAAAAAGCTATTTTAATTTTTGAAGTTTGGTAGAGAATAAATTACACTAGGGTCAGTTTATATTTGCATTGCAAATTATGAGCTTTTTGTTTTAAAAAAAATTAATGTGATAACGTAATTTTATTATTTTTAAAATTACATCAATAATTATTTATCGAAATAATTCAAAACTGCCCTAGAAACCTCCCCATTCCATATAACAGGATAATATAGTTTAGTTTAATTTTTCTCTTTGCAATAATAATAATAATAACAACGAAGTAGTAACATTAGTTGTGACAACTGTTGAATGTCTTCTTCGATGTCATCCTTGTACGTGGCAAATGTCATTAGGGTTAAGATTAAGGTTTGGGCTCACGGTTAGGTTTAGGTTTTCTAACCCATACTTCTTGTTACTGTGTCTCAGAATTCTTTTATAAGGTCCTATAGAACACAGGATTACCCAGTCTGTTAGCGATAATTAAGCGCAGAAATAGACTCAATGAAGACACGGTCACAGCGTAAAATAAACTCAGACATTTATTGTTTGGGTTTTGAAAATAAGTGAAGACCTGCTTTAAAAGGCAAAGTCCTCATACCTGAATTATAATGCAGCCAACTGTAATTGAAAATATTTTTACACGAATTAACTCTTTTGATACGTTTTTTTTCTCCAGTCTTTGTACAGGTTTTTCATCTCTGAGGTGTGGCATGTATGTTATCACAAGGGCATAAGGCAGCGGTTAGCAGCTAGAGGTAAGTTATACGAGTTTTCTGGGAGGTAAAGGTCAGTAGTCTTCTTCTTTCGCCCTTCAACTCCCCAAGGAGCATAGGCCTTGAACAAACTTATGCCAAGTCACGTGTCCCGGGCCATCGGCTCAAGGTCTTTCCATGTCCTCTTCATCCCCTTCATGCCTGTCTCCAGTCCTCTTTTCTGTGTGCTCCTCTACGTCTCTTATTCTGGATCAGTACTAATAAGTGCCAGTTGAGCAATTAGGCTAGTTAGCATTACAATTAAATTCTGAAGTTTACTCAGTTTTTGTTTTGTATATAAATGAACTAACTTGGTTTTTCATTAATTTTTGTTTTTTTAATTCTATCTATTTAACAAGTAGTAGGTCCGGGTAAAGGCAAGGTACCAAGCTTCTGACACCGGATACTGGTCCAACCTAGTTACGGATGGATCACTGGTTTAAGTTATCAGCCCAACCAGAACTGCATTAGACAAAACAAATATAACTTACTTTGTTGTTCCTCTTCTACCGTGAGGTGTAGATGTTTTCCAGAGAGAGCTCCATACTATCCTATCGGCTTAATTCTTCCTGGCCTGGTTTCAGTCTAGGCCTCGGTCCTTTAGAGATTGTCTAATGTTGTTCTCCCAGCGGACTCTGGGTTGTCCTGAAGGTCTGGATCCCTGGCTCTTAGCCTCTCATACTTGTCGTGGTAGCCGATTTTATCCCATTCTGCATACATTGCCAAACCATCGTAGTTGGGACTGTTCTACTTGGGTCTGCAGGGTTTTGGTTTTGAGACCATGCTATATTGTCTGGTTGTGGACCATGTCCCTTCTGGTTACTTCAACCACCTTCCTCGGATACCTCATTTCTGAGGTTTGAAGCTGGCTTTTGTGGGTTGTAGTCATTGCCCACGACTAGAATCCATAAATCAAGACTGGAGCGTAAGTGGATCGGTATACAGCCACCTTTGTCATAATATAACACCAACAATAAAATCAGAAAACTGAAACAAATATGGCAGACCAAATACACACAGATAGGAGAACTGGAGATAGAAAGAAAAAAGATAACGAAGAACAGGAAAGACCTCAAGCAGAAGACATAAGACTGAAAAATTGACATGAATTTGCTGACAGCCTATGATCCTTGGGAGCTTAAGGGTAATGGATGATACAGGATATTTAGCTTATCTTAAGTGGCTGCTGGTAAAAAGGCTATATCTGAGACTGTTACGTTTGCCGGTGACCACCTAAACACAGCTCAATTCATGCAAAACTCCTTCATTAACTCAGTTCAAGCAAAACTCCTTCATTAGTTATCAGCTGCTGTTGTTGTTGTGCTTGTGTTGCTCCAATAAAGGTCTTAGTGTGTCATCATACTAGATGTTCTATTACCGTGACTCTGCATGACTGTTTCTTTTCCGCACAGATTATATTTTACAAATACCATGAGAAAATAGAAAAAGGTCCTCTGGTGAGGAGGCTCAAGATGAAACCCAGAGAAAGTCGAAAGGGTGCCTGGGTTGCTGACTCAAATTTCTTCTTCCAGAAAAATCTCAAGATTAGGCACCTGGAATGCTCGTACAGAAGATGCTGGTGATGGATAGGACACAAATAGGAAAACTGTTGACAGTATTACAAGGAAGTCCTTGTTCTGGAGGGGGTCAGAGTGGCTAAAAAGTGTGGCATCCACCTTGAATTCTAGAGGTACAGGGTTCAATCCCGCGTGCACGTTGCGCACATTAAAAATCCCACTGCAGTTGGAAATCGTAAAGAGTAGGCCTATCTGGAAGGTCCTGCCCTGCCGAAAATTAGAACCTACCTACCATAAAAATATTTATAGAATGTGTGATTCCTATAGACACACATTGGGATTCTCAGTGGTGCTACAGAGTTCGTGCACTGTGCTGAGATCCTCATTGTGTGATCTAAGAGAGAAGATCGGAGCACTGATGGAGTTGTCCGTGTGCAATGAAGATAGTCCTTAAAACCAAACCAAACCTTCTTCTGGAACCTTCTGGAATTTCCAGGGTAATAGAGGAAGTGGGAGACCAAAAAAATTGATGCGGAAATTAAAGACACGAAAAAACTGTGAGCTGACGTCACGGGACAGGAGGATTTAGCATTTGTCTGCTGAAGGCTCATGCTCCGTGGGGAGCTGAAAGTCAAGGAAGATAGGACAAGAGGTAACAATTTATATATATATATATGTACACATACACACGTGGGGTGATTGAAAAGCAGCTTCCTATTTTAAATTGTCATTTCTTTACTCCTATTTATATGACACAAACATAATCACTTCTGACTGTGAGCAAAAAGCAAGAAGGAAGCCATGAATCTGTGACCTGCTTGGGTAAAGTGTCTGAGAATGAAGACAGAAAACGTGTAGAAAGAATTCATTATTGCAAGCAATCTATGACTAGTTGATTCGAGTAGATCACAGGGGTCTCTGAGGAGACAAAGAAAGTTTAGGACTACTGTTCCATTAGGACTGTCAGAAGAGGTAACAGACATGAGGTTGTGCTTAGGGCTGGCAACCTCACCATACAAAATACATTGTTACATAAACCACTGCTGCATGAGCACACTGAATGCTTTGGAGCAAGTATCCTGCAAGGGAACTAGCTGCAGGGGTGACTCCATGCTCTATAAGCAGCACAAAGAGAAAAGATGATGAACAAGAACCAGACAAGTGCCAGTGAAACATGAGTTGAGAAGAAGTCGCTGGCGATGGATAAGACACACATTGAGGAAACCTGTTGATAGCATTACAAGGCAGTTCTTGTTCTGGAATCCCTAAGGAAAGAGAGGCAGAGGTAGACCAAAAAACACATGGAGAAGAGAACTGGAGACAAAAGAGAAAATGATGAGGAAAACGTGGATAGAACTTGAGCGGATGGCACGGGACAGGAAGACTTGGCGTGTTTGCTGGAGGCCTATGTTTCTAACTGTTTGACAAAAGTCAGAGTAATGAGTAACATATTTGTTACTGCTAGAAGTCAGAGTATTGGGAAACGTAACTGTTACTGCTAGAAGTCAAAGTAATGAGTAATGTAATTGTTACTGCTAGAAGTCAGAGTAATGAGTAACGTAACTGTTACTCTTAGAAGTCAGAGTAATGATTAACATAGCTGTTACTAACAGAATGAACAAAGCAAAAGCAAGAACAGCCTTTGTTAGTCTAAACAACATCTGGAAGTCCTCTCAGTATAGCACAAGCACAAAATTAAGATTATATCAGAGCTGTGTGCTTTCTGTGCTTCTCTATGGTGCGGAATGCTGGAGAGTAACAGAGAAAGAAATGTCGAAATTGTCCTCTTTTCACACAACCTGCCTAAGAAAAATTCTCCGAATCTTATGGCCGAATACCATCACCAACCAAGATCTGCTTACTCGGAGCAAGCAAGAGGACATGCACACCATCATAGTTGGCAGACGCTGGAGTTGGGTTGGCCATGTCCTCAGAAGAGACCCCGATGCCATCGCAAGAACAGCTATGCTATGGATCCCTGAAGGAAAACGAAAGAGAGGCCGACCAAAACGAACTTGGCAGAGAACTGTGGAGGCTGAATTGCAAAGAACGAACCTGAGTTGGGGCACTGTACGAAGGATGGCCACCGACCGAGCAAACTGGAATAAATTTGTTGCTGCCCTACAAGACGCCACCAGGCGTGATGGTCACTGACTGCTTTGACGGTCGGCGACTAAGGATCAAAGAAGAAGAAGAAAGAAGAAGATAGCTGTTACTGTTAGAAGTCAAAATAATGAGCAACATAACTGTTACTGTTAAAAGTCAGATCAATGAGTAACATGACTGTTACAAGTCACAATAATGAGTAACATAACTGTTACTGTTTGAGGTAAGAATAATAAGTAACATAGATGTTAATGTTGGAGGTAAGAATAATGTGTAACATGCACTTAAATCAGTTCTCATTTTCTTTTCTCTAATCCTTTTATGTATCTTGCCCCTAATAAAGACTTTGTGGTCATAACATAGTCTGTTTCTTTGTGTGTCTCTTAACCCAGTATAACTTTAACACTACCTATTTGCATTCACCTCACCAAATAACATTCTCAACCGCACCTTCACTTACCAATGGTTAAAGTAGTGAAACATCATATATAGGTCTTGTCTATCCTCATAGCCTGGCTCCTTGGGAAACACATGGTGATAGCTGGTGAAGTAGGCCTTGCTGAATCCACCAAACATATTGGTGATTGCCATTTCAAACTCGTTGTGTCCATAGAAGGAGGCTGGGTCAAAGATGACTGGGGATAACAAAAACAGACTTGAAAAATTAGCATGCTACAGAAACTGTTTGGAGCTGGGTTGGACATGTCCTCAGAAGAGACCCCGATGCCATCACAAGAACAGCTATGCTTTGGACCCCTGAAGGAAAACGAAAGAGAGGCCGACCAAAAACAACCTGGCGGTGGACTGTGGAGGCTGAGATGCAAAGAATGAACCAGAGTTGGGGCACTGTTCGAAGGATGGCCGCCGACCGAGCAGTGGAATCAATTTGTTGTTGCCCTACAAGACGCCACTAGGCGTGATGGCCACTGACTGCTTTGGCGGTCGGCGGCTAAGGATCAAAGAAGAAGAAGACAGAAACTGTGACTGTATGAACTGTGCAGCACTTTTCAAGTAAAATAAACTTTGGCTCTTCAATACAAACATACAACTGTCTTGCTCTGTGGTTTATAAAAATAACACATTGGCAAGAATAATACATCCAAACTACAGACATTCACCAACCATCACATCCTCTGTGCCAAATGGCCTTTGAGGAATAAAAAAACGATGCAACCAGCACAGCTAGAGACTAATGAGACAGTAGGGTTATACTAGCTCACAGGGTCATTTATATTTGCATATGTCCTAATATAAAGCCAGATCCAAACCTCAGAAATGAGGTATCTGAGGAAGGTGGTTGAAGTAACAAGAAGAGACATGGTATGCAACCAGACGATACGTCAAGGCCTTAAATCCCACCCCTGCAGACCCAAGTAGAACAGTCCCAACTAAGATGGTCTGGCCATGTCTGCAGAATGGGAGAAGACCGGCTACACGACAAGCATGGGAAACAAAGAGCCAAGGATCCAGACCCCCAGAGTCCGCTGGGAGGACAACATTAGACAATCTTTGAAGCACCGAGGACTAGAATGGAACCAGGCCAGGAGGACGACAGCCGATAGGATAGTCTGGCGCTCTCTCTTCCAAACCTCTACACCTCACGGTAGAAGGGGAACGACTAAGTAAGTAAGTATATGTCCTAATATAACAGAGAGAACCTAGACTGAACTGAGTGAGCCTAGGTGAAACAAGGCAAAACTCCTATAAAAACATACACACACATAAAGATGGTTAGGACACACCATCAGGAAACAAACAAACAGTATAACCAGACATGTCCTCGACTGGAACCCACAGGTGAAGAAGGATAGAATATGGAGACCAAGGAGAACCTTGGGACAAACAGTGGAAAAAGAAGCCAAGATAGTGGATCTCATGGGCACAGATAAAGAAAAGATGGCCCAAAACAGAAATAGGTGGTGAGCAAGTCACAGTCCCATGCTCTGTATGGAACAAAAAGATAAAGATGATGATGATAAAAAGACTAAGTACCTGCATGTTTCCAAGATAAATCTGTGTAATCTTGATGCTAAAACATGATCTGACAAGACTTGAAAATGTTTCTATGTAAAATTTAGTTCCCACAATGTGCTAATGATGTTGATGACAGTTATGGCGTTCAATTAGATTTGCAATTCTTTCTAAACCAGGATTTCTTAACCTGTAGGCAACAGATACCTTTAACTATGGGATCCATGTAAAAAAAGATTGTTCCATAGCAGATAACGCTGTAGGGGAGTGAAGTGTTAGAGATTTCAACATATTAATGCCAGCATCAAGAGGTGGGGATGACCAGTTCCCTTCCTCGCTGCCTTTTCCTTATCTAACTCAAAGTCAGGTACCCATTTACAGCTGGGTTGAACCCGGCACCTTTGTCGTGAGAGACCAGTGCAATAACCACTCTTGTCAATGGACATGTACATAACCTAAAATTTAAAAAGTAAATTTTAATTTTATTATGCTTTAATGTACATTTTTTCCAAGATGGGGTCCATAGCCTTCATCGGACAATCAATGGGGTCCATAGCACAAAAACAGGTTAAGAAACCCTCTTCTAAATAAATATATGCTAGAGGCTGTCATCAAAATCCAGCTGCGCATTCACTAAGTTTTATACTAAAAAACTGTCAGAATTCTCTTCTTTACCATCCCCCAACCATAACTTCTGTCAAGTGAAACTTCCTCTTTTTCTTCTTCAAGTAACATTCCTAGTGGCCAAGGAGATCATGTCTCTCCACAACTTCCTGTCTACAGTACTATTTATTAATACTTTTGTTGACTTCTTTCCATGCCATGATGTTAGACTGTCTAGTATATTCTCTCTTAGGCATCCTCTATACCTTTTTCCTTCAGTCCTTCCTGTTCTCATGATATATTCCAGCTTTCTTCTCATACTGGCTTCCTAGCTCGGTGGTCCATGGTTCGGTCTCCAGTTGAGGTGTGATTTTTTTAGACCACAAACGGCTCCGGGGTTCGACCCAGCCTCATGAATTGGGTACCAGAGGAACTCTGGGAAGGTTAAGGCAGCCAGTGTGATGCTGACCACATCATCCCTAGTGTGTCGATGGTAAAGAAAATACGGGCCTAACACCATAGTCCCAATATGTCTCAATGGGCGTGTAATGGGATCCTTTAACTCCCTTTTTATTCTTCTCATAACATGCCCAAAGACAGCGGATCGCTACCTTCTTATGAATAATGAGCTTCTTTCAGGACACCCTCAATTACTCTTTGTTTAGCTGTCCACAGTATTCTTAACATTCTGCCGTATAATTACATAACTGTGGTCTGTAGTGTTTTTCCTACGTTTGTTAATTGTCCATGACTCACTTCCATATGTCAAGATTGGCTGTATACAACACTGAAGAATTCTTTTTCTTACTTCCAATGAGAAAGATTTGTTGCATAAAATACTTCCATCTGATGTTATTAATGTGCCTATGTTTTTGAATCTATTGACGTTTTAAAACTGTTCCGTTTAAGGTGGTCCCCGGTAGAGAAAACTGGATTTTACGTACAAAATATCAATTTTTTACTTTTGAGCTTATTTTATTAAATAACCATCGAGAAATCGATTGAGCAAGGTTTTATAACATAAAAAAATGCATTTGATGTATCAAAAAGCATATTTTCTGTACTACCCCCAAGCTATGATTTGCAAATTTGTGCCGAAAATGCAAGATTTGTCGCTCAATAATACCTTAGTTACGCTGTCCATATCGTGGACTATTTGGTATCGATACACAGGGAATTTCGTTGTCTGCCGTAATATCGCAAATTCAAAACTATTTTTTCTCATAGCTCTGAGTGATGTGTGTTTGAAAATTTCCGTAATTTTACGCTAACTTCCTTATAAGGAGTGGTCACGTGGTGACCTCATGCCCTCATTCCCGACCCATTGAAGACACAAACGTAAACACCTGTTTTGATTGGTCATAACAACATTTTGGCTGCGTGCGCAAATGTGGAAGAAAGCAACAGCCATTTCCGCCCGTAAAAAATTATTGTCCTTGCATGTAACGTGGTGTTCGATATTTTTCTTGTTTAAATTTCAGTGAATTGTGTTCTATTACTTCAAAATGGGAAGAATAGGCAAGAGATCAAAGCAAATATCTGCTGCCAGGTCACGTCGACAGTATGTGATTTCTAGCAGTGGTAAAGGTAAGACAGAATCAGCGGTGAATGATACACAAACTGATACACAAACAACATGGAATTTCTGCATACCAGTATCCGATAGGCCTATAGTTCAAATTGCAGATCCAGTAGTGCCGTTCATCACTGGCCCAAGTCAATCAGATATAAAAATTAACTTGAGCACGAGCAAGAATGCTGCATCTCATAATACTGTCTGCGCCCAGCCTAAACCTACGTACAAAACCATTGTGGACATTTCTTTCTTCAACAACCTTCTTAAAAATGTGTGTTGCAATGTGTGTAAGCAAAGCACATTGCAAACAAGAACTGACAACACCAAGTCTAAGGGTTTCTCTCTCTTCCTGGAAGTTGTGTGTCACACAAGTGAAAAAGCAATTTCTAGAACGTACACATCCGAGAGGGAACCAGAAGGCCGCGGCCCTCGTGGACATGCAATCAACAAATCTGCTGTTCTTGGTGCCCTCATGTCTGGAATGGGCCCATATACATTCAATCTCTTCTGTGAGAACCTAGACCTCCCTGGCCTGCACCAGAAAACATTTCATAAATATGCAGATCAAATTTTTGATCATTTGGATACCATGAACTCTACAATATTTCAACGTTCCGTCAGCATCGTCCAAGCTGAACACGCTAAGAGTCAGCATCGTACCATTAATAAAAAAGAAGTCATTGACATCGCTGTCAGCTTTGATGCAACATGGCTAACTAGAGGTCATAAGTCACTGATAGGTACTGGCAGAGTTATCGACATGTTGACTGGCATGGTCATCGATATGCATGTTATGTCTTCCTTCTGTCACACCTGTGAGAATACTGGACAGTGGCAACTGAAAAATCAGCCTGACAAATTTGAAAAATGGAAAGCAGAGCATCAGAAGGACTGCTGCCGTAATTACGAAGGGTCAGCCAGAATGATGGAGGTAAAAGCCTGTGAAGTTCTCTTTCTTCGTTCAGTGGCAAATCACAAGCTACGCTACACTGTTTTGCTATCAGATGGCGATTCCAAGGCCTACAACAGACTCTGCGACATCAAACCGTATGGACCAGAAGTTGACATAACCAAAGAAGAGTGCGTCAACCATGTTGCAAAGCGATTAGGCACTGCACTGTGGACACTGATTACTGACTGCAGGAAACAAAAAGTCACCCTTGGGGGAAATGGCCGTGGTCGTCTAACCCAAAATGCCATACGAAAATTGTGTATTTACTACACCAGGGCCATCCGCAAGCATAGTACAGCCCCAGAGATGAAACAAGCCATCATGGCTTCTCTCTACCATGGGTATTCGACAAACGACAAACCCCAACATAATTTGTGTCCGCCAGGCAAAGACTCTTGGTGTTTCTATCAGGCTTCCATCGCCAAAGGAGAAGCTGCCGGACCACACGAGACCAAGGTTCACACTCCGCTAGACTACAACCTGCTCCATAAGCACTTAGCCCCTATTTATGAGCGTCTTACTAATCAGCATTTGCTCAAGCGGTGTCAGCTAGGTGCAACACAAAATGCAAATGAAAGCCTACACAATGTTATATGGAGTCGTTGCAGCAAGCGGAAATTTGTGTCATTAAAAAAAGCCAAATTCAGTGTCCTTGTGGCCGTTGGAGAGTTCAACTTTGGTCCATCAGCCAGTGCAGAAATAAAAAGGCTGTATGGTCAAGCATCTGGAACAAACTCAATACGCCTTAGACAGGTGCGACTGAGGAAACATCTGGCCAACAGCCAGAAACATGAGGCTGACAAACTTGTAAAAAGAAGAAAAATTAGACAAGAGGCAAGACAAAGGCGAGAGGAGGAGCTGCAGGAAGCTGAAGGAGGTGCAGCATATAGTCCTGGAGGATTTTAAACACATTCAGCCCCCCAGAATGGATTATATTGGACAAGACAAGGCACTCAGTGAGTAAAATGCATTTTTCTTAAAACTAACATTTTATTAACCAAAAATTTTATTACTAACAAACTATCTAATAGATCAATCTGAAATTTGGCATGCATGTAGTACACATATATATCTTTAAATTGTCACATGCTTTTTTTGATATTTTGGTAATTTGCTTTGATATATTTTTTTTTCATTTTTTTCATACAAATAAAGTGTTTTTTTTTTTTAAATCATTAAAAATAGAATTTTAAACTTATCAAAAAAAGCATGTGACAAATTGTTTTAATTGTCAGTCACAATATGTGTGTGCAATTTGATAAAGTTTGGTCAATGGTAAACATAAGATTTTTGCTCTTAAAAATTGGTGAAAAACCCAATATGGCGGTTGTTTTTTTTTGGTTACCATGTAGAAGGAAAGAAGAAAAATTAGGCAAGATAAAGGCAAGAGGAGGAGCTGCAGGAAGCTGAAGGAGGTGCAGCATATAGTGCTGGACAATTTTAAACACATTCAGCCCCCCAGAATGGAGTATATTGGACAAGACAAGTCACTCAGTGACTAAAATGCATTTTTCTCAAACCTAACATTTTATTAACAAAAAATGTTATTTTTTACAAACTATCTAATAGATCAGTCTGAAATTTGGCATGCATGTAGTACACATATATACCTTTAAATTGTCACATGCTTTTTATGATATTTTGGTAATTTGCTTTGATATATTTTTTAAAATATTTTTTTTTCATTTTTTCATACAAATAAAGTGTAATTTTTAAAAAAAATCATTAAAAATAGAATTTTAAACTTATCAAAAAAAGCATCTGACAAATTGTTTTAATTGTCAGTCACAACATGTGTGTGCAATTTGATAAAGTTTGGTCAATGGGAAACATAAGTTTTTAGCTCTCGAAAAGTGGTGAAAATCCAATATGGCGGATGTTTTTTTTGGTTACCATGGTAACCACATGTTTTTTAACAAAATAAACTGTAGAATTTGGTTCATGGACATACACTGTGTCTATTGAGCACATAAAAAGTTTGAAAATGTTATTAGAACAAAAGTTAGTTTTCACTGTAGTGCAGCCCCTTAAATTTGATAATGCATTATGGAGAAGTCATTTTCTTTGAGACAACTATTTTTTTTTTAGCTATTTAGACTAAGAGATGACTACTTTTATTGCTATTTAAACCAAGAGATGCCTAGTTCTTTTTGCTATTTAGACTAAAAGATGACTACTTTTGTTGCTATTTAGACCAAGAGAGGCCTACCTGTTTTTGCTATTTAGACTAAGAGATGCCTACTTTTCTTTTGCTATTTAGACTAAGAGATGACTACTTTTGTTGCTACTTAGACCAAGAGATGCCTACCTGTTTTTGCTATTTAGAACAAGAGATGCCTACCTGTTTTTGCTATTTAGACCAAGAGATGCCTACCTGTTTTGGCTATTTAGACCAAGAGATGCCTGTTTTGACTATTTAGACTAAGATATGACTACTTTTGTTGCTATTTAGACCAAGAGATGCCTACCTGTGTTTGCTATTTAGACCAAGAGATGCCTACCTGTTTTTGCTATTTAGACCAAGAGATGCCTACCTGTTTTTGATATTTAGACTAAGAGATGCCTACTTTTCTTTTGCTATTTAGACTAAGAGATGACTACTTTTATTGCTATTTAGACCAAAAGATGCCTACCTGTTTTTGCTATTTAGACCAAGAGATGCCTACCTGTTTTGGCTATTTAGACCAAGAGATTCCTACCTGTTTTGGCTATTTAGACTAAGAGATGACTACTTTTGTTGCTATTTAGACCAAGAGATGCCTACCTGTGTTTGCTATTTAGACCAAGAGATGCCTACCTGTTTTTGCTATTTAGACCAAGAGATGCCTACCTGTTTTTGCTATTTAGACTGAGAGATACCTACTTTTTTCTTTTGCTATTTAGACTAAGAGATGACTACTTTTGTTGCTATTTAGACCAAGAGATGCCTACCTGTGTTTGCTATTTAGACCAAGAGATGCCTACCTGTTTTTGCTATTTAGACCAAGAGATACCTACCTGTTTTTGCTATTTAGACTGAGAGATACCTACTTTTTTCTTTTGCTATTTAGACTGAGATGACTACTTTTGTTGCTATTTAGACCAAGAGATGCCTACCTGTTTTTGCTATTTATACCAAGAGATGCCTACCTGTTTTTGCTATTTAGACCAAGAGATGCCTACCTGTTTTTGCTATTTAGACTAAGAGATGCCTACTTTTCTTTTGCTATTTAGACTAAGAGATGACTACTTTTGTTGCTATTTAGACCAAGAGATGCCTACCTGTTTTTGCTATTTAGACTAAAAGATGACTACTTTTTTTGCTAATTAGACTAAAGCCTTTATTTTCCCTTTCTGCCACTATTGTATCTACATCTTAAAATTAAAAAAAAATATTATGCAGAATTACCTGGTCCTTCATCAGTCTCCCCAACATTTCCATTCCACAGATCACCATGGAGAAGTGCAGGCTGGATCTCAGCACCTTTAAACATTTTATGCAGATTTGGAACAAGAGCTGACCACACTGGTCTGGCCTCTCTGTCATTGTACTGACGTAATAGAAGGAAAAAGACATTGTACTGATGTAATAGAAGGAAAAAGACATTGTACTGACATAGAAGTAAAAAGACATTGTACTGATGTAATAGAAGGAAAAAACATTGTACTGACATAATAAAAGTAAAAAGACATTGTACTGATGTAATAGAAGGAAAAAGACATTGTACTGATGTAATAGAAGGAAAAATACATTGTACTTGACATAATAGAAGGAAAAAGACATTGTACTGATGTAATAGAAGGAAAAAGACATTGTATTGATGTAATAGAAGGAAAAAGACATTGTACTGACATAATAGAAGGAAAAAGACATTGTACTGATGTAATAGAAGGAAAAAGACATTGTTCTGATGTAATAGAAGGAAAAAGACATTGTACTGATGTAACAGAAGGAAAAAGACATTGTACTGATGTAATAGAAGGAAAAAAGTATTGTACTGATGTAATAGAAGGAAAAAGACATTGTACTGATGTAATAGAAGGAAAAAGACATTGTACTGATGTAATAGAAGGAAAAAAGACATTGTACTGACATAATAGAAGGAAAAAGACATTGTACTGATGTAATAGAAGGAAAAAGACATTGTTCTGATGTAATAGAAGGAAAAAGACATTGTAGTGACATAATAGAAGGAAAAAGACATTGTACTGATGTAATAGAAGGAAAAAGACATTGTACTGACATAATAGAAGGAAAAAGACATTGTACTGATGTAATAGAAGGAAAAAGACATTGTACTGACGTAATAGAAGGAAAAAGAAATATTCGGTGAACAACAACTCGGATCTCAGAGAACAAAAACAACTTCAACCTAAAAGCTACAGGCATTCCTAAATGGGTGCTTGCATAGAAAAGATGTGTTGAAGTGGTATGACTATGTGGAACTGATGACAAGAACCAGACACATACATGCCACACCTCAGACATGAAAAACCTGTACAACAAATCCAAAAACCCTGTACAGAGACCCGCAAAACCTGTACAGACTGAAAAACGTAACAATAGAGTTAATTAATGTACAAATATATTCAATTAGATGGTTCTGCACCATCATAGTGACATGCGCCCTTTGCCTTTTTAAGCATGTCTTCACTTGCTTTAAAACCTAAACAACAAGAGTTAGAATTTATTTTGTACCGGTATTGTAGAAAAGCTGTGACTGTATCATCATTTAGTCTATTTCTGCAAAAAAAATTAATACAATTTATGGTGGAAATGAAGAACAGTTTGGTGTGTGTTCTATCTTCTTTAGTTGCTTATCCTTTACAGGACGTGGCAATCAACCCCAGCTTTTATTGGCTGTTTGTGATTTTTCTAGGCAATTTTTACGTTCAGTAGTTTGCCATTGCTTTCTGAACGGTACGGCGCTTATACCATTGTTAAAAATCCACACAAAGCGATCTGCCACCAAACCGCCTGCAGCAGGTTTCGAACCTGGTATATCTGGATTATGAAACTGCGTTCATATCCATTAGGCCACAGACGCCGACCTATAGTGCCTTATAAAAGTATAGATCTAAAGAGACCAGTAATAAGCGTTATGGGTTAGGTTTAGGAATCTTAAATCATATATATATATATATATATATATATATATATATATATATATATATATATATATATATATATATATATATATATATTAAAGCTAGCAATGAAAATATAAACTGGCGCAATATTATATATTCTCTACCGAACTTCAAAAATTGGAATAGCCGTTATACCCATACGAATTTTAGTGTCAATCAAACATTGATAGTAATTAATTATTTAATAAATATAAATCATTGGATGACCGTAATGATGATCACCCAAGGCAAAATCACATTGTTTTTTAAAGAAACGAAATTAAAACTAAGAAGAGAAGTAACTCCCAAATAAACTTTGCTCTGACCTGGTTAAGCTGCAAATTTGCCTTGCTTTTGTGGGTTTTTTTTTCAGTTTCATAATTTGGTCATATCGGAATGACGGTCGCCGAATGCTCCGCATGTATTTTCGTACCATTTAGATTTCGGGTTAACCCTAACCCCAACTGTAACCCTAATCCTAACTCTAAATGGTACGAAAATACATGCAGAGCATTCGGCGACCGTCATTCCGATATTAGGCCTACCCATAATTTGTTTTGTATTATTATTCAAATTTACATTTCTTACGCACTTTCTACCGTAAACCTAACCTCAACCTTAACTCTAAATGGTACGAAAATACAAATATTAAACATACTCGACGGCAATAAAGGTAAAGATTACCAGAATCTCAGTAAAAAGAGTTGTCAGAATCATTCAAGTTGAATAAATTCAACTCAAACAAGAATTTTCGTGCTCTTTTTCCACAAAATGTTTATGATTCGGCGGTATGGCAGCGTCCATGTTTGTAGCTTTCGCTTTTGTAAAATCACTATTATCAGTTCTACCGTATTCGCTAGCAGTAAAATATTTTGTTCGTTTCAAGCTTAGTGGCCAGATTTTTCAATGCTGAATCCGATTATGCCCAGCAATTGCCGATACGATTGTAAACAGAAGAGTTCTGGTGCTTTTAAAATCTTCTTCTTCTTCCTCGTTCGCCTTCAGACTTCCACATTTATGACTCTAATAAAGGCAGTAGTCAACTCAAGGCTCCCAACATCTCCAAACAGTTTTTCGTTGACAGAAGTGGGTTGTTGCCATATGCTACTCCGTTCATTACTGTAGGTTGGGCAGTATTGCAGCAGGTGTTCGACTGTCATTGGGGCTTTTAAAATAGGACGTACGTTTTATAGGTGTATGGGAACGAGGTATCGCACTACTTCCGTGACGTACTCGGTACGGCACAGCGACAAAAATTGTCAAGATTTATGCCGTATGGCGTACGTCATAATGGTGCTGAAAGGGTTAATAATTAGGCGAAAAAAAACCCGTACAGACCCGTGTACGGCCCGTACACATCTGAAAACGCAAACACCCCGTACAGATTATGGGTAAACCTTTAAGTGTGGCATGTATGCAGACAAGTGCCAGTGGAACAAGAGATGACAGGAACCAGACAAGTGCCAGTGGAACAAGAGATGACAGGAACCAGACAAGTGCCAGTGGAACAAAAGATGAGAAGATGCTGGTGATGGATAGGACACACACTGAGGAAATCTGTTAAGAGCATTACATGGCAGTCCTTGTTCTGGAAGCCTCAGGGAAAGAGAGGGGCAGAGGTAGACCAAAAAAACACAAAGAGAAGTGAACTAGTCAGTAAAGAACATGAGGAGGAAGATGTGAAAAGAACTTGAACTGATGGCACATGACAGGTTGCCATCACATGCGTTTGTTGAAGGCCTTTGCTCATTGGGGAGCTAACAACATTGATTGATTGATTGAACAACTCTGTTACTTAGCATACTCCAGTGTAAGCAACTAATGAGCTATTCATTTGGGAATATCCAAGATTAGAACATACACAAAATAATGAATACTTCATGATGAACTAAAGCCCTGTGTAGTTCATGGGGGGTCTGAGACAGAACGAATAGGGCTACTGCACTATAAGACATGTCGTAGACGGTGACTAAAATGAGGTTGTTCATGGGAGCTGGCAACCTCATGCGTGTAAATTACATTTCCACAGAAACAACCACTGCAAGAGCATGTGTATGACTGATGGATGCTGCCTGCAAGAGGACCACCTTCAGTGGTGGTTCCATGCTCTGTACGCACAAAGGAAAATGATGATGAACTCTCCATGTTACACAGCAATACAATAAGACTGATCTGACATTTCAACAAAACAATGTGGACAAGTCAACATTGAAATCAGCTAAATGAAGTTAGAGAAGACAACATTCAAAGGAAGTAGCTACAGACAGAGAATAATGGACAGAAAAATTGCCTGCAGCAATTACACTCAAACCTTGTGTAGTTTTCAGGAGTTTGTGAGAAGAGGATGACAAAACAGAACCATTGTTCATTCAGGTATGTTTTAAGAGGCATTTAATGTAAAGTACCAGCAGGGCTGAATGACAGAGTGGTTAGAGCGCTGCTCTCTCGTGGCAAAGCTGCCGTTTTCGATTCACGGTATCAACACGCTCCAGTCTACCCAGCTGTAATTGGGTACCTGACTTTGCACTTGAGTTAAGGAAGGAAAAGACAGTGAGGAAGGGAACTGGTCAGTCCACCTCTCGATGCTGGATGTAGTGAAGTCTCTAACACTTCACTCCCCTACGGCAGTATCTGCTTTGGGACTACCTTTATTTGTCATCAGGGGGGCTAACAATCTCATGACACTAAACAAACTGCAACAGAAACCATCACTCCACAGCACAAATGCTTTGTTGAAGGCATCCTGTGTGAGTGTTAACTACCCAAGCTCCTTCGACTTGACTTTGATCCACTGTCACTGAGCATCAGCTTTTGGTGACCAATCAAATGTCACCTATCCAACTGCCTTTTGGGTCTTTCTTGTGCCCCCAAAGCCAGATCTTCGACTATTGCAGGATTGTAGTGGTAATTTATCTGGTTCTATCCTCATGAGATGTCCCAACCCCTCAATTTTCTGTGTCTATTATCTTAATGCAGAATGTAGTTCCTATAATTCTTTCTATCATCATTTCTCATTCTGTCTCTCCTGGTAGCATTAATGGCATTTCTTAAGCATCTCATCTCACAGGATGTGATCTCCTGTGCTTTCGTCAAATACCATGTTTTACACTAACAGCAAAGAGTTGGTAAGAATATACTATTTATCAGCTGTCATTTAGTTTCCATACTGATAATCTGATGTTTGAGTAGTGGTGACAGTTGGTAAGTCACTGCACTGGCTTTCTGACATCTTGTTGTCTCTGTCAAGTAATTAATTAAACTTAAAGGCTCAAACGGCAATGAAAGAAGGTAGGAGAAAGAAGAAGACAAAGGAAATGCTGACTTCCACGTAGTGTACCAAGATGATCGCCAAAGAGGTTATTATAAACTACTTGCTCCAAAGAGGCCCATAAACAAATCAGCATTTGTGTCTTGGGTTTTCATAACTTTAGAAATCTGAAACCACACACTACTTTATGGTTTCTTACGTTTGCTAGTTGACAACTAAAATGTCATCACTTTTTTTAGTAGTTCCTATAAAACAAGAATTACAGTTTAACTCAAACAATATGTGATATGTTGTTTACTCAAGAACTCCAAGCAGAAATGTAGACGATGGTACAAAACATTTTCAGAGTTCACACATACAATGTTTTTTAACTTGCATTTCGTACACCAACATAAATTTTTGTAATATATTGATACGTCAGATATGAGTGTCTTCTGTTTTGTTTGGTTTTTTTTTCCCCCTCTTGGATCACTTAAGGAAGAAGATAGTCAGTAAAGCTGCAATGAAGAAACAGACTCTTAACTTGGCTCAACCTACCTTTTCTTCTGCAAAAATCACCTGTTGCTCTATTTTTCTAGCAAAGAAATCCTAAAAAAATAAAAAAAAACTGAAAATGTACACAAAAAATTGCCTTAATTTGTTACCATTATGTTGGGAAAACAAACTTTTTTAACACTAATATAAATGAATAAATGATTATTCTGTACTGAAACTGGTAGATGGAAATTACAGCGTGTCTGTCTATCATTATGTCCATTGTAGTTCCCAGGATTCTCCGATGAGACAAAAAAAGAATAAGATTACTGCTCCCTTCAGCATGTCCATACAAGGCAACTAATATGAGGGTTGTGCATGCTTCATTATCAGATCCATGTATGACCTCCTGCCATCGTCCTTAAACCTTGTGAGATGGGGAAAGTCTGATGATGCTCAGTGCCCTGCTTTGCCATGAGAGGCAGACACTTGAACACGTGCTCTCAGATAGCAAGATGTCATTAGGGCAAGGGCGATACACATGGTGCCACAACAGAGTACTAAATGAGCTGGCTACTACAACAGACCTGGCAAGGGTGAAGGCGAGCAACAAAGTCAGACCGAGTACCGCAAATACATACTTTCTGAGAGCAAGAATGTCAGCACATCCCAAACCAAGTAAATCAAGTTGTAGTTTACCATCTCTTCTTGACTGTGCAAATGACAGGGAGATGGCAGTAGACCTACTTGGGCTAGGGGCATATCCAGAGAGTATCAGATGATCTCGAAGACAGCCAGATATAGTGCTGCATTTCTCATCATCACACCAGATTATAATGATTGAGTTCACTGTGCAATTTAAATCCAGATTGGATGAGCAACACTCGTTCAAAGTGGCCAAGTATAATGATCTGGCCACGGACTTGAGACATGATGGGTTCACTGCAAGGGTCATGGCTGTTGAGATGGGTACAAGAGGTCTCGTGGCTGCCTCAGTGTATGATCTACTGAAACTGTTGGGGTTGAGGGGACAGTCAAGAACAAGGGCACTTAAGAGGCTCAGCGAATCTGCAGAAAGGCATCATGCTGGCTGTGGAACAACAGCAATGGGCTATGGAACTTGGGACAGTAATTTGTTTTTCACGTAGGGGTTACTTTCACAATTGCCTCCAGCTGGTAGAAAATAGAAGTGAATTTGAAAGCTGCAACCAAGGTGGAGTGGGTTCAATTCTCTGCACAAGACAACAGGAGGCTGACACTTGGGAGTCATGACCCAAGTGCCCCCCTACAGTGTAAAGGAGATTAAGGGGCCGAAACACTTGATCGACCGGCTTCTGATGATCAGATGACTCCTGTTGTATCGCTCTAAACAGAGTTTCCTATCATCATAAGGCTGGCAACCTCTTATCATCTCATCTCATAATCGGAACCTCTTCTACCCAGTAAAACAGGGTGTAGAGGCGACCCAAAGAGCACAAGGCTCCTAGGCAAAACATGTAATCAAATTGTTACTGAAACCAAGGCTGCAAGAGCATGTGAACACTTGATACAAGCTTCCCTACCTGCATGGGGACTAGCTACAACTGTGGCTCTATGCTCCATAGGAAGCCAAAATAAAAATGATGATGATCTCTATCAGGGTCCATATTCTCTACTCTGTCTTCTTTTTCTTTATCCTTAGCCGCCGATGGTCAAAGCAGTCAGTGGCCATAACGCCTGGTGGCGTCTTGTAGGGCAGCAACAAACTGCTTCCACTTTGCTTGGTCGGCGGCCATCCTTTGTGCAGTGCCCCAGCTCTAGTTCATTCTTTGCATCTCGGCCTCCACAGTTCTCCGCCAAGTTGATTTTGGTCCACCTCTCTTTCGCTTTCCTTCAGGGACTAATCTAGGTATATCACTATAAATCTGTTCTTATATGTAGAAAGGAAGTGTGTTGCTATGGAATACAGAGAAAAGACATACCCAACCACAGCACTGAAGCAACATATGTACAGTATGTCCTAAAAAGATGTACACATACTTCGAATGCTTATAACTCGCACATAACTTTAGATGGATTTTTGCTGTATTTCATGGAATATAATGATGTTAGGTGATGGATGAGTATGGCATTAGATTATCACTTGTGATGTATTCTATAGAAAGTTGTGTTCATCTCATTCCACACACACTGAAAAAAACCTGAGGCATGAAACTAAAGCTGCATGCTTCACTATTCAACTAGTAACAACACAGAATGCCAGTCAGTTGCTCATCACTGTAACAATGCATATTTGGAGGTGGTGGATATTTAAAACATTTGTGACATTTAAATGTGAAAATACCATAATTCTATCTGAAATGATAATTGAGTTATAGCCTTTCAAAGTGTGTATACCTTTTTCTGAGACACCCTGTGTATACAGATGGATCAGCAACAGGGATTATAAGAAATGGAACAGGAGACATATATGCAAAACTAAACAATGGACAGGAAAAATATATCTAAAAAATGTTCAAACAACTTGAAAGCTAAGGCAGAAGCACTAAAAACAAGCTGTAATAATCATCAATGTAAACAGGAAAACGCTAGTGATGAGCATTCCTCACATTTTTATTTTGTTCCCAGACAGCAAACAAGATAAATACTAATGTAGAACTGATGAAAACAACCAGACAAGTGCCAGTACAACAAGAGATGAGAAGAAGACGCTGGAGATGGATAGGACACACATTGAGGAAAACTATTGATAGCATTACAAGGCAGTCCTTGTTCTCGAATCCCTAAGGTATGAGAGGTAGTGGGAGACCAAGGAGCACATGGAAAAGAGAACGAGACAGATATAAAGGGGATGAAGAAGGCATGGAAAGACCTTGAGCAGACGGCATGGGACAAGAAGACTTGGCATAAGTTTGTTGAATGTTTATGCTCCTTGGGGAGCTAAAGGGTGATGAATAAGACGACAATAAAAGCCAGATGTTGTGAGGATAAATAAAAATTACCAAAATCTGAAGACTTTGTGTACCAATTTTAGAAAAAGGAAATCCTCAGAAGAGACCCTAACACCATCACCAGAAATACCATGCTATGGACTCCAGAAGGAAAGTGAAAGCAAGGACGGACAAAAGCCACCTGGTGGAGAACTGTGGAGGCAGAAATGCTGAGCATGAACCAGAGTTGTGGCACCACACGAAGGATGGTTGTCGGCTGAGCAAAGTGGAGACAGTTTGTTGCTGCCCTACAAGACACCACCATGGTCATTGACTGCTTTGTCAGTCAGTGGCCAAGGACCAAAGAAGAAGAAGAAATTTCCTGTACTGGGAGCAAACCTGGTACCTTTAGAATAAGAGGTGGACACCATACTTCTTAGCCACTCTGACCTTCACATTCTAAAACACATCATCGTAGAGTGCTGCTCTGGTCAGCCTACCTTAACTGCAGCCATGATTAAGATACAAATTCTTACCACCCAGGATTCCAACCACCCATTTTCCTGTGGGAGGTAACCGCAACAAGTGGTGACTGGAAATCCAAATTTGTCCACATAGTTCTTGTACTGCTCCTTCGAGTGTATTGACTGCTCTGATCTTTTAGCGAGTTTGCCTAACTCTGCATTGTGGAGGTGAAGCCTGAACAAGATTTGAATATCACAGATTTTTTTTAAAAATTAAAAATTTTTGAAACACAAAACATGTGCATTTGTTCACAATTTGCGCATGTACAGCCATTAAAAATTACAGTCTTCATATTTAAAGGAATGGTTTGGCTATTACAAAAATAGATGTCCAAATACTTCTATGCTAGTTCTGGTGTTAGAAAACAGATCTCTATTATTTTTATTTTCAGCCAGTTAGAAAATATGTATTGGGTGTTTGAGATGTGTCAAGTTAATCAGAAAATATACAGCAAGCTTTCTGTGGCACTGAAGTGAAAATGATGAGGAAAACATGGAAAGAACTTGAGCGGATGGCAAGTGACAGGAGGACTTGGCATGTGTTTGATGAAGGCCTATACTCCTTGGGGAGCTAAAGGGTTTTGATTATTTGTGACACTACCTTGCCATCTGTTCTCCCAGTTTGGCAGCATATTTAGACAGCCCCTGGATGTCAATGTACTCCATAACCAGAATAGCTCCACCTTTGGGATTTTTAATCACCTGATGACATACAGAAGACCATGCACAACAACACTGGTGGTAAGTACTGTAAGCTATATACCAGGTGACAGCTTTAGCCTCTTTCACTAGCAGCAGCATAAATGCTTAAGGGGAGGAGCTACACTGAAATGCTATTTCCGTTATTAATTGCTGGATTTCAATGAAAATGCACAGACTTAACCTATATCAATACTAGATACGCAAAATGAAGAGTTTGATGGCACTGCACCACTGGTTGCCATAGAAATGGTGGCCATATTGGATTCTATTGTTCTATTTCAATTTGCTAAGGCTTTTTTATTTATTAAGCTATGAATACCAAATATGAACACAACGTTTATCATTATATTTTAAAACTTTTTGTGTGATGGATTTTTGATAACTTTAATACAAAAAAAGTTCGACTTTGAATATAGTGTCTAAAAATAGTAACAAATTTTGCTAAATTTTACATTACTTTTTGCAATAAATCAAAAGTTTGATCAGATACTAAAAATCCATCACACAAAAAGTTTTAAAAGATTATGGGCAACATATGTGCCAATTCTCATGTCAATTAATACATAAGTGTGGAAGTTTTAGGAAAATTAGGATGAGAAAAATAGATTTTGAGAAAATCGCATTTTTCTCCATAAATAGACTACAATTAAATAAGTATGTAATATTGCCCCTGAAAAATTACTTACTTGTCATTTAGAACATACTGGCAGAATAGCCAGCTTCCTCTGCAGCTTCCTGTTGAGATTTGTGCCTAATTTCCTTCCTTATCTTAGTGCAGTTTTCTGCCGTTTTAGAGCTGAGCAATATTGGATTCTTTGTTCTATTTCAATTTGCTACGGCTTTTTTATTTATTAAGCTATGAATACCAAACTTAAACACAACGTTTATCATCACATTTTAAAACTTTTTGTGTGATGGATTGTTGATAACTTTAATACAAACAAAGTTGTAGGACTTTGAAAATAGTGTCTAAAAATAGTAACAAATTTTACTAAATTTTACATTATTATTATTATTATTATTATTATTCCTTTGACCGCCGACCGACTAAGCAGTCTTCGGCCATAACACCTTGCGGCGTCATTAGGGCAACAAGAAATCGTCCATTGTTCCGTCACACCTAACGGCGTATATTGGTACAACAGACTTTTAATTGTTGTTTCTGTGATCAATGTGACAAGCAAGCGGTAGATCAATCCGCTGTGAAATTTTACATTACTTTTTTCAATTAATCAAAAGTTTGATCAGATACTTCAAATCCATCACATAAAAAGTTTTAAAAGATTATGGGCAATATATGTTCCAATTCGTATGTCAATTAATACATAAGTGTGGAAGTTGTAAGAAAATTAGGATGAAAAAATAGATTTTGAGAAAACCGCATTTTTCTCCATAAGTAGGTCACAATTAAATAAGTATGTAATACTACAGCAAAAAAATAACTTACTTGTCATTCAGAACATACCGGCCATATATCCAGCTTCCTCTGCAGCTTCTTGTCTGGCTTTCTGTTGAGATTTGTGCCTAATTTCCTTCCTTTTCTTAGTGCAGTTTTCTGCCGTTTTAGAGCTGAGCACGAGACATTTACATTTTCTTGCTCCTGCCAGTCGACAAGCCTCTTTTCCATAAAACACTAGCTGCCTCAGCCTCCATCACACCTGAACTTCCTAGAAAGAAGAAAAGGTATGAATTAGTTAACACTTAAAATAATGATGTAAGCAAACATTGAACACTTTCCTTTACAATGTAGAAGCAAATGTAGTACAATGGAAACAAAGCAAACACATGTAAGTAATAAATTATGTTACTAAAACTGATACTTATGGAGAAATTAAAATTAGATCAGTTTAAATTTTTAGACAAGGAGAAGGAGAAACCAAAAATAAGATTCAGAAGTAAATACCTTCAAAATTTATATCACATCCTTGCTTCACATGCTCCTCTTTCCATTTGCTGAAGTTTCCCGGGGCTTCCTTGTGGTGCCAAGAACCAGTTGTAGCACATGTCTGACAGTATTTTGAAAGCACATGGGCATCTATAACAAGACCTGTCAAGATCTCCACAACACAACCAATACCAATTTTTGAACTGTGGCCCCTTGTGAGCCAGCTGCCATCAAAACTGACTCCAATATCCATAATATATTCATGATATGGTTGATTGCTCTGAGCACAGTTTACGCTGCATGCTAGCTTAGCAGCATGATCAAATATTAATTTTGCGAGTTCTGGTGTTTGCAAATAAAATTTTTTTGCAATTGTGTTGAAAGTTTTTTGATGCAGGCCAGACATATCCATGTTCTGTGCAAAGTAGTTAAATTTATAGGGTCCCATTCCTGATAACAATGATGACAGAACTGCAACTTTGTTCACACTGAATGAATTATGTTCATCAACCGATGATGTGTACGTTGATGCAACGGTTTTGTTGCAAACACAACAATTCACTTTGATGTGTTGAACAAGACCTCTCTTGGCCTGATTTTTAATTTCTGCAGACAGCTTCCCATAGCATTCTGGACATGCAAGCTGACTAACAAGGTTGCATATCTCAGACATATCAACTATAGTTCTGGAGACCATATTGTTAGGCGTTGAAGCTTCTTGCACCGATGAGGCACTTAGTTCCAGCTTTTTACAGAACCGTGGTGTGCTGTGGGGTGAAGAGGTAGAAGTTGTAGAGGAGCTTGTGCTGGCTCCTTCATTTACAGCTGAAGCTGACAGTATAAACTCAGGCAGACTAGGCTCATTAGGGGGACCATTTAGTTCTGAAAAAAGTACATAAGAAATAATCACAGCTCAAGAAACATATGTCACATGCTTATAAATACCATGATAATTTATCGTATAATGTGGAATCATGTCATTTTGTCAAACCAGAAAAATGTGATCACTCTTTACTGCCAACGCGTTTACTAATAGCTTGCAAATATGTAAATTTTTAAAAATAATAGCTTATTCACATGTGACATTTTTTTTTAAAGTATATCGTTGAACCCTTTAGCCTATGGGTTATAATTAGGACATATTGTGTATTAATTCAAGAAAATTAAGTCAGATTTCCAATATCCAAATATAGTACCTTCTTCCCCCCTCCACTCAGTCCTAACAGAGTAAATCAAAACTAAATTTGTGTAGCCTAAATGTTTTTGTGCGTGGCCCCACCACATGTAGACTGCCTGGCTTTCTACAGTGATTCATTTTGTACCATTACCATAACAAAATTAGCGACTTTTACCTGCACTATCTTGGTTCCATCGCATCGCCCTGGCCGTTTCCAGTTTTAGATGACGAAAGAAATCCTTTTTTCGAGGCATTTTCACACAAAAAGTTCTGAAAATGAGACTAGGCCTAACTAAATGTGTATACAAAATAAATTGGACGCCATAATGTCAACACTGCCGTTACAAGTCATGAGGATTCACACAGCCAATGAACAGTTTAGAATAGTGTACGGAAAAGGCCGATGTCAACGAAGGCCCGACGATTTCCATATACACCAATACCTCGCTCTTTCGACAGGTTAGGGACCAGAGCTATGACGAAAGTCGAAAATCGACAAAAGTCGAAGCATAGCCTTTATTTAGCTTACAAATGCATTAGGGCCGCCAAAAAACGAAAATAACTAACTATATAACACTTGCGAATGCGTGCAACACCTAGATAAACAGAAATAAACATAAGAATAAAGAAAATACAGTAATAAATAAAAAAATACACAAATAGCATCTTACCTTAAAATCATTCTTGAGCAAGTAGACAATGAATATATACAGTATGTACAGTTTTGAATGTTGGTAATTTAGGGGGATTCTAGACTTAGAAAACCAGATGGAGAAAATTGAGGTGGCTCATCTTCAGAACTGGAGGATTTCAATCTAATTCTTTTAGGAGAAGGGCACTTTGAAGGAGATCTAACTGGGGCTGATGTTGATGGCTCGGAATCTGAAGGGTTAGAGGGAGGGGTGACTGAAGTTGGTTGTGGCGGCTGCGTCTTGAAAAAGGAGAGCAAAGACGTTTACCACATTGATGTCTTCTTCCTTTCCCTAAGAAGTTCTCTGTAACAGGCTATTTGGTGTTCTAACCCGCTATTTACTTTTGAATTTCTGTCGAAATTTATTCTACGTTGAAGATCTGCTGCTTTGTGTAGCCAACTTCTTCTATAATTTTTTCAAGCTTCACTTGAAAAGCTCCTGCAGCTGCGGTATCTGCGCTAGCTGATTCTGCCTTCACTGCTATATTATGCAAATTTGACCTTTTCTTAAATTTCTCAAACCAGTCCCTGCTAGCTCCAAATGTCTCTTCAGCTGATGTCTCTCCTTGTTCAGCCTTCATTGCATTAAATAAAGTTTGTGCTTTAGCCTGGATAAGATCTTGGCTTAGAGGAATGTTGTGGCTGACTTGGTCTTCAATCCACACATTTAACACTTTCTCCATCTCACCAATTAAAATGTGCCTCTTTCTAATAAGTTTGGTATGCACTGGCGTAGCGTTTTTAATTTCCTCTAACACTTTAGCTCTGTTCTTTACAATTGTTCTAACTGTAGTGCTTGGTACACCTAGCCTGCGGCCTATTTCAGCATTTAAGATGCCTTGTTCATTAAGCTTGATTAGCTTAAGCTTTTCTTGCAAATTGAGAACCTTATGGGTTCTTTTAACTTTGTCACTACACTTAGGACCCATTATGATTATATTAAAGCAGAAAAATAAGTAGTACTGTATAAGGCCTAGTCACACAAAAAAGTACAGTATGAAAACTGTACACGTGTCGTATAATCACGATATGAACACTGTCATTAGACTGTTATCACTAAAATAACTATGAACTGTTTACAGTATAATCACAAAAATAATATAGTATGAATAGTTTTGTTATTTTAATCACAAAAATAAGTAGTATTAATATGTTTAATGACAAATATGAGAGATTCAATGCGGACAACTTAAAAAAAAACAGTGCACACCGAACGATTTCTGTTCAAAGACTGAATGACGAAAGAATCAAGATGACGCGCAGTTGTGACCAAATACGACGAAAGAGCAAAACGAGCGACGAAATTTGGAAACGTGGTTAGAATTGAAAACCGACGAAAGAGCGAAGCGACGAAAGTCGAAGCGACGAAAGTCGAGGTATTGGTGTATGGAAGTAATCGGTAAAAAAAGTGACCTATAAATTCTCGATCTTGGCGGGTATAATTTTGTTACCGAAATAAATGACTACATCACTGGATTCCCCAGATCTAGGCGAATCCAATGATGTATAATACGTAGGGGTGTAAGCTTGGTTGCTATGTAAGAAACCAGGTCTAATTAGACATATTTTCTCGAGTTTGAGAAAATCTCTCCATACCATACCTTTTTCAAAGTCAAAATACATATTGTTAGAGTGCATTTTGACATTTAATTCTGTTATATTTAGATTCAGGAGATGCTAAAGTATCAGAAAATGGACTAATCCCAAATTCTTAATTTTTTTTATTTTGACCGAAAAATGCCTGGCGCTCCTCCCCTTAATACATAGTCATCGTCTACAAAATTACTGTACTTTATGAACAACCGTTCACTTTCTATAATGACACCAATGTAGTTTATGAACAATTGTTCACTTTCTATGACATTAATGTAGTTTATGAATAACAGTTCACTTTCTATAATGACATTAATGTACTTTATGAACAACTATTCACTTTCTATAATGACACCAATGTAGTTTATGAACAATTGTTCACTTTCTATGAATAACAGTTCACTTTCTATAATGACATTAATGTACTTTATGAACAACCATTCACTTTCTATAATGACATTAATGTACTTTATGAACAACTGTTCGCTTTCTATAATGACACCAATGTACTTTATGAACAACCATTCACTTTCTATAATGACACCAATGTAGTTTATGAACAACCATTCACTTTCTATAATGACATTAATGTACTTTATGAACAACTGTTTACTTTCTATAATGACACCAATGTACTTTATGAACAACCATTCACTTTCTATAATGACACTAATGTAGTTTATGAACAATTGTTCACTTTCTATGACTTTAATGTAGTTTATGAATAACAGTTCACTTTCTATAATGACATTAGTGTACTTTATGAACAACTGTTCATTTTCTATAATGACACCAATGTACTTTATGAACAACCATTCACTTTCTATAGTGACACCAATGTACTTTATGAACAACCATTCACTTTCTATAATGACACCAATGTATACTAGCCGCCATTAAAAACGCATCGCATTAGTTTATGAACCGCAACTCGTTGTGCTAAATTTAAAATACATGAAACCACTGATTTTATATTTCTGATCCATTTACTAACCCAAATTTTCTGTGTTATTAAACATGAGACAATTCAGAACCGGCTCCTAAGCAGTTGTCAACCCTAGGTGTAAAAACAAAAGTCGCACTCACTGTCATTCAGTCACAGCCATCATTAATACCATGTATGACCCCCTACAGCATCAATACAGGCTTGGCATCGGCGTCTCCGTCGTTGCTGTTTGGAAGCAATTGTGCAGATGTAACAATAGAATTTGGCGATCTTGAGCTAGTGTTGTTACACGAGGTTAACCAAGCCTGGGACGGTCATTGGTGGTACCTGTCGCCCAAAATCGCTGGTTCAGCCTCACTATAGTGGACTGGTCACAATTGAAATGTCTGGAAACTTCTCTGGTCGCCATTCCACTGCTGAGCATACCAACAGCTTGCCATCGCTCTTGTGACGACAGTCGAGGCATGACAAAAACACTAACAGACTTTCTTTCGATGAAAACAGATAATAGCTTTTTACTCGCTGAAACTTGACTAATGCATGTGCCAAATTTCAATGTGATTCGACTTTTAATAAAGCCAGAATGAAGCACGCAAAATTTGAAGTAAACATCACATCGACAGTAAAGTGGGAATACATGAACTTCATCACTTGCACACTTTCGGGGTTTGAAAATCGCTCACTTGCATAAACATTTCAACAGTGAAAACATGTCATGATTTCGATGCGTTTTTAATGGCGGCTAGTATAGTTTATGAACAATTGTTCACTTTCTATGACATTAATGTAGTTTATGAATAACAGTTCACTTTCTATAATGACACCAATGTACTTTATTAACAACCCTTCACTTTCTATAGTGACACCAATGTACTTTATGAACAACTGTTCACTGTCTATAGTGACACCAATGTACTTTATGAACAACTGTTCACTTTCTACAATGATACCAATGCCTTTATGAACATTTGTTCACTTTCTACAATGATACCAATGCCTTTATGAACATTTGTTCACTTTCTACAATGATACCAATGCCTTTATGAACATTTGTTCACTTTCTACAATGATACCAATGCCTTTATGAACATTTGTTCACTTTCTACAATGATACCAATGCCTTTAGGAACAACTGTTCACTTTCTACAGTGATCTTGACATACTTTATGAACTGTTCACTTTCTACATTGACCTTAGTGTACTTTATGAACAATTAGCACATTTTTACAATAGCATTTATGCATAGTTAGTCAATTTCTAGTCAGTTGCTTTTAAGATCTCCATCATTCCACTTTATAAAAATCTGTCACATTCTACATACCACTGCTCTTGATGAATAATCAGACACTTTCTCAACTCTTCATGAATAATCCAACACTTTCTCAACTCTTCATGAATAATCAGTCATGTTCTTAACTCTTCGTGAATAATCAGTCACTTTCTCAACTCTTCATGAATAATAAGTCACGTTCTGAACTCTTCATGAATAATCAGTTACTTTCTGAACTCTTTGTGAATAATCAGTCATTTTCTCAACTCTTCATAAATAGTCAGTAATTACTACAAAAATATCAATGCCCTATGTGAATTGTCAGTTGCTTTCTACAAAAATATCAATGCCCTATGTGAATTGTCAGTTGCTTTCTACAAAAATATCAATGCCCTACAAGAATTTTAAGTCACTTTCTACAGCTACATCTATGCCCTACATGACTAGTAAGTCACTTTCTACAACTACATCAATGCCCTACTAGAACAGCAAGTCACTTTCTACAACTACATCAATGCCCTACTAGAACAGTAAGTCACTTTCTACAACTACATCTATACCCTACAAGAACAGCTAGTCACTTTCTACAACTACATCAATGCCCTACAAGAACAGCAAGTCACTTTCTACAACTACATAAATGCACTACAGAAATAGTAAATCACTTTCTATAACTACATCGATGTCTTACAAGAATAGTACATCACTTTCTACAACTACATCGATGTTTTACAAGAATAATAAGTCCTATCTACATTTGCATCAACGCCCTACACTAACAGTCAGTCCTCTTTCTACAATAGAATCAATGCCCTTTCCAAATAATTAAAGGCGTTTTGGCTTAGTATTTTTGTCTGTTCTATTAGCGGTTCATACATCAATTCCTGGAGCGATAACTACTGCAAGACAAGTCAGCCGACGTTAGCATTCCTTTCCCTGACCTAGGGAGTTTTCCTTACCTCTTTCTTATAAGTGCCCGCCAAATACTGGCTTATGTTTATTATTTACTATTTTACATGTAATATTTATTACATGCCCTGGGTTTCACTCATTGTATATCTTCAAATCTCAAACAAGTAGCCCAACTGCTGCCAGAGTTTAACGCATGCCGTTTTCTCGCAAACTGAAGTCAACAGGTGTTCGTTCAGCCAGTCTAACCAGGTGCTTGCTGGTTTAATTAATGTTAGCCTTGTAATCTACTGGCGGAAGCTTAGACTATTATTACCTTGTTACTGCCTATTCACCAAAAAATTATGTATGGCTACATAGTGCTCTAACTAAGATGATGAAGGCAGAACTTCTACTTTGCGAGTCTAAATTTGAGTTGGGATAGAAAAATTACTTCGACTTATCTGAAAATTCTAGTCAACAAAATCTGACCTAACCGGAGTTTTTAACAAAACCAAAGAAGACATTTGGCCAGGACCTTCAGAAATGCTTCTACTTAAGTGAAATTCATTTTAAGCAAGTTCCGACTAAGTGGAATGCACTATAGGTGCATCTTTTTTAATGTATTCCTTGGCTATACATTTCCTTTTTTGCATCCATCTGGCATTTCTTCTTACTATTCAGATTTTAATTAAATTTTACTGTGTTTGAGATTTTAATCAGGTCTTATAAAGTCTTTTAGTCTGTATCATTTCCTTGAGCTGGCCATTCCACCATTCTACTCTTTTCTTATTTCCATTGTCACATTTTCTTCGTCCTACATTTTGTGTTTAATGTCCCCAACATTGTTATTCAGAAGATGTTCCAGTCATTGTTTACATTTCCTAATCCCTCATCCTCCTCACTATAACTGTCATAGCAGGGGACATAGACCTAAATGGATTTCACTGTTTTTCTTCATTCTCTGGTCACTTCCTCCCAACATTTCTTGTACTGTTGCATGCATTTTGTATACTAGGTCCAGTGGCAAAGGCCCGGTCTCTGAGGGGCACACAAAGAATTTTCGTCTCTATCTATTTGTAACTGTCATCGCAGGGGGCATAGACCTAAATCATTTTTGTTTTTCTTCGTTCTCTGGTCTTCCTCCCTATTTTTCTTGTACTGTTGTATGTGTTTTGTAAGCTAGGTCTTCGTGGCAAAGATCAGGTCTTTGAGGGGAACTCGTCTACCTACTTCACTATAACTTTCATTGCAGGGTGTATAGACCTAAATCAATTTTGTTGTTTTTCTTTGTTCTGTGGTCACTTCCTCCCTACTGTTCTTGTTGTTGCTGTTTAACTAGGGCTGCTGAGTTTTTGTTCTGTTGCAGCCAATACCAAGTTGACGAGTCCTTGGTATTTACACTGTAGATTTAGGTTTTTCCTGTGGCTTTTCTGCCATTCTGAAACTTGTTGAAGTCATGAGCTCCAGTTTCTCCAGCTTGGCTGGCATTTAAAGGATCATCACATCTGGTCCCAAGCTAGGAGGAGGAAGCATGTGGCATACTGTGCATTCCCCGCCATCCAAGGGGGCTCTCCAAATATGCAGAGCTAAAATACTGTGCTTTGGTTCTGGGCTCTCCCAAGGAATCATCATGTCCTACACAGTGACACTTCTCAGCTCCTCCCTGCTTTACCAACTACCAGACTGAGGTCACAGTGACATTAATAATGTAAAAATATTCTACAGCTGTATGTTTTAAAATTACCTTGATGGGTTCTGGAACAGTAACTTGATCAGCAGCTCTCAGAGCTACAAGACTTTCAAACTCACCCTCAAACATACGTAGAGCCTGGAAACATACAGAATATTCACTATGCATTTCATTTATATGTAAATCATGGCTACACTTGTGAAGATGGTTACTATGATGGCATCAGGAGAAAAGTCAATGAAAGCAAAGCTGGTATTGACAACTTTCACAGACGAACAAAACTTATTAGCTTCTCCTGTAGGATGCATACATGTTGTTTCCTAAATGAGATGATTATTATTATGGTGGTATCTGCAGAAATGCCTGTGAAATTCCATACTCCTCATGGAGCATAAAAGAATGATGATGATGAATAACAGTAAAAATAAAACACACTTCACTAGCTCCAATATAAATGAAGCATGTTTCCCCGTAGCATGTAGACATTTTGTTCACTACAGGTAGTCCAATAGCAGATACTGTCGCAAGGTAGCGAAGTGTTAAACATCTCACTATACTATATCTCAGCTTTATCATGGCATGGGGTGTTTGTGTGTGTGACCAGCTGTCTTTCTCACTGCCTTTGTCTTCCCTAACTCAACAGCACAGTCAGGTACCCAATTACAGCTGAGTAGACTGGAGTGTGATGCTTCAAGGTTTCAAACCTGATAGATTTCCCTTGAGAAGCAAGTCCTACTCTGCCTCTTGACTCTCATCATTACTAACATAAAATACATAATTACCTAGTAGGAACAAGACAAACAAGCAGGTTTTCAACAAAACTGATCCTGTACATACCAGATAGCCAGATTCATAATAACAGTTGAACAATGCCTGCAATGGAATTCACCACTATACATTGGATTTTTCTGAAAAAGGCATTTGACAGTGTAGACAGAGAATCACTTTGGGAATTGATGAGGCATTATGGAGTTCCCCTGAAGATCGTTCATTTAATAAAGAAAACTTATGAAGACATGACATGCAGAGTTATTTATGAAGGACAACTTACAGAAGCATTTAGAATATGAACATGGTCTGACAGGGATGCCTCTTGTCTCCATTTTTTTTCTTACTAGCAATAGACTGAGTTATGAAAACACTGACTTCACACAGCAGAAATGGAATCCGTTGAATCTGACTAATAGCACTACAAAGCAGTTCTTTTTCTGGAACCCCCAGGGTAAGAGAGACAGATTAGATCAAAAAAACACATGGAGAAGAGAACTAGAGACAGAAGAGAAACAGATGAGGAAGACGTGAAAAGGACTTTAGCAGTAGGCCTGATGGCACGTGACAGGAGGAATTGGCATTTCTTTGCTGAAAGCCTATACTCCTTCATACCTATCAACCTGTACGAATTTTTCGTACAATGTACGTATTTTTGATACTTTTAGCAGTGTATGGCCGTAAAGACTCGTTGTACAGATTTTTCTCCCCCTTCCCAAAAAAAAAAAAAAAAAAATCGAAAATGTTTTTTTTTTTTTTTAATTAAAAAAAAATTCTAAAAATATTTTCCAACCCATGTTTTTCTTTTAATTTTAAATCAGACACTATTTTCTAGCCCAAGTTTTTTTTTAAACCAATTTTTTTATTTTTAATTCCGGGAATCTTGGCGTCTGTTTTTAAACTGAGGTCTCTCCCAGCGACCAATCAAATCCTTTTATACCCAACAATTCGGCGAAAACTTTGAATTCGGCCTCAAACACTTTTGGTTTTCAGCGCGACATGATCTACTTTTAAAGTAGTTACCAACGTCCACGCTTGCTTGCCACCACACTTCGACGCCATTTTGTTTAAAAAAGCTAAGTACTTATAACTTGGTTAAATATTGCTGTTGTTTAGCTTTGTTGCAATTTAACCAGTCTTAATCTTTCCAGTTATTTCTTGCCCTTCAATATATTTCCGATAAATTGTCATAATATTCTGTGTAGGCCCTACATAACTAGAAAAAAAAAGTTTGTTTGCGTTCAGTAGGCCTACTTTTTTCCAGCGCTCGAGATTCGCTGCTTTATTTTTTTATAAAGTGGTGATCTATTATCACTGGTCTAGGCCACCAACTTTTAAATAATAATTTTGTAAATTTTTGGTAGTACGTTTTTTCTTCCTAGATTTGATATTCTGTTCATAATTTGGTTAGTTTTATTTTTTGCTGTTAGCTGTGCTTTGTTGTATTTTATTTTTGTCATTCTCTTAATCTTTCCAGTTATATTTTGACCATTTAAATATTTCCAATAAATTAATATCATAAAATTCTATGTAGGCCCTACAAAAGTAGAAAAAAAGTTTATTTGCGTTAGGCTTTATTCTAGCGGTCGAGATTTGCTGCTTTATTTTGATCATTTAAATATTTCCAATAAATTAATGTCATAATATTCTGTGTCGGCCCTACATAACTGGAAAAAAAGTTTGTTTGTGTAAACTTCGCTGCTTTATTTTTCACTATAAAAAAAAATCCACACAGACTGCAGGAGGTCCATGTATGCGGACAGACTCACTTCTTTTTTTACAGTGTAAGATTAACATTGATACATGCTGTGCAGGCTTTAAGCCCACAAATGCAATTCTGCAAAGTGCTAAAAGTACATGTGTTGATTATAATATTTTTTTGGTAATTTCCTATCTTTCGTACCTTTTTGCTCCGCAGTGAATATATGTAGTTAAGTGTTGTTTCGTAGCGCTTAGGGTTAGGATTAGAATTAGGGTTAGGGTTTGTTTTAGGGTCAGTGTTAACCATAATACTAACCCTAATCCTAACCCTAAGTGCTACGAAACAACACCTAACTACACATATTCACTGCGGACCAAAAAGGTACGAAAGATAGGACATTACCTTTTTTTTTTTTTTAAATAAAATTTTGCCTCATTTTGGCGAGGCATCTCATTCAACCTAGTCGGTTATATTAGGGTGCATGTCCTAATATAAAAGACCTTTAGGTATGGATTTTTTATTATAATACAAAACACTGCATCGAAAGAATAGTACCTCACGATCACTAAGTTTTTTTTTATATGTAAAGAATAGCATGAGACTATTAGCATGTTTTATACCACACTAATTCAAATGCTAATAGATTTGTATATGTCATTTCTCGTTTTAAAACTGTATTGTGTATAATTTATTAATATATTTTTTGCGTAAGAATTTTTTGGTGTTTGTAACGATTTTTTTGGTCCGGGGTACAGGTTTTTGTCTCAGGAGGTTGACAGGTATCATCCTTGGATAGTAAAAGGGTATTGACTGATTGATAGGAAGAATAATTCTTGCAAGATAAGAAATCTTGACCTTAGACTTGCTGTTGAACTTTACAAAGACTGTTCCATCATCTGTTTCATAGGCTGATCCTTTATTGATGCATCCACCACCAGTCTTTCCAGTGTTGCGAAAAGTCTTTGTCCCAAGCTCTTGCTTGAGGAGTTCTTCAGTGGAGCTCATCTTCTCTAAAGGGTACATATAAGAAGATTCTGAAATGACAAAAATGAGGTTAGGAGCATCATTTTTAGTGATACCAGTGGAGGAATTATACTGAGACATAGCTAATTTGGAAATCTTGTGAGTCTGAAACATGATCATTTAGATCAGACCTGGGCACCCTTTAGCATGCCAAAATCTGCTTCTACATTTTTAATGAGCCTGCAGTGTACTAAAGACATTTTTTCATTGTAACTTTTACAGCTTTTCAACTATAAATAATAAAATAATGTCACATGCATGAAAAACGAAGAAATCATTTTAAGGCAAGCAAAAATGTTTATGTAATTGATTTATAAAATGTGTGCGTGCAAGGAAAAGGATATTTCATTAATAAAAACAAATTCAAACAAACATATAATATTTAAGTACTAATATTAATATGAATTAATATGATAACTTGAACTTCACTGCTTCAACTAAGTCCTCATATTTCAGTAAAATAAATAAATAAATATAAATATATATATTTAAAAGACGCAGCAAAAGAGATGAATACAGTCAGCGACTCATAGCTTGACTGCTTGCATCAGGGTCACTGAACCAGAGCTGACCAAGACCCTACTCCACCTCCAAGTGGTGGTCCTGGAAACAGGCTGCATCACTGCAGTCTGGCCGAGAGAGTAGGGATCGAAGAGGGAAGGCAAACCCGGTCCCAAAATATGCCATGCAGAAGTCGGATGTGTCGGGCCGAAAGGCGCAAATATCGCAGGATGAACGAGGAAGAAGAAGATATCTTTAAAAACAAAAGATTTAATCAAAGAATTGGAAACAAATAAAAAACTATTATATGTTATGCATCCCCCAGCAGACCATACATATAACGCACACACACATATGTGAGTGTGTATATAATAATGATATAATAGCCCCTTCAGTCATAACTGTCATGGTAATGCACCCCTGAGGTGACAGCCTTATATATATATATATATATTTATATATATATATATATATATATATATATATATATATATATATATATATATATATATATATATATATATATATATATATATATATATATATATATATATATATATATACTGTTCAAAAAAGAAACGCAACTTTTTTGGTGTTACTTTTATAAAAGATATTCGCTGACTGGACATCAGTCAACCTATCGACTGTGTCCACCTGGTCATTAACTTCTCGTGGTTACCTGAATTGTACTCACCTCATGATTCGTGAGGTCATAAAAGAGGTCAAAGTCAAAACAACATTTCTGACAATAACTCGTGACAGGTTCATGAGAATCCGGTGAAACTTACTGAACACAAAACTCTCTGACCATATTATTGAATGCCTATAAAAGATTGACGCTCCTAGAATAAATTCAGTTGAAAATTCAATGCGCAAGTATGGCTCATCTCACTACAGAACAACGACTCATCATCATTGAACGTTTACAGACTGGACAGTCACAAAGTGTAGTGGCCAGACAATTTAATGTGGTTAGAAGCACCATTAGTCGCCTTTGGAGGCGATTTCAAGAAACTGGCTCAGTGGCAGACCGGCCGCGCAGTGAAACACCCAGAGTCACAACTCCTGCCAAAGACCGCTTCATACGGCTGCGTCACCTCAGGAATCGACTTGCATCTGCGTCCTCCACAGTCCAGTCAATGTCAGCAGCTCGTCAAATTTCAGATCAAACGGTAGGAACCGGCTGCATGACTCTAGTCTTTGGGCTAGAAGACCCTACAGAGGTCCTGTTCTTACAGACCAGCATCGCCAGAACCGACTGCAGTGGGCGAACCAGCATCGTCAATGGACCGTTGGGAATGACTGGAGACGGGTTTGGTTTAGTGATGAATCATTTTTTGTGCTCCAGCGACATGATAGACGGAGAAGAGTTTACCGCAGAGTCCATGAGAGCTACGCCCAGAACAGCGTTGATGAGGCTCCTCCACATGGTGGTGGAGGTGTACTGATGTGGGGAGCGATCAACTTCATGGGAAGAAGTAACCTGGTGCAAATTGAAGGACACCTGAATGCCCAACGATACGTCGCTGAAATTCTTCGTCCTCATGTCCTTCCACTTCTGGCTGCACGAGGGTCGATTTTTCAGCAGGATAACGCTTGACCTCATGTGGCACAACTCACCACCCAATTACTCGCTGACAACAACGTCCAGACCATTCCGTGGCCAGCCATGTCATCAGACATGAACCCCATAGAACACTTATGGGATGAACTCGACAGACGACTCCGCCAGCGAGACGTGGCTCCAGCCTATCTCCGACAGTTGTCTCTTGCACTGCGGGAAGAGTGGGCAGCCATCCCACAACAACAGATCCAATGGCTAATCGGATCCATGTCAAGGAGATGTCGTTCTCTGATAGAGGCCAGAGGAGGCCATACACCTTACTGAAACGGAGGTCTCAGTCGCAAAGAATAAAAGTCCAAACCAAATTTAATGAACATCATTTCATTGTTAATGTCTGAAAGTTTCTTCATGCCAAGATTGAAACATTAATTCCGTAAAATAAAATTTTGGTACAAGTTTGAAATTTGGTGTCCATTACCACTGCAATAATGTTGCGTTTCTTTTTTTGAACAGTATATATTGTTTCAAGGTACAAAAGTAAGTAATAGTATGATAATTTCAAATATGAAGTAATAAAAAACATAAGTGTGTACTACGCTTTTCAGAATAAATATATTCAAATTAATGTTTTTTTCACCCGTGTGTTACCGGGGCCCGAAAGGGGAGCAAAGAATAGTAACACTGTTCCCTGCCATGCATGTCGTAGAAAGCGACTAAGGAGGGTTGGGCATGGGGCTGGTTACCTCATCCTCTAAAAAATTTAAACCACAAAAAACTTCAACAAATATGGACAAGTCAATTAAGGAAAATAAAACACAGCCATCCAAGACAGCGGAAGGTCCTCTCGCAGGGAGGCGTATGATGCAACGTAGAGAAACCCGAAAGGAGTCTGTGTTACTGACCAACCTTCTTTCTTCTAGAACTTCCAGATTTGGCACCTGGAATGTTCGGACATTAAACGAACAAGGGAAAGTGGCACAAGTAGCAGCAGAAATGAGGGAATATAAAATCGAGGTTCTGGGAATGTGTGAAACAAAGTGGAAGGGGATAGACAAGAAGAAATTCATCACAGGTGAATTGGTGCTGTCCTCAGGACATGAAGACGAAAGTTCACACCACAGTGAAGGGATAGCTCTTATGTTATCTAAAGAAGCACAGAAAGCACTCATTGAATGAGAAGCCGTTGGACCCAGAATAATAACAGCTACTTTTAAAACAGCTAAAAAGAAAATAAATGTAAATGTCATCCAATGTTATGCACCAACTAATGAGAAAAAAGAGTCTGTGAAAGAAGCATTTTATACTAGACTACAGGAAATTATGGAAAAAGTAAAGAGAAGAGACATCAAAATTTTGATGGGTGGCATGAATGCAAAGATAGGTACCATCAACACCGGCTTTGAAGAAGTCATGGGAAAATACAGGCTAGGAATAAATAATGAAAATGGGGAACTATTCTCAAACTTCTGTGCTTAAAATCAACTGGCTATAGGAGGAAGCATGTTTCCACATAAGAGAATACACAAGGCAACATGGATAGCACCAGACCATAGAACAGAAAATCAGATTGATCATATATGCATAAACAAGAAGTTTAGATCATCATTGCAGGATGTAAAGGTATATAGAGGAACAGATGTGGCATCAGATCACCACCTTCTGATAGCCAAAGTAAAAATGAAACTTAAGAGATATGCAACAATGCAAATTATAGACAACAATTTAATGTAGGACATCTAAGAAATCAAGAAACAAGAGACAAATTTGCGGTCACAATATCCAACAAATTCCATGTGCTCCAACAGCTGGAAGATGTAGAGAATACAGAAGACTATTGGCAGCAATTAAAAACTGTTTGGAATGAGACCTGTGGAGAAATAATGGGGAAAAGGGAACGACAACAAAAAGCATGGATAACAACAGAAACCATCAATAAGATAAAAGACAGAAAAAACAAGAAAGCAGATATAAACACAAGTAAAACCAGAAGTTCCAAAGCCAAGGCTCAAGAAGTGTACACAGAAGCAAACAAAGAAGTAAAAAGAAGTATCAAAAGGGACAAGAGAAAGTATATTGAGGAGTTGGCAAGAGAGGCAGAAGATGCTGCAGCCAAAGGAAATATAAGAGAACTGTGTAACAGCACAAAGAAGCTAACAGGGAAGTACAAGCAAACAAGTTGCCTCATAAAAGACAAGAATGGAAAACTGCTCAGCAATATACAAGAGCAAATGAACAGGTGGACAGAATATTTTGAGGACCTTCTCAATAGACCAGCTCCACAAAACCCCCCGGACATCCAGCCAGCAGAAGAAGAGCTACAAATTAATGGTGAAAGACCAACAAAGGAAGAAATAAAGAAAGCCATAAAGCTCCTAAGAGATGGAAAAGTGTCTGGACCTGATGGCATTCCAGCAGAGGCCATCAAAGCAGATATCAACACGGCTACAGAGATGTTATATAAATTACTTGGTAAAGTCTGGGAAAAGGAAGAGATACCAGCAGAATGGAAGGAAGGATATCTGGTTAAGTTGCCTAAGAAGGGAAATTTACAAGAGTGCACAAATTATAGAGGAATAATGTTACTATCAGTGCCAGGAAAAGTATTAAACAGGATTATCCTTGAGAGATTTAAAGAGTCCATAGACAAGAAACTGAGAGATGAACAAGCAGATTTTTGACAAAACAGATCCTATACAGACCAGATAGCCACTTTGAGAATAGTAGTTGAACAAAGTCTGGAATGGAATTCACCACTATACATCGGATTTGTGAACTAAGAAAAGGCATTTGACAGTGTAGACAGAGAATCACTTTGGAAATTGACGAGGCATTATGGAGTTCCCCTGAAGATCATTAATTTAATAAAGAAAACATATGAAGACATGACATGCAGAGTTCTTCATGAAGGGCAGCTTACAGAACCGTTTGGGATAAGAACAGGAGTGCGACAGGGATGCCTCTTGTCTCCATTTCTTTTCTTACTAGCAATAGACTGGGTTATGAGAACATCGACAACACACAACAGAAATGGAATCCAGTGGACTCTGACTAAGCAGTTGGATGATCTGGATTTTGCTGATGACTTGGCTCTTCTGTCCCATAACCGTAATCAGATGCAGGACAAACTGAAAACACTTGATGAGAGGTCACGGCAATTGGGTCTGAAAATACACAGGGAAAAGACAAAAATAATGAGAATAAATGCAGGTATTGATAACAGGGTTGAACTTGAAGAAACACCAATACAAGATGTAGAATCGTACACATATCTTGGCAGCAATATAGACAAAGTTGGAGGGACAGACAGTGATATCAAAATAAGAATACAAAAAGCAAGAGGAGCTTTCATTGCATTGGGAAATATATGGAGATCAAGAGAAATCGGGTCCAACACGAAAATAAGAATCTTCAACTCAAATGTAAAGTCAGTCCTATTGTATGTCTCTGAGACATGGAGAACAACAAAGACAACTACCAAAAAGCTACAGACTTTCATAAATGGGTGCTTGCGTAGAATAGAGGGATTAAAATGGTATGACAAGGTTACCAACGTGGAACTGAGGACAAGAACTAGACAAGTGCCAGTGGAACAAGAGATGAGAAGAAGACGATAGCGATGGATAGGACACACACTGAGGAAACCTACTGATAGTATTACAAGGCAGTCCTTGTTCTGGAACCCCCAGGGCAAGAGAGGCAGAGGTAGACCAAGAAGCACTTGGAGAAGAGAGCTGGAAACAGAGGTGAAAATGATGAGGAGAACGTGGAAAGAACTTGAGATGATGGCACGTGACAGGAGGACTTGGCATGTGTTTGTTGAAGGCCTATGCTCCTTTGGGAGTGGAGGGTTATGAATGAATGAATGTTTTTTTTTTTTTTAAGTAGGCCTAGGCTATTTAAAAAATAATGAGGGGTTTAAAACTCTCCAAGATGAACGCAACCATATAAATGGTCAGCGAAATTCGTGTTCGACGATGCGCACTTATATCAACGGTATATGAAAATAATTTTTATAAAACTTGCAAAACTGCACCGCATGTCAAACAAGTCTTTGAATACCTGGTTATCACGCGTGACACGGAGGTTGTACCAGCTCACCCTTAGTGCTTCGCTAACAGTCGATTATCAAAACGGCAATTTATAATTACAGCTGTGGTCCACTAAAGCAACATACTTGCTAATAAGGAAATGGAAGGGTTTCAAATGAAGATCTAATGATGTAATTATGAGTTTCAACGGCATGTTATATAGTGTAGGTAGACTCGTGCATTGTTTAACAATTCTGTGCTTACATTTGGTTTCGGTTTCGTAGGAGTTTCCTGCATAACTTTTTTTTTTCTTTAATGGGATGCCACTCAAAAAATAACTACGCCGTAATGTACATGAGTTCGCTGCCACCCCTAGCTGTAGGAGCAGGCTAGGCCTTTCGATCGCCTCATTGTACGATCTACCGAAAACAGCTGAGATTGAATGGACAATTAAGACCAAGGATACTAAAAAGCAAAAGTGCAGAAAAGACATCAGGCTGACAATGAAGTAATCGCTACGGGCTATGGAATTCAGAAGGGTTGTTACTTTCACAAGCGCCTCAGTTTGAGTGAATAAAATCAGGAGAAAAAACAATTTTTACAAGCTTTTCTTTAACTTGCAACGTATGTCACTCTCTTGTAACCTTCAAATCTTGCAATCGAGTTTTCAATCACTTACAGATGAGCAATAGCTCTCAAACTTGGCATAGTTGTGTATTCCCCATGACAATACAATAATTAGTCGTAAAAATATAAAAAAAATGAATAAAATTAATATTATTTTTTTTTTGTATTGCATCATCAGTGAAATGGGTGATGACTGCAAATAATCTAGGTGTATTCTTTCCAACAAGATTGTCTTCTTGAGAGAAATATTGAAACTTCCCCCCCCCCCTCCTTTTTCACACACACTATCGCACGCGTGTGCACAGACATACACACAACTGACAACTACATTTAAAAAAATGTAATTTACAACTCTTATCAAAAAAATTTTTTTTAATTAACTTTCCGTGTAATATACTGAATAATGAAATCCGCCTCCTGTGCTCTGGACTCGTTTATCGCAAACTGATAATGTCATTAGCGGATCGATTACATTTGACTAAAAAAATTTTTTTTAAATAACACTATAAAGAAAAAAATAAAAAAGTATTTTAAACACAGGCTTTCAATGCTCTAAAAAGCCACAAATAATTTTTCAAGGAGTTTATAGCTTGCAGTCAAAAAATGTAACATCAAATTGACAAAAAGCCTGGGGCACTGATCTACATTAAATCAACTTCTGCATTAGACACTTAAGGATAAAATAAATTTTTTTTTTTTTTTTTTTTTTCGTACGCCCGCTAATACTCGAGGCGAAATCTCAGGTTATTGTTAATGTCTAACCTGACATTGATTTTACGTGAGTATCCCTTTTTCTTGTACAGAGACAGGTGTCCCTCGCCATTCAGGCAGATACTCTCCGATTTCGGAGGTACCCATTAGAGCTGGATCGGCTCAGAAGCCGCCAGTCCCTGGTCGACGACACTTCTTCAAATGTCCTCGCCAGGTCTCGAGTTAATCCAGTCCAATTCCCGGTCGACGAAAAATCCTCAAATGCCGTCGCCCGGGTTTGATCCTGAATCACCCGGTCGCCAGAGCGGTGTTGTAACCACTACGCTAGCGCGGCTCCGGATAAAATAAATGATAAGCGCTTAAGCGCCCCACGCTTTTGAAAAATTATTTGTGGCTTTTTAGTGCATTAAAAGCCTGTGTTTTTAAATATTTTTTGTTATATTTTTTATTGAAAGTGCTACTAAGTTGTAGCGTGTTCAGTTCCCAACGCAAAAAAAAAACAACAACATGAGTTTCGTGATCTAAGTGGGTTATGCCCCCTCTCCGCCCCTTTTCTCATAGCTTGAAGATAAAAAAAAGGTCCCGAACAGTAGAGTGGGATGGAAATCTAAAGGGCAGACTTGCATTTAAATTAAATGCGTCAGGAATCTAGAGAACTAAAAATTCCTAGCAATAAGAAACTTCTTAGACTGTAACTAGGAATGGGCTATTTTAGAATAGAAGAACCTTACTGTGCAGAGTGTCTAGAAAAAAATAATATAGAGCATTTGCTATTAAAATGTAGGAAGTACGAATAACAGAGAAAACCAATATTAGATTATTTGCAGGCATGCAATTCATCCATAACTGTGGAACAGGTGTTGAGAATAGATAGACCTAGAGAATTGCACAATACAGTTAAACAGTATATAACAAGAACTAAAATCCTGTATATAAAATCCCAGCTTTTTCTGTCAGTGCGTAACGCTAAGGGATGCAACTTTGGTTGAAAGTTAGGCATTAAGTGTATAGTTTCCCTTATATGTACTCTCCTGAAAATAGTAACACTTACCAAAGAAGAATGCGAAAATGAAGGTGTGCACAAAAATATTTATAGAATGTGTGATCACGTCCAGACTGGGAGGACAACATTAGACAATCTTTGAAGGACCGAGGACTAGAATGGAACCAGGCCAGGAGGAAGACAGCCGATAGGATAGTCTGGCGCTCTCTCTTCCAAACCTCTACACCTCACGGTAGAAGGGAAACGACTAAGTAAGTGATCACGTATACACACATTGTGATCCTCGCTGCTGCTACGTAGTTCGTGTACTGTGGTGATGCACAGTGGTTTTTTTTAAATACTTTTGTTGCCGTTAGGTATTGGTGCTTTTGAATTTAATTCCCGTCTTATGACGGGCTTTTACACTAGTTCATATATAAGGATCAATTACGGTGTGAGGAAAAGGGGTAGTCTGATGGGGTGTTTGTATGGCTGATGGCAGATAATTGGGTGATTAGATGTAATCTCGGACACCCCCGGGCTTTCTCGCCTCTTTTCACTCTGTTAAAAACAGGGCAGTTATGAGAGACTTCATTTAAGTTTTTTTTTTTTTTTTTTTTTTTTTAATTCGTTTGTTTTTGTTTCATGAAAAAAGGGAGGTCACACACAAAAAACTTCCACACAAATTTGGTTTTGTTTTACTCTATTTTGGACTGAATGGAGGAGGGAAGAAGGTACTATGTTTGGGTATTGGAAATTAAATTTTATTTTCATGAATTAGTAAACCATATGTCCTAATTATAACCCATAGGGTTTTTTTTTTTTCCTAAACCAGCGGCACTTGGGCTTTCAGCCCTTCGGCCCAATGACATGTCATTGCGAGGCTGGGGAACCTGAGGACTTTCCTACCAACCCGGTCAGGAGCTTCGCTCCTTCCCATCCACAGAGGGTTTATCACAGGAGCCGTTCAGGCTATTCAGTCAAATTTCCGGCCGTAAACATTTCTTCAAACGCCGACGCCCGGGTTTGAACCATGAACACCTGGTCGCCAGTACAACGCCGAAGCCATTACACCAGCGCGGCTCCCAACCCATAGGGTTAAACGGGATACTTTAAAAAAAAAAAAAAAAAAAAAAAGTTCCCGAACACTTGACTGGCAACATTGTGTCGGTAATCCCGAGAAAAATATGTTTTGTTCATTTGTAAACCAGAAATTCGTACAGGTACTATTTTTATTTTTATTTTTTTTTACACATAATATTATGTTTTGCAGCATTCCCCATAATTATTCATACACATTGTAATGCTTCTACTGCTGCTACCCTGTTTTCGTTTTGGTCTGCTTGGGTTTGTGTTAGTTTTTTTTTTTTTTTGTTGTTTTTTAAATGTCTGCTTCTCGTCTATATGACTGTTGCTGAGGAAGAGTAAAGTGTAAGAGGTATGACCAAATGAGAATACCAATATTGGATTATTTGCAGGCATCCAACTTACCTATAAATATAGAGGAGGTGTTGAGAATAGACAGACCTAGGGAACTGCATAATATAGTCAAACAATATTTAACACGAACACATGTTAATATATAGTGGCTGGGAATGTGAAGGTCTGATGCTGTTCTTACAATGCATGTGACTTTAAACAGATGAAAGTCAATTAAATATCTGTTAAAGTCCGTTATATAACCAGAACCACCGGGCCTTTACACCCCTCCACTTTAATATTATTCTTGTTCATAGTTTCTTCTTGATTTTGTTTGTTTATTTTTTATTTTATTATTTAACGAATAGGCCTAAGCACAATTGTGAGTATCCCTATTTTCAAATGTGATGCCACTTTCTCATGTCGGCAGTTGTTCGTATTATTTGGAATTGAAAACAATATATATCCTAATTAAAACCCATCAGAGGTTGAACGGGATTTCTGTTTATCTTCATTAATTTAAAAAAAAAAAAAAAAAAGAGTAATCTATCCTAATTGGGAAGGTGAAGGTCTGATGATGTTCTTACAATACATGTGACTTATGGAAAGTGAAAGTCAATTAAATATCTAACTGGAAACACCAGGTTTTTCCACCTCTCCCCCTAAATATTATTTTTGTTTGGTGTTTTTGTTTGGTATTGTTCCATCTCGTTTTTGTTTGTTTGGTTGATTTTTTTTAACATACACGCAAAATTGGTAATTTTTATTTGCCCTATTTACAATGAATTGACAGATGTGATGCCACTTTCCGTATCGGCAGTTATTCATATTATTTGGAATTGAAAACAATATATATCCTAATTACAACCCATCAGAGGTTGAACGGAATATTTTTCGTCATTAAACAAACAACAACTACTACTACTACTACTTAGTCGTTCCCCTTCTACCGTGAGGTGTAGAGGTTTGGAAGAGAGAGCGCCAGACTATCCTATCGGCTGTCTTCTTCCTGGCCTGGTTCCAATCTAATCCTCGGTCCTTCAAAGATTGTCTAATGTTATCCTCCCAGCCGACTCTGGGTCGTCCTGGGGGTCTGGATCCCTGGCTCTTTGTTTCCCATGCTTGTCGTGGTAGCCGATCTTCTCCCATTCTGCAGACATGACCAAACCATCTTAGTTGGGACTGTTCTACTTGGATCTGCAGGGGGTGCGATTTTAGGCCTTGACGAATCGTCTGGTTGCGGACCATGTCTCTTCTTGTTACCCCCAAGATGCAGCAATAGTGAATGCAGTCAGCGACCCATAGCTGTACTGCTTGCATCAGGACCAGCGAACCAGAGCTGGTCAAGACCGCACTCCACCTCCACGTGGTGGTCCTGGAAACAGTCTGCAGCAGTGCAGTCTGGCTGAGCGAGTGTGGATCGCAATGGGATGGCAAACCCAGTCCCTAAAAAATGCCGTGCTGAAGTCGGATGTGTCGACCGAAAGGTGCAGATATCCCAGCTTAGGCGTAAACAGACACAACGCAACCACCGTCCTTTTCAGGGCGAACGAAGAAGAAAAGAAGAAGGACCATGTCTCTTCTTGTTACTTCGACCAGATACCTCATATCTGAGGTTTGGATCTGGCTTTTGTGGGTTGTAGTCATTGCCCATTACTCGCATCCATATGTCAAGACTGGGACGTAGGTGGAGAGGTATACAGCCATCTTCGTTTTCTTACCAACCTCTCTCTTGCTGAGGAATCCTCGATTTATGGCCTGAAAAAGTCTCCCAGCTGCTGCTTCTCGAGTGGCCAACTCTTCTTTGATGCCTCCCTTTCGGTCTATAATAGCTCCGAGGTATTTAAAGTGGTCAACCTGCTCCAGGACCTGTTCTCCCAGCTTAATCTGATGTCTTCTTTCTTCTCGTGATATCACCATGGATTTTGTTTTAGAGCTGCTTATGACCATCTCTCTCTTCTCCAGCTCTTCCTTCCAATCTTGCAGGTTGGATTGGAGATGTGCCTCTGATTTAGCAATCAGGGCAACATCATCAGCAAATGCAAGCTCTGAAGTACAGACCTGTCTCATCTTCCAGTACCCCACTGAATACTTTATTGTTCTCTCCTTACATGCCTTGATGACATCGTCCATGAGAAGTATGAAAAGATAAGGTGACAGGATATCACCTTGTTTTACACCAGTGGTGGTCCTGAACTCTTCTGACTTATGGTTTGCCGTCCTCACATAATTTCTGCAAGACTTGTAGAAGCTCTGTATAGCATGAATCAGAGGTGCTGGAATGTTCTTCCTTGCCAAACAGTCCCAAAGTTTGCTCCAGGGGACCCTGTCAAACGCCTTTTCCAGATCTATGAAACAAAGATGGATCTCACTCTTATACTCAAGGGCCTTTTCACTCGGCTGTCTGAGTGTGAAGATTAGATCTTGAGTACTTCGGTTTGCTCGGAATCCGCACTGGACCTCATCCAATTGTGGCTCAGCTAGGCGTCGGAGTCTCTGCTCTAGGACTCTAGAGTAGATTTTACCAGGGACACTGAGAAGGGATATGCCTCTATGGTTTCCACATTGTCGATTGTCACCCTTTTTGAAAATTGGTCTTATTATGGCAATCTCCCAATCCTTTGGTATGGTCTTGTTGCACTCCGCTGCCTGTAGGACCCTTAAGAGTAATAGGTCGCCTGATGCTCCTATGTACTTAACCATTTCTGGTGTTATACCATCATGCCCTGCTGCTTTGCCCATCTTAATTTTCCCCAGTGCTGCCTTCAGCTCTTCCATCTTTATGTCATCTTCACCATCATTGGTTTTCTCTTCTGTGCTAGAGGTTATCATTTCTGATGCTTGACCCTGCTCAAACTACAACAACAAATGAAAAAGAAGAGTAATCTCGAAGCGTCCTGTGTTTCTCAAGTAATGTTCATTTGTAAAACTGACATCAGTATCCTTTTTCTTTATTATTTTTTCTTCCTCGCAGCAAGTATATATCGTAAGCGGCGATCTAAGGTGATGATTAAATCGAAATTAAATTTGTAAAATTACAAATAACAAAATTTAATAATCACGTTACCTTTAACAGTTTGAAATTAATTGAACAGTTTAGAAGAAAAGTTTCATCATTGATGGATAATAGAGACGATGAAAAACGGTTCACTTTGGCAGCATTTATATGGAACTTAGCTTCAATGACTGTTCTGCTCCTTCTGATGGGTTGCTTCTTTTTACACTGCTCCCGCTCGTCGCCGGTAAAGGTTGTTGGGTGTAGCTCGTTTCCCAGAAATGTCAAGGAGAGTCTACAAAGTTGGTCCTTCGTCTTAAAGCGTAGGCCACTTGTCCCTTCTTGTTCCAGAAATAGTACTTTCTGCTGGTACCACCAATAACTATGATAAAGAATAGAAACGAAACGCTCTTCTGAGTATTGCGTTTCCCGACAGATACTTATGTGTCCCTTTTCCTCTATTCGGCCATACCATTTATCTCAGAATTTACCCTCGATGAGAATTAAATTTAATGCCTCGGGATAAATCTTTCTTTTACATTTAAATTGCAAAGCTTTAGCTTCACATTACAATTAAAAGAAAAGATTAATAGCTCAGATAGAATATGTTTACATTTAAATTTCCTCTGGTTGAAAAGTGTTCAAATATAAATTGAATATGTTTTCATTTATGTTTACATTGATTTGAAAAGTTTGAAACTTTCATTAATTTTAAAGTCCATTTGTTAACATCGACATGTACACTGGTTTGAAACTGTAAGTATTATACTTAGAATGTATAACACATAAGGAGGGGAAACCACGAGGCCTGTAAACAGTAAATTAATATGAAACAAATATAAAGGTATGTTATAAGGCACTCGTAGGAAATAAAGAAGTAGAACACTAGACAACAGAAAAACAACAGACATGAGGGGCTTACCCAGGATTTGAACCATGGACCTTCCGTGCGACAACACCGCCTAGCTATGCAAGCTAATCACACTGTCCTCCCTGCCATCTACGCATCCCCCAAAAAAGGATGTTTCAATGACAGGTCATTAGTGCGAACCTCTATACATAACACCGGAAGTTTTACCATGGGCAATAAAGCAGTCACTAGCTCGTGCAGATGTAATTCATGAATCATCATTCTATACGCTGAGGTTGCCAGCCTCAAATGACTGGGACACACACTAGCGATTTTCACATATTAAAATTCACATGGTAATATACATATATATGTTAGTTCACATGTTAGTAATAAAATATAGAATGTAAAATGACAACTTACGCCAATCCTCGCTCACAGACCTTTTGCTCAGATGAATAAAAGGTATTGGCAGTTACCTTATTACACGTGTACTTGGGGTCGTTAATTTGAACTTTAATTCCCTTTCTGACTCCGTGTGTTTCCTTCAGTTTCCCCAGACAGCGGCTTTCCTTATTAAAATGTTAGAGATTTCCTGGGCTGAATTGTAAGTCCTGACGAATACTCCAATAAAAGGTGTCCTGTCTGATAAATGGAAATGCTGAATTCTAACTGGCACGTCTGGTGTCTTTGGCAAGCGGGAATCTCACAGAGAAAAAACACTGAAATGTGTCAGGTTATATTCACTGTCATCCCGCGCTCTGTTTGTTATGGAACTCAAATTAGCAGCCAATCTGATTTGAATATTTTGCATGACTCATCTAGTGCAAAATTTCAAATATTACTTTTCTGAAAATGGGCTGTAAACTTCCGATTGCCCTGTGTACCAACTCACAAACAGGTCGGTAACCTTACACGACAATGTGTGTAAGATGTAACAAATTATTACTTTTGCTAAAGTAATGTCTTATCTGTTGCTTGAGCACACACACAATCCGTCTCTTTACAACATTGGCGGAGACGCACTCGTGCCTTATCAGTGATTAAGCAGATTGCGCTGGGCGATGTACGTGTTTATCTGTGTACTAATATCGGCCGCGCCTGCGATTAACCAACTTGATTGTCGATAATGTTCTCTCAGCCGCTCCTGCAAATGTTTAGTAGTATCATCCACAAGGAGTGTCAGATAAACAGACAAGACACAATATACTGAAAGTAGCGAAAGAATGTAAATGCAAAATATCTGCTACTTAGCAGAGAAAGAAAGAAAGTGTGACAATTGAAAGCACGCAATAAAATGTACCGATTCCCGCCGTAGTTTTTTTTTTTTTTTTTTTTTTTGTTTGTTTTTTTGTACGCCCGCTAATACTCGAGGCGAAATCTCAGGTTATTATTTATGTCTAACCTGACATTGATTTTACGTGAGTATCCCTTTTTTCTTGTACAGAGACAGGTGTCCCTCGCCATTCAGGCAAATACTCTCCAATTTCGGAGGTACCCATTACAGCTGGGTCGGCTCAGGAGCCGCCAATCCCTGGTCGACGACACTTCTTCAAATGTCCTCGCCAGGTCTCGAGTTAATCCAGTCCAAATCCCGGTCGACGAAAAATCCTCAAATGCCGTCACCCGGGTTTGATCCTGGATCACCCGGTCGCCAGAGCGGTGTGGTAACCACTACGCTAGCGCGGCTCCGCCCGCCGTAGTGAAACAGAGAGTAGGAAGAAGAAGGGATCGGCCCAATCCATTATGTGACAGACGTTTGGCCAGCTTGAGTACCACTTCAAGAAAATATTCCATGACCTGTATAGAGCTGTAGGGATCACAAGTTACAGATTCAAAAACAAAAATGATCTTATAGCAACATCTGTTATTATTAACAACATTACAGTTCTATCTGTCTTCTTTGGATATGTACATGTGTTACTTCTGTTGAATTTATATGTTTATATCTGAGTCTCAGATGAGATTCACTGCCGACTCAGTTTCGAATATGTGCTGTTATTGGTCTTCAACAATTTCCATCTGTTGCCGTAGTAGAATACTCTGCCGGCACACTAGACTACCAATAATTGCAGCAGGATCGCCGGCAATGGTAGCTCCATCCCCCATAAGAAGCGAAAAATGAAATAATGATGATGGTGGTGACGCCTGACCTAAATAGAGGGATTGAAATTATATGGCAAGTCACCAATGTGGACCCATTGACAAGAACCAGACAAGTGACAGTAGATATGAGAAAATGACGCAGATAAAATGTGTAAATGACACGTAAAGAAAATATTTTGAGTGCCATGCAGAAAGTACTACACGAGAGTAATGGGGGAAGAAAGACCACTACTGATATCAGGCACTAATTCGTGGTTGGATTAACATATAGGGGCTAAAATAAACAACTTCTGATTGGAGCTTTTCCCAACGAAACCACATGAATGTGTGGGCGAAAATGTCCCTTATAATATGCAACATTTTAGACTACTTTACTGCATTGCCATCTCGTCAAAAAGACAGTTCTATAGCCAGGATAACGAATTGAAACAAGATTCCAACATAGGGACAGGACCAAGTATTAGAGGATCTTCTGATATTAGACAAAAAGAAAACTCGGCTATAGCACTGTGTGGTGGGTTTTGATGTTAAAAGAAAAAGTAGTCAGAATGTGTCTACAGAGTGAGGTCAGCTATGCAAGTCCCTGATTCTAATAGTTGAAGTTGATGTTATCAGGGTACTTGACTGCTACCACCCTACGATCTCAATCTGCGATTTATTTTGGGTAACTAGTGTTAGTGATGTTAATTTATATGGCTGGTGTCTAGGGTAATGGAAATGTTGTGATAATTGCGTTTAACGAATACACATGTAAATTACTAAAATTAATTAAACAAGACTGGGTTTAAAGTTAGGATACATGTGTATATACAATTTAATTTCCTGTCCCTCAAATTTTTTTAGGACAGGAATGTTTAACTTAAAATGAAAATATGTTTGATAAAATTAAATACACAAGCAGGACATCTGTCCAATATATTTTAATATGTTAAAGTTTCTAAACTGTTATTCCCTGGTGGAAAAACCCCTGTTATACGAAGAGTCAATATTGGGGAAAAACTGGTTTTCACATCACTTCACATACTGTTTCTGAATAGGGTGGAGATTAAATTCATTTGAGTCTGCATAAGCCCGCTAGATATAGGCTTATCTTTTAGTCCACGTAGACCCTGGATGACTGGTTTGAGAAATACACACGATCCACTGCCGTGTATTCTGGAGTCTGCTAATACTTGTATGCTTTGATGAAGAAATAACCGGTAGGTTGCCTGAACTGCTGCAGCTCCGACTTCTGACCAACTTGAAACTGGGTGATGTAACCCGCAATCAATGAAATAATCACACACTATGTTAAGGTTTAACAGGCGGTCAATGGTCAGCTTTAGACAGCCGCTACTTCAGACGCAAAGGCAATTTGCTTATTAACTTGCTCTGAACCTTCCGTGTATGAAAATCTCTCTCAAGTGGTACTCTGCATAGTAGACGCGGTAGTTTTATTTCCCTCTATGTCTATTCTAACATTAACCAACCAGTTTAAACTACAACGATTTGACATTTATTTTTGAAAATCCCAACCTTTATTTACGCTTTTCAAATAAGTTCGTCAGTCGCTTTAGGTGGGGGGGGTGGGGGGGGGGGGGGGGAAAACGTCACAGTTATACCTCTCCCTTCCTCCCAGTAGTGTCTACCAAAAAAGAGGCAAGTCAATGTGACTTGTTTCCAAGCAGCGCCTAGAAAAATGTTACTTTTAAAATCGAGCTGGGATGTCAGTGTGCTCGTCTGTATGTTTTGTCAACTTTATTTTATGCGATAACTCAGTCACTTTTGAAGCTATCAAAAAGATGAAAAGTGATTTTTAATCAGGCTAATGTCCTTTATCTATCCAGTATATTTTCATCTACGCCTTTATCTAAGTTTTCATCTTTGTACTTTTCTCTTTATTTATTTATCATGGGCTCTTTTCACTGTGCTAACTTATCAGGGAAAGAAAGGTTCTAAGTCCTGATAAGTTATTATATGGTATTATATTAAACAACAGTACTCAAAGCATCTCTTTTATTTACTCTCTTTCGTTTTTAATGAAGAAATAAATATTCTTAGTTTCACTTTTGCCCATTGGCCTCCTGCACAATGCAGTTGAGTCCAATTTTACAAGAAGACGCGATTTTTTTTCTTTTTACAATCCACCACCGTTTTCCCCTCTCTCTGAGCACGCGATAGTCGTCTGTCAAGCTTCCGTCAGAAGAAAAAAGTGAGAGGGTGCGGGCGGGTTAAGATTTTCCAAATACTCCGTTGCTGGGGTACTTAGATACAATACAAGTGGCGTAGTTATTTATAGATTTTGGACAGTAGTTTATTTTCTTTTACTCTTTCACTCCTATACTCCTTCACTCTTATAAAAATAAACGACGTCTTGGCCGCTTGCCAAGTCATTCTAACGTTACTTTTAAAAATTAAGGCGGAGCTACCAAAAAAGCTTGTACTTTAGGGAAGGGGGGTATCATTTGCAAATCGTCAATACTTTCAAATCCAGCGCGGATCGCTGACAAAAAGTGGTGGCGTTGCCCTATTCAAATATTGTCCAAATTAAAAATGGCCATAGTAGCAGAATCTATAGAATAATATCTTATACATAATTTGGGGAGGGGAGTTCAAACTGACTTTATCACACACCTCCCCTCTTAAAAGTCTGCATCCCAATGCAGATTATAATCTGTTTGAACAATCCCGATCCAATTAACTCAACTAGGCTTTATGAGTATCCTGGTTTTCTGCAGGTGGGTGCCTACTCAAAAAATCTGCCCCAACATTCTGCGAACCAGGAATGTATTCAATGGTAAACGAATATGGTTGAATGAAAAGAGACCACCTCAATAAACGGGCATTTCCATGTTTTGCCTGTGCCAAAAATACTAATGGCTGATGATCTGATTGGACCACGAATGTTCTACCATATAAATAGATCTGGAACTTCTTGATTGCCCAGACTAAAGCCAAACCTTCTTTTTCAATTGTTTAGTAATTTTGTTCCGCTCGGTTTAATTTGCGACTGGCATAAGCAACTGGGTTCAATTCCCCAGCTGGTGAAGAGGACCTTTGTAACAAAGTGGCCCCCCAAGCCCACATTACAAGCGTCCGTTCTTACCACAAATTCCTGACTCAAATCAGGTAATTTCAATATAGGCTTGCTGGTGAGTTTTTCCTATAACTCATTATATGCCAATTCACATTCTGCCGACCATTCAATTTTATCCGGTTTTCCTTTGCGAGTTAAATCCGTCAGAGGCGCACACACAGAGTTAAAGTTTTTAATGTATTTTTGATAAAAGCCACAAAGTGACACAAAGGATCGCACATCCTTTTTAGTCTGTGGTCTGGGTGCTTTCTGTAATTTCTCCAGGTTCTTGGGGTCAGGGCTCATGCTACCCTGATATACAGTATGTCCCAAGAATTCCAATTCCTTGCAACCAATACAACATTTTGTTGGTCTAGCAGTCAAATTTGCCTCTCTGAGTCTATAAAATAGCATATTCAAAGAGTTAACGTGTTCTTCAAATGTTTCCGTAGCGATGAGGATATCATCCATGAAATTTGTTATACATGAGTTTTTCAGTGGATCCAACAATTTTCGCATCATTCTGGAAAACACACTCGGGTTATTCTTCAATCCAAACGGTAACATGTTAAACTCATAGTGCCCTTCCGATGTGCTAAATGCCAGATAAGGTCGGATCTCAGGCTTCACTGGAATTTGGTAATATCCCTTGCTGAGATCTACCTTGGAAAAATAGTTTGCCTTGTTCAACCTGGCAAACAGTTGGTTAGTATCAGGTAATGGATCCACCTGACTTTCTGTGACAGCATTCAGTTTCTTGTAATCTATGCACAGTCTATGTTCCCCAAAGGGTTTCCTCAACAATACCACACTGGAGCTATACGGAGATTCACTGTGAGAAATGATCCCTTCTTGTAACAGATACTCTATCTCCTCTTTCAAAGCTTTTACTTTTGCGAATGGGATAGTATAGGCTCTCATACAGATGGGTGTTGGGTCTAGTACTTTCATGTCATATTCCAACAAGTTTGTGTGCCCCGGTCTGTCCGTTAACACGTCTGTATGATTCTCCAGAACCTTTTGAATTTTCTCCCTCTGCCCTTTTGTCAGATGTTTACTGATCTTTACCTGTGCAGGAGTCTCACAGGGTTTTAGTGGGTATTCAACAGAGGTGAGAGGTTCATTCTTCATCTCAGTGGCTATGGCTAAGGTCATTAAGTGTGTTCCTTCCACATTGTTTCTCTCATTGTATTTCTTTAGAAGGTTCACGTGATAGACTTTTTCCTTCCCTTTTTTGTCTATCTTGTAGTTAGTTCTAGATACCTTTTCCAAAACTGTGTATGGACCTTGCCATCCAATTTGAAGTTTGTTGCTGCTGCCGGGTAGTAGAAGAAGCACCTTCTCTCCCACGGCTAGCTCCCTATCCTTCGCTTTCTTATTGTAATATGCAGCATGTTTCTTCCTGGCTTGTCTTAGGTTATCATTTGCAAGTTTCCAGCCAGTTTTTAAGCGAGTGGTCAGCTCGTTCACATACTGATATGATGAGGTGACAGTCTCCTCTGCCTTCTCCTCTGTCCACGTCCTCAATAAGGCTTCCAATGGACCTTTTATTGGTCTCGTTAATTTTGGTTGGTTATTTGGGAGACCAATTTTTCATGGCACCGGTAATTATCATGTAACTGGAAGTATGGTGGTGGTGGCTTTGCTCTCGTTTGTTTGCCACCATACACGAATCGTCCACTCCCAATTTTTCGACTGGGGTTTCCCCGCAGTTTCAGTTTCAAAGGGAGGGGTTTTTCCTCTCTTTTATTTTCTTCCAGTTCCCGGAATTCCGACCAAGGGATTGTCGGGTGGGACTGGGTTGAGGTCACTGTTTGTACAATACGCATAATGGCCATTTTCACTGGTTTAGTTGAAGACTGTGTGTGAAAAGGAGTCCTCCTATCCACTGTGTCTACTTTATTCTGTTTATTTCTCTTTTTATTTTCAGGCCTGTTTTCACCGAAGTGTTTTTGTAGGTCCTGATTATTTTCCCATCGTGTGGGTTTTCCCTTGTGACATTGGTCGCAGGCCTCTACAAATTCTGCAATGTCAGCAGCTACGCCTGGCCAATAAAATGAAATAGATACTTTTTGGCCTGTAGTACCTATTTTCTCATGTACACCGTCTGATGTAACATGTGATCTTTTTATTATTTTCTCCCTATATGAATTGGGAAGTACCAGCTGTCCATGACCAGTGGAATCAGTTCCAGCCTTCCTATACATGAGTTTATTCTTCATATAGAAGTCTCCTTTGTTTGGAGGTATATGGCATTTTGGGAGTTTCATGAAACACGGCTTTAGTGACCTATTCTCAGCCTGTGCTTTCCTCGTCTCCTCTGGATGAGTATTTATTGGGTTTTCATCCTCCTTCCTTGCTTGTGATCTGATCTGTACTGTTGCCATTATCACAGGTCTTTTGGGGTTTCCCAAAAAGACATCTACACCCCAATATCAGAAGGTAGATTGGTTCGTTTATCACTGCTGCTCTAATCACCCCTTCCACATAGCGTGTCTTTACACTGATTCGTGCTATGGGAAGTGTCATAGTTGCTACTTCTTTGGTTGCCGCTTGTATTTCCACTGTTTCTGTGGTATACTGATCCGGGTGAACCAGGTGAGAACTTACAACTGAGTCAAAATCCAATCCAGTATCATAAAGGCACCTAATGGTGGCCCCATTACATACTACGTCTTCACATACAGGGGGATGATAAAGTTCCTGCTGTCCAGTACGTTTTCCTTTCTGTCCCTTGTTTCTTGTTTTAAGGCATGCAGCGTGGTAAGGAGGGATATTTTTCTTCCTACAGTCTTTTGTATTATGGTTATTCATTCTACAAAATTTGCAATATTTATTTTCCGGTCTGTAGGGTTTCCTCCCATTGAATTGCGGGTTTCTATCTCGAGGGTCAAACCTGGGTCTATCATAGTTGGGTTTATCCCTGGTACCCTGATCTCTAGTGTCAAACTTATTATGGGGTTGAGGAGCTTTATTATTGTCTACCTGTTTCTTTTTAGCGCCAGCTACTTCTGCCTGGGCTACCTGATACCTCTCAGCAACATTGAGCACATCATCCAATCTCTCCGCACCCTGTTCCATGATAAACTTTCTCATGTCTGGAGCCATGGACTCTCTCACCTGCTCTATCATAATCATTTCCTTTAAGTCTTGGGTTTTCCCCAGAGCAGTCCATTTCTCCAAATAGGTTTCCAACCTTACAGAGAATTGATGATATGTCTCCCCAGACAGGAGCTTAGCATTTCTAAATCTCTTCCTATAAAACTCACCATTCTTCTCGTATCTAATTAAAAGAGCCTGTTTTAGTATGCCATAGTCTTCCTGATCATCCCGGCTCAATTTGGAAAAAACCTCATACGAGGTTCCCCTAAGTCCTTGAGATACTTTCAAGCTCCACCTTTTCCTCTCTAACCCATAACTTGTAGCTAACCTTTCAAATTTAGAGAGGAATGACTCAATGTCATCCTCTTTTTCTACAAAGGGGTCCAGATGAAACCCCATGGCTGAGTTGGAGGCTCCCTGACTAGCAGTAGCATCAGAGGTAGATGGGCTGTGACTATTGTCTGGAGCATGGCCTTGTAATTCTTACTCTCTTAGTCGTAGCTCATGTTCCCTTTGTAACCGTTTTTCTTCTGCTTCCCTTTCTGTAACCTGTCTTCTTTCTTCCTTTTCAGCCTCCAGTTTCTTTTCCTCTAATTGTAACCTTTTGATCTCAGCCTCCCTATCAGCCTCTAATGCCCTAGCCTCTTTCTCAGCCTCAATTTGTAATCTCTTAATTTCCCTATCAGCTTCTAATTTCCTCTCTTCCTCTAACCTCCTGTCTTCTCTTTGAATAAATTTATCAGTCTCTGATGTCACATACTGTATCAGAACTTGCCTCTCTATTCCCATTTCCTTTGCAGTCTGTAGAACAGCTGATCTAAATTTGGCCAAATCTGCCATCTTTTGTACCAAATTATATTTACTCTACTAAAATAACTAACAAATGCTATGACTAACTAATTAATTAAGGGCTATGCCAACTCAAACACTTCTCCACCTTATAACTATTATTAATTTTTGTTACTATGGGGATACCCTGGGTCTATGATGTTCTTATCAATTTAAATCCCCGGGCGAGCGTCCCAATATATGTGGTGGGTTTTGATGTTAAAAGAAAAAGTTGTCAGAATGTGTCTACAGAGTGAGGTCAGCTATGCAAGTCCCTGATGCTAATAGTTGAAGTTGATGTTATCAGGGTACTTGACTGCTACCACCCTACGATCTCACTCTGCGATTTATTTTGGGTAACTAGTGTTAGTGATGTTAATTTATATGGCTGGTGTCTAGGGTAATGGAAATGTTGTGATAATTGCGTTAAACGAATACACATGTAAGTTACTAAAATTAATTAAACAAGACTGGGTTTAAAGTTAGGATATATGTGTATATACAATTTAATTTCCTGTCCCTCAAATTTTTTTAGGACAGGAATGTTTAACTTAAAATGAAAATATGTTTTGATAAAATTAAATACACAAGCAGGACATCTGTCCAATATATTTTAATATGTTAAAGTTTCTAAACTGTTATTCCCTGGTGGAAAAACCCCTGTTATACGAAGAGTCAATATTGGAGAAAAACTGGTTTTCACATCACTTCACATACTGTTTCTGAATAGGGTGGAGATTAAAATCATTTGAGTCTGCATAAGCCCGCTAGATATAGGCTTATCTTTTAGTCCACGTAGACCCTGGATGACTGGTTTGAGAAATACACACGATCCACTGCCGTGTATTCTGGAGTCTGCTAATACTTGTATGCTTTGATAAAGAAACAACCGGTAGGTTGCCTCAACTGCTGCAGCTCCGACTTCTGACCAACTTGAAACTGGGTGATGTAACCCGCAATCAATGAAATAATCACACACTATGTTAAGGTTTAACAGGCTGTCAATGGTCAGCTTTAGACAGCCGCTACTTCAGACGCAAAGGCAATTTGCTTATTAACTTGCTCTGAACCTTCCGTGTATGAAAATCTCTCTCAAGTGGTACCCTGCATAGTAGACGCGGTAGTTTTATTTCCCTCTTTGTCTATTCTAACATTAATCAATCAGTTTAAACTACAACGATTAGACATTTATTTTTGAAAATCCCAACCTTTATTTACGCTTTTCAAATAAGTTCGTCAGTCGCTTTAGGAGGGGCAAAACGTCACAGTTATACCTTTCCCTTCTTCCCAATAGTGTCTACCAAAAAAGAGGCAAGTCAATGTGACTTGTTTCCAAGCAGCGCCTAGAAAAATGTTACTTTTAAAATCAAGCTGGGATGTCAGTGTGCTCGTCTGTATGTTTTGTCAACTTTATTTTATGCGATAACTCAGTCACTTTTGAAGCTATCAAAAAGATGAAAAGTGATTTTTAATCAGGCTAATGTCCTTTATCTATCCAGTATATTTTCATCTACGCCTTTATCTAAGTTTTCATCTTTGTACTTTTCTCTTTATTTATTTATCATGGGCTCTTTTCACTGTGCTAACTTATCAGGGAAAGAAAGGTTCTAAGTCCTGATAAGTTATTATATGGTATTATATTAAACAACAGTACTCAAAGTATCTCTTTTATTTACTCTCTTTCGTTTTTAATGAAGAAATAAATATTCTTAGTTTCACTTTTGCCCATTGGCCTCCTGCACAATGCAGTTGAGTCCAATTTTACAAGAAGACGCGATTTTTTTTCTTTTTACAATCCACCACCGTTTTCCCCTCTCTCTAAGCACGCGATAGTCGTCTGTCAAGCTTCCGTCAGAAGAAAAAAGTGAGAGGGTGCGGGCGGGTTAAGATTTTCCAAATACTCCGTTGCTGGGGTACTTAGATACAATACAAGTGGCGTAGTTATTTATAGATTTTGGACAGTGGTTTATTTTCTTTTACTCTTTCACTCCTATACTCCTTCACTCTTATAAAAATAAACGACGTCTTGGCCGCTTGCCAAGTCATTCTAACGTTACTTTTAAAAATTAAGGCGGAGCTACCAAAAAAGCTTGTACTTTAGGGAAGGGGGGTATCATTTTCAAATCGTCAATACTTTCAAATCCAGCGCGGATCGCTGACAAAAAGTGGTGGCGTTGCCCTATTCAAATATTGTCCAAATTAAAAATGGCCATAGTAGCAGAATCTATAGAATAATATCTTATACATAATTTGGGGAGGGGAGTTCAAACTGACTTTATCACACACTGGACACCACATAATAACATTGGGGGTTATAATTAAAATCATAACCAGTAAGACGGCCTCTTAAAACAAGTGGCTCGACACTATTCGGAAGTTTCCCTGTGCAAGAAGTATGTAAATTGTTCCCGATAATCGAGGTAAGCTGTAATATGTACATTTTGTCATTTTACAATTTTGCATTTAACGCGTGTAAATTGCTTGTAGATGTACCGGTTCATACGAGGCTGGCAACTTCAGCATATAAAATTATTGGATTCATAAACCACCACTGCGAGAGTTGGTGACTGCTTCGTGCAGGTTCCCTCACAAGGAACTCAAAAGCGGAGGTAGCCCGAGGCTCTATATGGATCAGGGAGTGGATAATGATTGCATCGTGGTGTACACATTTATTATATTAATATTTTAATACGTTTATGTGTATATTCAAACGTGTTTAAATAAAGCAACTGTCGTTTTCCGCTATCCAAACGTACTTTCATCCGACTCACTGGGTGTAACATTAATGCTCATGGAGGATAAAGTTTCTGAGGAAGATGAAATGGTGGAATAGAAGCAGGGGGCGTCTTATTCTTATGCCAGAAGACCCTATGTTTAGAACAGACATTGGTTTTCTCTCAGTTTGGGGTACACGTTTGTGGTACAAGGCTGTGGTTCAAGTTGCCAGCAGTCTACGCTAGACAGGTCTTTGAGACGCTTGCTTTGACAATTGGAGTGGTTACCCCCATGATTACAGTCAGGCCCAGCAAAAGAACTTTTTTTAAAACGCTAGGCACTTTAAAATCACTACCAGTGATGAAAAAAAAACAGTGCTTCATTTTAATAAAGAACTCTATTTTTTCTTTTGTTAACTATAATTGATTATTAAATTTGTTATCTGTAAATACAAATTGATAGTTGAGTTAATCATCAGTGAGTGAATTGCACCCGTATGACTCAGTTAATTCAAATACATAACTATCTAAAGTAATATTTTACAGAATCATTTCATTTGGAGGCTCAAACAATACGAGAAAATTTCTTTTTCCTCACAGAAGGGGCAGGAAGATAAAAAGTTCATGGCAGCTCAGTTGCTGTGCTTCTTTCGAAAAAATCCTGTGATGCTCCCTGAAGTATAAGCATCATTCTTCTGTTTGTATCTCTGCCAAGAGTAACCTTGAGTGAAGGTTGATACCTTTGAATACCGTCATCATTATATAAGTTCGGCCATTGATAGGGATCTGAAGGGTGATGATGATAAATATAAAATATAAATATCCTTTCAACTACTTGTGGAGCATAGGAGATTAGTCAGTTTATGCCAATCCCTCAAGATATCCACTTAAGTGCTCTCTATGACTTGTTTAACATGTTTAAGTATGTCACCAATCCCGACTCCATGTGTGTTTTTTTTAATCTCCCTCTATTTTCTTTATATTTGTCAATAAAACTGTGATCATGTGACTTCATTCATTTTCTTTTACGCTTCTAACAGAGCATAGAGTCACAATGTAGCTGATACACTATCAGGAAGCCTGCACAAGGCATTCAAATTATCTTGCAGAGGCGGTTTCTGTGGTAATGTTTATACGTGGTGAGAATGCTGGTCCCATGCACCTCATAATATTAGCTTTGTATGATATGCTTGAGGGCACAGTAGTCATATTTTTTTCTTTGTCTCTTCAGCGTTCCCAGGAACAACACGGGACGGGCATAGTTCTTAACGGACAAAAACTCTGATGATCTTTACATTCGTTGGCACCTGGTTTCCTTGGTAAGGTTAAGAAAACAGATTGTAACAGATCCTCAAGTATGTTTCCACTTTATAAATACAATTCAAAAGTTTATTACACTTCTGCCAAACTCGGCCGCTGCCTCGAATTCTTCTACTGTGATATTGTTAGACAATGGTGTCTTTTATGGAGGTGTTTATGGTATTTCATGGGACACAATCTATGTCAGACAGAATGGAAATATCAGGTGCAGCTAAATTGAGAGTGGCATCCCATTTCTTTAGCATCTTGATTGTTAGATATGCGCTGAACAAAAGTTTTGTTTAGAGTGGCGAGCATCGTATGCGTGCAAGGTATCATCAATTATTTGAATCACTAAATGTAGAAGGTGTAGTCTGATTAGCTCAACGAAATCAAACGACAGAGCAGCCTGGAAGTGTATATGCTTCAGGGAAGATATTACACAGCCTTTTGTCTACACTATAATTTGTAAAACGTTGCAGCAGGAATTATCTTTGTCGTTATGGTTATCATCATAATTTCCCATTGTGCAAGAAAGACACGAAGGCACTGGACATAAATGCAGCAACCTGGGAGGATGAAGTTGCCGATCGTACTAAGTGGCTCCCTACGACGCCACCTTAGATTGAGCGAAAAGAAGCTCTTACAACAAGCAGACGAAAAAATAACACGATGAAAGGAACACCAGGAACAAAAACAGCTGAGGGCTATCATCTCAGGGGCGCATTCCCATAGTCAGTTATGACAGAAGGGGGCTACTACAACTACTACTAATCGCGTCTTATGACATTCTGGAGGGAGCAGTAATCTTATAGTAACTAGTGTAGTTTAGACACTCTTGAATTTTGGCCACTGTTGGACCACTACTGCAAAGCAGGGGAGGCAATCCGTGACAGGTTTAGGAAGTGACCGTAGGTAACTATGTAGCCAGTCTTCCGGCACCTCAGCATTTAGTACGCTGGTGTTGAAATCACTCACCACATTCTTAATGCCCATGTCACTGAGCGGTTTAATGTGGTGATACTGTACGCCATCAAGGCCCGGGGCGGTGTTTCTACTCGTTTCTAAAGTGCAAACAAACATCTTCGGTTATGAGGTTGAAATGTATATCGCCTCTTCAGTAGCTTCCCAGGATACGGTTTTTAGTTTCTTGTCAGGCAGCTTCATTACCTTTATCTGTCTGAGTAATATACTGAAGCACATTAAAAACGCACCACTATTATATATACCGATGCCGAGAAGCTGGCAAAAAGAAGTGTGGGAATGGATTTTCCCCGTGTTTGCCATGAGGTAGAGAGCGAATGGCTGCTGGAATGGAAAGTGCAAGATTCAACCCATGGGTGTGTGTACAGACTACATGAAAACGATGAAAGTTACACGTGCAACACGATTCTCAACAGCTATGACCCTGAAAATGTGTACGCGTTGTGGCAGTATACTCGGTATAAAAAGGCCGTTGAGACAAAACACCCAGTACATGTGCTTGAAATTCCACGACTATCTGAAAACGACCGCCAACGAGCCATTGGTATGTTGGAGACCGGAATGAGCTCGCGGGCCATTGCCAGAAGGATGAATTGCCACCACAGCACTATTGTACGTCTCAATGAACGTTACGGAACCACTGGCAGTGCCCGGGATAGACTTCGGAGTGGCCAACCACGAGTTACTACCCCTGCGCAAGATCGTCATATTGTGCTGAGTCACCTAAGGAATTGACTCTCTCGGCAAGTCAAACAGCAAGAGCAATAGTGGGTAGACATGGGCAAGTCTCTCGAATGACAGTCATACGACGACTCAGAGATACAGGCCTTACTGCAAGACGACCTTATGTTGGGCCAAACGTGACTCACAGACATCGTCAGCAGCGCCTGCAATGGGCAGAGCAACATATCAGAAGGACTAGACTGCAGTGGAATGCTGTCCTATTCACAGAAGAGAACAGATTCAACATATCCTTTGCAGATGGACGTATGCGGATTTAGCGACGGTGTGAAGAGCGCTTTGCAGATTGCTGTGTCAACCGATTTCGAGGTGGCAGTATTCACATTTGGGGAGGATTCCGTTTTCACCATCGCTTGCCTCTTCATGTCTTCCGTGGAAATGTTAATGCTGTGACATATCGAGATGAGGTTCTGGATGCACTGGTTGCTCCTGCGTTCACAATTTATCCAGACTTGCAGCTTCTCCAGCAGGATAACGCACGTGCATTTTTTTGTATTTTTGGTTTTCTCCCTTGCCTGCACAGAATGCAATGAATTTCATAACAATCAAATGTACAAATTAATGACCAGCATGGATTCATAGGAAAATGAATAAAGATTCCAAATATGTAAACTTGTACACACTTATATTTACATTTCACACTCTGTTCTTGGATTATACAGGTGGTGCGTTTTTAATGTGCTTCAGTATATAACGCTCGAGTAATGCATGTCCCTTTTCGGCATCGATCTTCAGGCTTATTTCTGTCGAGCTGAGAAAATTAGGAATTGTTTGACTTGTACTTTTCCTACTCATTCTGCGATGTAAGGACCAGAATTTCTGTAGTATTTTGTCAGTGCCCACCTGTCTCACAAAGGCATGCCAGACTGTGTCTTTGGCTTCTCTTGCCAAGCCCTTGAAGTTATTGATGGCTCTTTGCTTTTTCTCCTTAAAATCTTCCACCTCTTCATCACTCATTGTCCTTCTCTGTCATGCTATTCCCTTATAAATATTAATCTAAAATATCTCTCCATATACAAGGTGTTATAAGTTCACGGTTACATTTACATTCCTTCTACTTCAAAGGTAACAATCATTCATCAAGATTGTCATTTTATCTTCATTCTTTGTTTTATGTCAATGCTCCCTAACAGTGTGGGAACCGCTGTATTTATTTTGAAGCAATTGTCTCCCAAAGCCACCATGCTGTTCTCTCGCTCTCTCACACACACACACACATACACACACTCAAACACACACATAGGTGAGAACTAGCTTGCGTCATTACAAAATTTCAGATAAACACGACCGGAAAAAAAAGGGGGGGGGAATGTTTCTTTCGATTACACTCACAGTACCATGACCCTTTGTAACCTCTGCTGTTAAATAAACTGAACGAAGTTGGCAATGTTTTAATTTTAATGTGACAAAACGTTATTATTTCGTATTACATGTTCGATTTAGAAATGTTACTTATATTTTAAACCCTTTATCGGTAGGGAGTAATGCTCCAGGCGGAGTATTTGTAACGTATACAGATTGGTCAGGCAAGTGGAGCATGGAGTGCACTGCTACATGACCATGAGCAAAGACTACGGACATTCCAGATGGACACTGAATATTCAGAAACACGGCTGAGGCGTCAGTCGTGTCAATGAGGTCTTCAGGAACTATCCAGTCAAGCGTCATTATAAAAGAATAAACTGTGCTTTTGTGTACATTTTTTTACTCTAAGACAGCGGTCCGAATGCTTCACCTGACAATCAAAGGAGTACATGGCACATGAAAGATTAAGAAGCCCTATTTCAGAAGATAGTGCCTCGGTGTATGATCTACTGAAACTATTGGGCGTGAAAGGACAGTCAAGAACAAAGGCACTTAAGAGACTCTGTGAACCGACGGAAAGAGCATCGTGTTGGCTGTGTGGGCAACCGCAATGGGCTAAGGCAGCGGTTTTCAACCTGTACGGCGCGGCGCCCTGGGGCGTCATGACTGACGGTCAGGGGCGCCGTGGGTGGGCGTGGATTTTTTTCGTATTGAGCTGTATTTTTTTTAAAAATAAAGTTTTGCCTCGTTTTGGCGAGGCGCGTTCCGTTCAACCTAGTCGGTTATATTAGGGCGCATATCCAAACACAAAAGACCCGTAGGTCTGAGATTTAGTGTAAAGAAAATACAGAGCTGTGGGACATTTCATTTTTAGTGTTTGTCAACCTGCGTGACCCCGGAGAAATTTCACTTTAGATGTTGGCCAGCTTTTGAAGTCACGCTCCCCCGACCCGCCTCTCAACTCAGTGTTCATTTTGAAAAAAATATTTTCCTGAAAACTGTGACAGGTTTCAATGGGTTCAAAATCCCTTCAGTAGTGATGCTCCTTCGGACTTCAGTACTGCAGAAGAGGAAGAACTGATAGAACTTTCATTAGACTCTTCACTACAAGCGAAGCTTCCATCCATGGCATTGCCAAAATTTTGGTATTCAGTAAAACAGGAGTTCCCAAGCTTGAGCAAGAGAGCACTGAAGATATTAATTTCTTTTGCAACCTCCTATCTCTGCGAGGCTGGGTTTTCAGCAGTGGCTGTCATAAAAACCAAGTTCAGATCAAGACTTGATGTGGAGAAGGAAATGAGGGTAGCTGTATCTCAATTGGTGCCAAGATTTGACCAGCTGTGTAACAACAAGCAAGCTCAAGTTTCACACTGAGGTGACTGGTACTTTATTCATCATATTTTTTTTTTGTTTTACTGTACAAGTTTTTTGTTATGGAGATTGAATCATGAGTGCAGTATATCAGTGAATGATTTTCAGACAAAAATATAAAAAAGTGTTTGAAAGAAACTATTTTTATAGTAAGGGTTTTCAAAGTGCACTTTGTGTAGCTTTTTTCTTGTACGTGTCATTTTTTCACAGATTGTCCAATTGCATTTTTTTTTTAAATCACATTGTTTAAAAGCCTTTCTAAAGCTCTCCTGCTCAAAAAAATGTTAGGCTAAATGTCGAAACATCGCTGGAGTTTTTACCAGTTATCCCACAGGGGAGCCGCAGAAAGAATGTAGTTGGTCAGGGGAGCCATGGACTCAAAAAGGTTGAAAACCGCTGGGCTAAGGAATTCAGGACATTCATTTATATACAACATAATGGTTATTTTTACAATTGCCTCAAGCTGGTAGCATGGATAAAACCAGGATTGAAGTTGACAGTCGCAACCAAAGTGTAGTGGGTTCAATTCCCAGCACAGGCGAGAAAAGACAACAGGAGACGGACATTTGGTAGGCATGACCCTAGTGGGCCTGTCTCCCTGAGAGTATAAAGACGATAAAGAGCCGAAACACTTGTCCAACGGGTGGATATTTCTGATGACCAGATTGCCTCCTGATGTAAAGCTCTGTATAGAGTTCCCTATCTTCTTCTTCTTGAAGTACCATACCTAGTGGCGTAGGAGATCATGTCTCTCCACGACATCCTTTCTCTAGTAAAATTTATCAATTCTGCTGTTGACTTCTTTCGATGTCACAATGTCAAACTGTCCAATTTTTGCTCTCTTTGTCTTCCCCTATCTCTTTTGTCGTCCCTATCTTTTACCTGTTGTTACGATATATTCCAGCTTTCTTCTTCTCATAACATGCTAAAAAAAAGTGGATTTCTTCTTTCTAACTTGTGAAATAAGTTTCCTTTGCACATTGGCCTCTTTCATGACATCCCCATTACTCTTTTTTGGCTGTCCATGGTATTTTTAAAATTCTTCTTTAAAACCATATTTCTGTGGCCTCTAGTGCCTTCCGTACTTGTTTACTAATTGTCCTTGACTCACTCCTATATGCGAGGATTTGTTCTTTAGAACAATGAAGAATTCTCTTTCTTACTTCCAATGACAAAGAATTGTTGCATAAAATACTCTTCATTTTACAGAATGCTGTTTTTGCCTGGGCTATTCTGCTCTTTACTTCTGAGAAACATCCTCCGCCCATTTTTATTAATATGTCCAGGTGTTTGAATTTATTGACCTGTTTTAAAACTGTTCCATTTAATTTTGATTGAGCATTCTAGTGAAGCCCTTTTCTTTCAGACGACTATTACTTCTGTCTTTTTGCTATTAAGGGTAAGACCTTTATTTTCACTTTCTATCACTATTATATCAATCATTTCCTGCAGCTTTTTTTTCACATTTTGCTACTTAGAATGTATCATCAGCGTATCTCAAGTTGTTTATATTATGCCCACCAACGGATATTCCTGATTGTCGTGCTTAGATAGGTTTTTAAAGTTATGTAAGGTCCCGCCTGAGTATAGGGGATGGTAATAGTACGTGAGAAGTAAAAGTGTAAGAAAATAGATTTTTCACGAGTGGATAGTTTAAGGAGATGTTATGTCTCTGGACTGAGTAGTTTCTCTAGTCCAGCCTATCTATACGACTATAATTTAGTATAAGACAACCTTGCACCTCTCTATTTCTAAAAATATAAGTTACACTAAACACTCACACACAGCTAGGTGACAACAAGACACTCAAACGTGAAAAACTATGGTAAATTTGGGTATGGGTCTGACCAACACACAAAGTTTAGTTCTTTTGTTGTTTATTATCATTAAACTTTAGAACATCAAATATCTGAAAGAGAAAGATCAAATACATCAGAATTACATATATAGAAAAAAAAAGAGTACCTGTGCCCACCCCTCATTGAGAAGATAAGAACCCAACAAGCTAATTACCCCAAAGGTTAAAAGTTTAGCTCTAGGTTACAGTATAGACAGTAGAGAAAGAAGACAGTTCCCACTAAACGTTATCCAATAAAAATTAAACAATAGTCAAACAGAGTGCAGATGATACTGTGATAAACGAGCGCAAAAGCCTTTTTGCTCCATCTTTTCCTACATTTTTCATATTGTATTTTCTCCGACATTTGCTCTTTCATCCCATATTTGCGACCCACATTTGCTATTTCATCGTTGTGATTACTCGAGACCAGTATCTAGAGAACCACATTTGTTCTTTCATCGGGGAAAATAAAAGTCCTTTGATTGAGTCATCATGCCTGACATTATCGTTTGAAGCCCACATTGCATCGTGATAAATCTGGTGAAAACCCATCTGGTCATCCCAATCAAACATCTGGGCATGCTGTAATTTCTGTGACACCATATTGGACGTCCAGATTGGCCAGGGGAAAACGTCTCATGCTGTAATGGTGTTATCTTTGGTCGGCCGCGGTTCAGACAAACGTTGGTTTACCACATTGGACGCCCACCTTGGCCAGGTGAACAATAAACAATCAGAGGTCAAACTACACCCACGTTTGGACTGACAGGGGACAAGAGCGATCCTGTGAATGAGTGACCAGAGGGGCCATTAAGGATTGGTTGGTATGGGCGGAGCTGTACAAGAAACCCATATTGGACTGGCAGAAATATAATCTACTGCGTAGCTTGCAAGAGGAGGGAGTCCAGTTTTTTACATTGTGAGGAAGAGATTAATCCCAAAAACGCCTAGCCTAATACACGTGTTTATTCAGAGTGGATATTATTCAGTTCTGTGATGAATTGTGTTCTTAAAGGATTTTGCGAAGGGAAAAGAAGTTCATCAGAAGTCTGAGTCTACACGCAACGTGTCTGACGTCTAACCAGAAATAAGTTATCAAAAACGGACATTTGGCTAGCAGAATTCTCCATAGGACATCTTTCATTCCTCAATTAAAAAGGAATATTGTCTCACCCACAAGTCAGAAGGTGGACGCAGCATTTTTCGTCACCATATACTGCTTGCTCACAAGTTCAATACAGAGTTATCCCAAGTTCAATACAGAGTCATCATAAATTCAAATCACTCGAAAGATCATTATTATCTGAAGTCAAGCAAAAGAGCTCAAAAGAGGAATCGCATATTTATACCAAGTGCAACACCCTCTTAAGCGCATTCTATGAAGCAGAATCATGACTACATATGCAAGGTTATGAGTCTTCATATCACTAACATTTCGTGAAAATATCCAGCCTGGCCAGTACCCTCGGGAGATTAGACAACAGACCTTTTGTTCATATGACAGCTATTAACTGTTAATCAACACTACAGAGATATACTCAAACAGTGAAGGAATATACATAGATATCTCGTCAGCGTTCTCCGTACGACAACAGTATTCATCAGAACGTCCTCGACTTAGAGATACCCCACTCGACATAACGCATAACAACGTTGGACATTGTATGCCTACACGTGAATCATCATATCAATGCGAAGCATTTAGAGACACATGGACTGTGTAGATTACTCACCATTTTGGTAACACGTATCATATCACATCATCATTTCACTTTACATCAGTTCATTCTTAATTAACTATTACTTAATTAACTGCAATTTTATTATCTCATTTGTGTGTTTTGTGTGAATCGTCTTTCACCATCATCACGTTCTAACCATTACTAACCCTATATGTGTGGATATTTCATTAATAAACCCAACGATCGTTTGATCATTATCTAGTTTGATAATGTGTCACTCGTGCTGTCGGTGTTACATATTCACCTATAGGAACATTTCTCTACTCAGATGAGGTTGGGGGCTTTTTCTTTACGACATCTAAGGGCAGAAGCTAAGGTCATGGGGAAACAGAACTCTTTCCATAATTAATTAGAAAACACTGTCTAGTGGAAAGCATTCGCATTCCTGTCTTCCTGTCCCTATCTCGAATAGGTCTTTTTCTTTCTTAACGAGCCAATTTCTAGAGACCTTATATCTAATATCTCATAGACTAATCCTGGCAAAAACTACTGTTGTAGTTGCCCTAGTACTCACCACACGACAGATACAATGTTTCCTGTACTAAAGAAAATATTTCACTCTCTCTCTCTCTCTCTGTCATACGTGGCAACACAATCTCGCTTCTTATCCTATTCTTGGTGACACAATCTGTTGGACATACAAATCCATGAATATGTATATAAGGACCAGAGTATTTATCTTCCGAATTGGGCCCCAGTCCCTCCACTAATAACTAAATTCTATAAGGGGAGGGGGGGGGGTGGGAAGCCTAATTTGATGTTTGATTCCTGGATAAACAATGTCACCTTGGATAGTTAATGCCGAGAATCTCTGAGCTCTGGTGTTCACAGTAAACAGTAGGAAATTATCTGATTGCTAAAAAAAACTGTTAATCACTGACTAACAAAAAAAAACTTTTTTTTTCTTTCTCTAACATTTCTATGTTTTTCTGGTTAATTTTAATGCACTGTTTTTAAATCTGCAAACCGTTTTTCTCTATCAGGTCGGGATCTCTAGAAATACGCAATTGAAGTTTTTTAACAACGCATACAGTATTACAACATCATTCGTACAAGAAGTATAAGAGTTATTTAGGCTTGAATTTCTTTGCAGTCGACTTTCGTCGGTGAATGGCATGTGGTACATCGCGATGAAGCATCCAACAATAATCGGTATGCATGGTCACACTCCACCGTCCTTGATAACGTGACTCCATTACGGCGATATCTTGATGGAATCGTTCTCCATGTTCATCGCTGACTTCGCCAAGGTTGTCAAGGAAAAAGTCAAGATGCGAATCGAGCAAATGGATTTTGAGGGACATGTTACAGCCCATAATTCTGTATGCATCTATGCACTGCTTAACAATATGCAACATAGTCGACAGATTTGTGATTTCCCAGAAAGTTATCGACGATCGATTTGAATGCCATCCATGCGCGAAGTTCACTACCATGTAACAAGTTCTCGAATTGTTTGTCTGCAATAACTTTCCTAATCTGAGGTCCTACAAAGATACCTTCCTTTATCTTTGCATCGCTAACTTGCGGAAACTTTTCTCGAAGATAAGTGAAAGCTTTGCTCGTTTTATCTAACGCTTTTACAAAATTCTTCTTAAGCCCCAACTTTATATGTAACAGTGGTAAAATGAGGCTGTCTTTGTTAACTAATGGCTCGTGTATTACATTTTTATGCCCGAGCTGCATACGATCCCGGATAGGCCACACCTTTCTTGCATAATGTTCCTGTCTGTTGCGGCTGTCCCATTCACATCGGAAGCAACAAAATTTAGTATACCCAGTCTGCATGCCCGTGAGAATTGCATTGACCTTTAGGTCTCCACAAATCCGCCATTGGTAGTCATTGTACTTTATTTTTTCCAAACGTATAGCCATATTGTCATAAGTTTCTTTCATATAAACAGAGTAGGCGACTGGAATTGATGAAAATAAATTTCTGTTATGCAATAACACGGCTTTTAGACTAGTCTTGGAAGAATCGATGAAAAATCGCCATTCGTTGACTATGTGCTCATGACCGTTTACATCTTTGCAATAGCAAATGTCATCATCCATCTCAAAGTATTGAACAAGTTCTCTGTATTTATGACGAAATTTAGATATCGGAGTATTGGGCGCTAAAAGATTCCATTCTTTGAGTCCCGAACCGAGTAATTCCGCTTGTCCTTTGATAAGAGCGAGATCACGTATTAGATCTGAAAGTTCTGAATGGTTAATTAAGTAAACACCATCATTCACCGGTATGTAATCTGAGTCAGAATTAGTTTCTAAAGCAGGTAAACTATCACTTTCTGATGGTTCATTCACGTCCAGCGGATATTGTTCTGGTGGTACTTGGATCGGACACGTGATTGGATCATGAGGCACTGGTTTCGAAACCGATTCAATATTTGGATAAACCACAGACTTTCTAGTTTTAAAAGTGAAACCATGGATATTTGTCAAGCAGAAGTAACAATAAGTAGTGTGATTTGTATGTTCATATTACTGGCACTCCAAAAGGCATCGACTTATGCTTCGGCGATTTTCGTAACCAACCTGCCAATGTATCGAACAAACTGCATTTGGCTTCCAAGATTTATTTGCATCATCAACTTTCGAATCGAAATAAAGTCCATATCTTTCTTTAGTAATGGTGTAAAGTTTTTCTGGTCAACACGATCGGTAAAACATCCGCACACGTAACAGAACAGATCAGCCGAATTTCTACAACTTCTAGAAGCCATATTTTGCTCAGAATTATTTCAAAATACAGTAACTATTTGAAAAATCGCGTAACATATGTCATGCATCTTTTAGCAGTATAAAAAGTAGAATTATGTTGCTTTTTATTAATTTTTTATAAGTTATATAGTAAAAATGAAACGGAGCAAATAACGGTTTCCCAAAAATATATTTATTCACAAATATCTTAAGAACCCGATGTGATAGAGATAAACGGATTTCAGATTTGAAATCAGCGCAAGAAACTGACCTAAGAACACTTATTCTTATATAAGAAAGAAAAATGTTGTTTGTCAGTGTTATTGTTAATTGATGATGGTGGTATATACTATCGGCTGTCTCTGTGGTGAGTGCCGATTTTGAAACAGCGTAGCTTGCTGGATAAATCCGATGAAAACGACAAGTCGGGAGAAATTTTATATCTTTCACACCTCAGTGGGCTGATAAAATTGCATAAATAATTTCTGGTGTTTATACTCCAGTTATATTTACTATTAAAATGTCAGTTAGTCTCTGTGGCCGGTCCTGTTCACAACTGAACTTGGAGACGCGTAAGCCAAAAAAAAACAACTTTAATCCAATCAGTAAATGGAGAATAGGCCAACATAGACCACAATGGACAAAATATAGACCAAAATAAAGCCAAATAAACAAACCGCTGGTCGCCGTTGATCAGGTCATGCCTAAGGATAGAGGAACATTATGAAAAATTTACTGCTAATAAATATCTACATATAAGCACACGTTGTCTCGAGCCTATTCCTATCCGGTCAGTTATTATTTAATTATCCATACGCGCACTTTAACAAATATCGCCTGTCGATAAGTAGCTATCAGAGGGTCAGCGTCGGTTTGTTTAGTCGCATGATATTTAAACAACAGTCACTTACTAAATTACACAAAATGAAATAAACGTGAGTTCTATTCCGTCAATTATCCGTCGCGCCTAGTGTATTAATTCAGTCAGCTAAACCGTATCTTTCTGTGTGATAGCGGGTGGAAAATTATCATTACTGAACAACTGGTACACAACTAGCTACACGTTATTTTCCACTGATTCTAACACCTAGAAAATCATAGTGAATTTAAGATGATAAACCTTTAACACTTTCATACGCTAAGCACAAATTTATATTACCAGAAATCCAGAATGAAATCACCACGAAACTATTAACACATTTATTCCCAATGGTTCTAGATACCGTGTTTAGACTCTCCGAAAAATTCCGAGCGGCACTGATAACTGATTTTGGAAAGACGCAGTTTATGTACCATCATGTTATTATGATCTCTAGAGGATGTTAATTTTCACACTCTGTTTCCTAGCAGAGAAATCTGAAACTACGTTTCCCCGATGAAAGGTCGTCTGAGCCGGCCACCGTTTGTCGCGTCGAGCGCTTGACCAACATCAAAAGGCTCTCGTTACGATAACAGGGTTTCTTTCAAAATCGCTCGCGTCTCGAGATGAAATGCTAATCGACGCCAGAGACTCCCCCGTATCTGAAGATCAAAGGGTTAAGTGTTTATCCCACGTGCTGTCTGTCCGATGTCCGATGATTGACAGATCAGTTCGCGTGAGAAACTTAGGTAAACAAACAGATAAGCTCCCTGTTAGGACTGACAAGTCGCGGAAGTAGGTAATTTGTCTGTTTGTTTACGTCTCAAGAAAAAGAGGCGTGGATTAAAAGTGAGTAATGCAATCTGTCAAATGTTTGACTTTGCTAACGAATCTTAGAACGCCACGAGGTCACGAAAGGCTGTCGGATAATGTAGGCTATATTTCCATTATACGTTGCACTGATATGTCCTCCAGTGATCTCATTATACTTTCGCTGTACAGATTGAACAGATCCGATGAAAGCACACATCCCTGCCTGACACCCTTTTTTACTAGCTAAAACGTTCCTGTTTGGCTGATAATTTTTACAGCTGCTGTTTGTTGCCAGTACATGTTCTTTATTATCCGTGTGACAATGCGGCTCGTTTGCTTTTTCGTAATTTCCTCTCATCGCCTTTATTATCTATTATTTCGCTATATTTAACGCACTAAATTTCGTGCCTATCCTCTACTCAGAATTGTTACCCTGTTTTTCCTACTATCATTGTTCACGCTTCACGCTTCGATCCATCGCCCATCCCTGAGAGATTAATTGAATCACCAAACGTTATAATATCACATTGAATCCAGGTAAATGCGAGCATAAAGTGTTTGTTCAAGATTGGATAATCACTTCCGATCCGACAGTACAATGGGCTTGCAATACGGGTTTAATTGTATAGACCATAATTAGTCTAGACAGGCAGTCGGATTGCGACAAGTCATGTGATACAAGAGATCGGATAAACTAAGTAATCAGACTTCCGAATTACTTGGGATAGGTGATTATAGATAAGCACAATCTTGGAAGACATTTTGAAGAGTGAGCGAGATGTGTGCTATAAGTAAACTTTGACAACACTTTATGGAAACCGCAATTCCATATATGGAAAGTGGCTGTTTAAAGTCTCAAACGTATGAGTCACGCAGGAAATTCCATAAGCCCTACTCCATCATAACATGTACTTTGAATGCCATTGGTTTGGCAATTCGAGTTGTCATATACCATCGCTTCGATTGGGAGTTGCCAAGTAGCAGACAACAAGAGTGCGTGGGTGATAAATGCAGATCTGTAACGTTTCCAGTTTAATAGGGGACACCCCATTCAGACACCACGTTGATAAAGGGTGTTTTTCTCTGGCCATCACATAGATAAGTGTATATTTCACACCGTTGATAAATGTCATTCTTTATGTATTAGTGATGGCATGAATGTTTGTATGTACTCGTCTGCTTGATGAGCGTAAGTGGTCAACTCAAACCTAAACACAGTGTGGGTTAACAGGTCGCCTTGTCCGGAACGTGTTGAGGCCCTGGCAAGGGATGTTGACGTTAAGTGTGAGTATGAATGTCAGTAACGCGAATGGGATGAATGGTTCTGTGGAGTTGACAAGTTGGTAACAATGCACTCATACCCTCACGGCTGGAAGTCAATGATAGCTGGAACTACTGTAGACGTTTTAGACAGTTTAATGACACACACTCTGACAGCACGGTTGACAGTCATTGGAACAGATTGACACAATAAATCATTAGATACTTGATCAAATGGGTGGCAACATCAATTTGGCAATCTCATAGCATGTAAATATAATTGAACGATAGTAGCAAGTATATAGTTCTGATTCTCTATCGTCTCATATCTCCACTGACTAATCGTATCAGTTTGAGTTAACAATAATAATGGTCATCACAATGCTCCCTTACAGACCCTCTGCTGACTACGTCTTTCAGGCTAAGTCTTTTAGGCTTTAACTTCAAAAGGGTCTTTTATTTAAGGGTGACAATCTCAAATAACCAAGAGTGGACTTCAATACAATGTAGGTCTTGGTATCACCATCAGGTAATAAGATATATCTGTTCTCTGACTGACAATTCAAACAGATCAACAGTGGGATTCAAAATGGCGCTGGTCCCAGTGAGCGGCGTTCATCCAAAAAGATATCCTCACTACAAATAAAAGCTCCGTTCATTTGCTCAACTAATGTCTTGGGTTTTCCATACCCATAAGAAATGTTACATATGTCCACTCACAGTGCTGCTAGTACAGGAATCGTCTACATACGATCCATCAAATATATAAAGATGATATAACATCTATGATGTCGTTAGGCCTAGGTAAAGTTTTAGAAAATGTTCCTTCTTTACCTTAAGTTCAGAAAATACTAGTAACTAGCACACGCCATTCCCTCGCCGTAAAGTATATATATATATTCTGGGAGAAGTATCGACCATCATGGTCTACTAAGAGAAACTCCTCTTTTCCCCAGAATCAATCACAATGACGAAAAACTTCGGACTCCCTTTTGTCCGACGGCCTTCAAGATTCGTCCATCATCACGGAAGACCCAACGACGACTAATCGTCTCATTGGGCATGCGCTAATGTTAACCTTTCAACTATATTCAAGTGGGGCGACTACATATTTACTTTCACTCGAAGCAAAAAATGAGTATTCGCCCTTTGACTAGAGTTCTAATCTTAGACCCAAAATATTATTACCAAATATTTCCAAACATAATAAGTATACAAACAAATAAATATCTTCCTATATATATATATATATATATATATATATATATTTATATTCACTGCCACCAGTAATCTGTTGGTAACAGTGGGTGAAGACTGAGATATAATGTAGGACTTTTTAGACATACGGCCCTGCATTTCCCGAATCGTCAAGTAGACAGTTCGGACTGAAGCCAGGAAACAATAGAAGTAAAGATTCTGACTTTAAATAGGACCGGACTTAGTGGAACACTTCTGAACACCACAGCAAGGAAACCCTAAGTTATTCATACAGAAACCGGACTTATACAGGACTTACTCACAAAGTCGCAGAGGGATTGTTAATAGAACTAAATATCCCGACGTGTGTTCTAGGCATCTATATCAAGTTGCCAAGACTATTTACACGAACAAGAAGTCTACGATTTCTCAATTATTGAGTTTGTGGTACCAGTACGAGGCGACCCGACTATTTATGGTACGACCCGGAGAGACCATTTGCTGTGCTACCATTTTGTGGTTCAAAAGCTGGATCGACATTTGTAAACCTGCATTCCACTGGTGGTGAAAATTCTTGCCTTGACCAGGAGAGGTTACTTCTTTAACTGATCTGGAAACTTGCCCTCCCCACAGAGACGCATCTACGAAAAAGCTGCATCGGCACTTCAGCATTTTGGCAAGTCCCAATTTTAATAGGCCAACACGGCCGAACTTTATTTGTCTATATTCATCAAGCCTAAATAATTTCAGTGAAGAAATCTTTTTTTTTTTTAAATCACCAACGAACATTTATTTACAAGTGTTAAAATAATTTATCATTAAATTTGTATATATTGATTTTGACAAATTGATAGTTGAATTAATTATTACAGAGCGAAAGGCACACGTATGACTCAGAACCTCTGGTGTATTTTCATATTCAATAAGAGGAATTTCGCTGAATTAAATCAGCTGGCGGCTTTAACGAGCTAAATCAGATAATATACATCTTCACAAAAGGTGGCGGGTCAGATAAAAGGTTGACGTGCTCAGACTCATTCAGCATTGTTCTTGACTTCTGAAATATCTTGTGAATACTTCCTCTAGGTAGAAGCATTATTATCCTTCTATCTACAACTCTGTCAAGAGAAATTTTGTGCGAAGGTAGTGAAGACCCACGTTAGATAACCTAGGTTTTGGCCACTGTTAGACCACTACTGCAGAGCAAGGGGAGGCAACCCGTGATAATCCTCAAGTCTTTGCCATCAATGTTGATGCTTTCTAACATTTTGATAATTTTCATCATGTTTCACTTTGTCAAATACCTTAGTGTAATCTATGAAGCATAAGTACAGATATGTCTTTATGTCTACGGCTCTTTCTATTAATGTTCTTATAAAAAATTGTATTGTTTGTGCCTTTACCTTCTACAAATCCACACTGTTCATCACTGATTTCTGGTTTAATTTTATTTCTCACTCTTCTCACGATAATTCGTAATAATATTTATGAATAGGGATTTTAGCAGATTATCAGGTATTTGACCACTGCTGTAGATGTTATTTAAGAGTTTTTTTTTATCACTTCTGTCACATACTTTTTGGATCGATCTCTTGTCGTATGCAGTTACATTTGTTGTGCGTACTGACTACGTCAAATTTCCGTGATCGGCACATTTCTTTCTCTGCTATCAAGCAGATATTTGGTATTTTCAAATCACCTTACACTCCTTTCAGTAATAGTTATCATGTTTGTTTGCCCGCTTGACTTTGTTAAGAGTAGGCGGATGATGCAACATTAACCGACAATCCGTTTGTAGACATTCTCTTATACCAGAAGTTGGGCGCCTGTTTCATACGGAAAACGGCCAGCAAAGGTTGATTTTCGATGATAAGACTAGTGTGACGTCTTAGCCCAGATGGTAAACGATGAATTTTTGTTTCCACAAGGACGGGGCGATAATTATCAGTCAGACACACCTGAGCGGAAATGTTGTAATAAGCTTCCGGCAGAATTATTACGAAGACATTACTTGTGATAATATAGGGAGTGGTATTTGTAGTCATTGACGAGAGCATTCGAATGTCACGATTGTCGTTTATGGAAGACGTGACCTTTACAATCACACACAGAATTCCTACGAGGAAATGTTTTGAATAAACCCCATCCTAAACACGCATGTTTGAAACCATTGGCCGACACTCGAGATGTAAACATAACAATATTTCTGATTGGGCGCCTGGTCTAATAGTAAACAATACGTGCCAGGAACGAAAAGGGGAATATAACTTGACACTTTTGCAGTTTATAGCACTGTAAAAATTCACCTCGTCGAGAAAACAATCAGACCTGCCAGAGTTAGGCATAAAATCAGAATTCATTTATCGGACCGGACTTGTTTGAGCCTCTTGAGGATCTAAAAGCCAGGAAAACTCTACTATTATTAGCAAGGAAAACCGGAATCTGAGGAATCTGAAACACGGAGTCAAAGTGGGAACTTATTGTAAAGTAACAGCGCCCAGAATACGTGTAAGAGGCAACTTCAACATGTTGCCTTAACTCTATCTCTGAGCCAGAAGTATGTGATCCCAAAGTCAATTTGGGGTAAGTTGTATATCTATAATTCTATGTTTTGCATTATTAACACGTGAAATAATATGTATATATTGACATGCGAATATTAATATGTGAGAATGGTTAAGTGGATGTCCATGTCATTTGAGGCTGGCAACCTTAGCACATAGAATGATGATTTCATGAACTACCACTGCAAGGGCTGGTAACTACTTTATGCGAGTTTCAAATAGAGAGCTAAAAGCAGAGGTACTCCCAAGTTCATATGGAGCAGGGAGGGAATGATGAGAGAATGATGTACATACTTATTATATTATTAACATTTTCAACCAGTGTAGATGTAAATGAAAACATATTCAATCTATATTATTAACCTTTCCAGCCAATGTAAAGTTGAACATAAATCTATTCAATTTAAATGTAAAGAAAGTTTTCGCTCAATGGGATTAAGATTAATTCTCATCGACGGTAAAGTTCTGAGATAGATGGGATGGTGGAACAGGAAGAGGGGGACACATAAGTATGTGTCGGGGAACTCAATACTCAGGGCGGTATTTGTTTCACTTCTTCTGTAACACTGGTCGGTGGTACCAACTGAGGGTACTGTCTCTGGAACAAGTGAGGGTGTAGGTAGCCTGAAGTCGACGCTAGACACCATCATCAGACTGGTTCTTAGAGATTCTGGACCAGCGTGGTAGTTACTCCCTGACCCTTCTTAGAACGTGCCCATCATCATCAGCTGCCATCTCCACAACGAAGGTTGGCTGTAATGGATCCCCAACGTCTTATGTCTCTTGTCTTGGTGGTGCATTCTGATAGACTCTTTCCTGTCCATCTCTTGATGTTATCTTCCCACTTATAGCGCTGTCTTCCCCTTGCACGTTTGCCTTCAACTCTCCCTTCTATTATGGTCTTCTGCAAGGTGTTATGTCTTTTTATGTGGCCAAAGTATTTTAGCTGCCGAACTTTGATCTCCCTCATTAGTTCTCTTTTCATACCTAGTTTTTCTAGGACCTCCTTATTTGTTTTTTCTTTCCATGAGATACGCCCCATTCTTCTATATATCCACACTTCAAGAGCCTCAATTCTTACTTCCAGTGGAACGTGCTACAACTTTCAAACGTGACCAGTGACGAGTGTGATTCAGTCATCTATCTGCTAAGACCCAAACATTAGCTGGAGCAGAATCTCATTGGCAGCTAAGTAAATACATAAAAGCTGCCAAGTGAACTATTACCCAAAACTCAATAATATCACTCGATGATGATTATTGTTCGTTAAGGAACTATTCAATTTTTAAAACTCTTAATTGATTATTAAATTTGTTATTTGTATATATATATATATATATATATATATATATATATATATATATATATATATATATATATATATATATATATATATATATATATATATATATATATATATATATATATATATATATATATATATATATATATATATATATATATATATATATATATATATATAAAGTTGATTTAATCATTTTGAATGTACAACATCCGTATGTCTCAGCTCAGACAATTTCTTAAATACGTTTAAACAGAGCTATACAATAATAATAAGAGGAATTTCGCTGAATTAACTCGCCTGGCGACTTGAACGAGCTAACGAATTATAAGAAAACCCTATCCTTCACAAAAGTTGACGGCAGATACTAGAGTTAACATTTGTTCAGCCTCATGCAACATTATTCTTGCTTTTCTGAATTTCTTGTGAAAACTACCTCGAGGTAGAAGCATCAGTATTCTTCTACCGACAATTCTGCCAAGAGTAATCTTGTGCGAAGGTAGACACCTTTGAAGACCCACATTAGTTACTCTTGAGTTTTGGTCACTGTTGGACCACTACTGCAGAGCTAAGGGGAGGGAAACCGTGACAACTTCTACTCCAAATTTTTCCAAAGCTTCCATTTCTTCTACTGTTACATTATCTGTTCCAGGCGCTTTGTCTTTCTTCATATGGCTCGTGGCATCCTCTACCTCTGTCACGAGTACTGGAGGACCTACACCGATGTCATAGTTGTTCAAATCTGGTCTTTCATCATCATACAGCTCCTTGACGTATTATGTTCACCTTTCTATCATGTTCTCATGACTCATTAACAATGCTCCGTGTTTAGATTTCAAACAGCCAGTGGCTGTTTGTGTCCTTCTGCCTGTTAACTCATTTATTTGCTTGTAAATAGAATGTGTATCTGTTCTGTTCAGCACCTCAAGCTCTCTTCACTTCTGGTTTAGCCATGCTTTTTTTGCTGTTTTACATTTGTTTACTTTTTCCTTATTCAGTCTGTCATATTCTCCGTTGTCTTGCTTCTTATTCCTTTTTGCATCCATTAGTTTATAAATTTCATCTGTCATCCACTTCTTCTTTGCAGTCCTCTTTACTTCCGGTACGATTTCTTTTGATGTTTGATGTATTGATTCCTTGAGCATTTCCCACTGTTCTTCTATACTCTGTATTTTTTCTATCGCATTGTACCGATTCTGTATTGTAATGTTGTTCCCTACCACAACACAATTCAAACGAAACTGCAAAGAAAAGACGAAACGACAATATTTTAGAGACACATTTTAATATAGACAAAATTAATGAAATTTTGACAAAATTAAAAATTACTTAAATTTGTCACGCTCTAGGACAGTGCATCTTAACCGTGCAGGGGGGTCATGTACACCCTGGTGACGCGAGACCCACTTTTGGGGGGTGCCAGAAATGCCAGATATTTTACAAGTCGAATCACCACAATAACTATATAATGCACACAGCTCAAATGTATTTATGCAAAACAGAACAGCGAAAACTTGAATTCAGTACCGAAACATGTTCACATTTTGTATAATAACATTTTCTCAAAACATACTTTTATCCAGTTTTTCATATCTGGCATATTTTGCAAGCTTGAAGATAATGGGGTGCGGGTCTTCTTAAGATGCTGTAAAGGGTTTCGAGGCTTCTTAAGATGCTGTTGAAGGTTAATAATCACTGCTCTAGATAAAGGGGTTTAAAGCGTCTGTTAGTTTTAGCGAAATGTGCTCGGGTCTTTCTACCAGAGAATTTTCCTTGGAACAGAATTTGTCCATTCTGGTTGTCACGGAGAAAGAAAATGAAGGGTTTGTCAGCTTTGAAATTCATCTGGGCCGGGGGTAACCGTAAACGGTTTGACGCCTCTGCTACAGTCGTTGCGGAGGCAACTACACCCGTCTGTTGGACGTCAATCATTGCTTGGTGGAATATCTCAGTGATATAAAGTTGACCATCTGAGGAATGAGAAGAAAGGTTTTGTTTTTTAGGGGAGAAAGGGATGTGGGTAGGGCAAACACGGAATTATACCTAGAAAACCTATAAAAGAGGCGAAAACCCGTCTAAGATAGATAGACAGACAGGCAGGCAGGCGGGTAGGCAAGCAGACAGACAGGCAGGCAGGCAGACAGACAGAGATAGATAGATAGATAGATAGATAGATAGATAGATAGATAGATAGATAGATAGATAGATAGATAGATAGATAGATAGATAGATAGATAGATAGATAGATAGATAGATAGATAGATAGATAGATAGATAGATAGATGGGGTTGGGGTGGATAGATATATAGACAGACAGACAGACAGACAGACAGACAGACAGACAGATAGATAGATAGATAGATAGATAGATAGATAGATAGATAGATAGATAGATAGATAGATAGATAGATAGATAGATAGATAGATAGATAGATAGATAGATAGATAGATAGATAGATAGATAGATAGATAGATAGATAGATAGATAGATAGATAGATAGATAGATATAGACAGACGGACGAACGGAAGCATGGATAGACAGATATATAGGACCATTATCATGGTGTAAAACTACGGTCTCCCCGGCGCTAAGTCCCAGGTATTAATGCCACAATGTGAGCCGAATAGACTCGTGTTTCCTTCGTCGGGCGTACTTCTGCATTGCTGGTAATCTGACAGTCCCTGTGTCAGCCTTTTAAATGTAATAAAATGGGGCATAACCGACGTCATCATTCATTCATAACTTTTCAGCCCGCCAGTGGAGCAGAGGACGTCAAGTCTTCCAGCCCTACGGTATTCTTTTATAGTATTTCCTTGTTACCTTCACCCTCTTCATGTCTATCTCTAATTACCTTCTCCGTGCGCGTTTTGATCTTCCTCTATTTCCCGTACACTGGCGGTTCCAGAATAAGGACTGTCATGTTATCATCATGATTGTCATCCTCATCAACATTTATCTCCTCAATGTTCACAGACCTTTCACAAACCTATGTTAAGTCTTCCTGTCCCGTGCCATCAACAAAAGGTCTTTCCATGTTTTGTTCATTTCCCTTCGTGACAGGTTTTAATTTGAAAAAAAAGTAAAGAAAAAAACAAACGAAGACTGAAGAACAAGCGAAATTTTTTTTTTTTTTACAAGACACTGACTGACGCTGCAAAGGAACAAACACTTTTAGAACAGGTAATAAAATTCGAACAATTATAAAGTGCTTATAAATTGTAATTTTTTTTCAATTTACCATCGTAACATAATTAAATATTTATGTTGTATTAGTTTACTCTTGACGATGAACAATGGGCGTTCCTTTTACTGTGTACGCTTTTGTCATCGTAAATTCTTGTTGTGTTAAACGCTCGCACACGCCCAACATAACGGGGCCTACACGATAACAACTTCCAGCATGAGAAAAGAGGTCAATGCTGCTACTGCAGCCTTAAGGTGGCTAACTGAAAGTTCAGTAACAAAGGCAGTCATTGTGTCAGATTCTCAGTCCATTATTCGAAAGATTCAAAATCGTTGGCTAAGACATGAATGGAAAACCTCCGTAGAAGCTTCGAATCTGCAGGAGCTGGTGTGGATCTACTGTCCTGGTCATGCAGGGGTACGCGGTAATGAGAGAGCTGACAGACTAGCATCAAGACCATCAACAGTGGGGACACGATATGGATAAGGGAGATATACTGAGAATGATTAATGATCACCTGTTAGAGAATGCACTTGCAAATAGATGAATCATCAAGGTTAAGACTTGGAATTCGGCATCAAACGTCAGACTAGCAGAGATGGACGTGTGAGAGGATGCATGTGTCGTGTTTATAGCCAGCGAGCTACAGGAACAGTTAGAATTCACACTCTTCGACATATACTGAGGTAGACTGAGCACCTATGGGTTTGCCCGGAGTGCAATGATGTCGATTCTATTCAATAATAACACGCGTTCACTACCAAAAAAAATATATCTTCCCATTAGCCACAAATATTAATAATAATAATAATAATAACGCATTAGAGCCGACACTGCCTGCATGTCTTGTTATTTATGACGTAAAATACACAGGTCATATGTAAAATACACAGGTCATATGTAAAATACACAGGTCATATGTAAAATCGAGATCTTCTAGTTATGTACCAAATCTCATTGGTGTTCTTACTTTCTGTCCTTCTGTTGTCTGTTCGGTTACTCTGCCGTTGACCATGGAGCAGATTTCTTTGGTGAAAACATTATCTTGTTTGACCTCACTGTCTGTTTTACAGGGATCTTAGAGTTTGCCCTTTGTGTACAATGATACAGATGTCGTGTAGAATTATTTTAATCAACTTTTCAGGTCCTCCGTTGGCCCAGTCAGTACGTTAAAACATATAAACAAACAAGAATGGTACAGCATAAACATTTACACAGCATGATAAGTAGAGAGAAAGCAATGAAAAGCAGAAATAATTTCTCAGTACAGTCACTAGGCATAGAATAAAAGTGAATAATTAATTACCATGAATTAGTTATTCTTCATATCCGACACAAATAACATAAACTTCTGAACGATGTGAAAAATTACTAGTTTAATAGTAACTGGCCAACCACGTTTTAATTTACTTAATAGAATGTATGGAAAATGTATTTTCTGGTTTTTTTTAGGTGTTTTTGGCATGAAAATAAAAATAGTTTATAATGTGGTGCCTACATAAGATTTATTGATTTATAAGGTATAAATAATTTTTTTTTTCGGCCGTGGCTTTGATTGGCGCCAGCATTTTGATCTTAGCCAATGGGCTTATCATTCGTCACTTGCCTTATGATTTCAAGCCATGAATGAATATTAGTTTTGCTGTAGAGAAAAATTAATCTGTAAATAAAATATACCGTGATAATTATTTAAAAGTTTAAACTCCTAATGTAAAATCGCACAAGAATGTTGGTCATTACTAGGACTGCGTTTAAAACAAAAGACTCGTCGACCCAGTTTTTTTCAAGAAACACATTGATTTAATCGGTACATCACCATTCACCATCTGGCCCCCTGCCATTTCATTTGCGAAACAGAATCTGTATTCGCAATTCATTATTTCCCATACTTTAAAACCCGTGGAGTTTTGTCCACTTTATTTCACATTGTTTTAATTTAATAACAACAACAAAAATGGCTGCCTCAGTGCGGGTCAAACAAGATATAATAAAATATATCTAGAAGAAGAGCTGCATACAAAGTTTCAACTCCCTACGATGAGTGAAAAATAGAGATTATAAGCGTCGAAGATTTTAAACCCAATGTCAGAAGAGGATTTTGGGGTGACCTCTTTCCGATCTCTCTTTCACTACGGCAGTAATCAGTTACATTTTTGTACTGATTTTCTTTGCGTGAATTTCCATGGTCGCACCCTTTTCTTTCTGTTTGCTATGAAGCAGATAGTTTGTTTGTTCAAACATTTGACACTCCTTGTTGATGATAAACACATCACATTTGCAAGGAGCGGCCGAGGTAAAATTGAACGTCAGGCAAGTTGGTAAATTCTTGTGTACCAAAGCTTGGCCGCTACAGATTAGCCCTGCAGTCGCCAGTGTGTTTGCTTAAATCGCTGATAAAGGCCAGAGTGCAAGACAGATAACGAGATTACCCGTCTGCGAATAGATTACTATCTGATAAAGTAATAAATTTGTTACATCTGGAACACATTGTCGTATGAGTTTACAGATGTGTTGGTGAGTTCGCCTGCCAGGGATCGGATATTTTCATGCCATATAAGGAAGACTTGACCCCTACCTTACGTTCAAAATTTTTCCATGTCAGGAATATTTTGCAATCCCACCTCCCCAACCAACATGTTTGAAATGATTAGAGCTTTTAGTTAGCTCCGTAACAAACATAGCGGAGGAGGACAGTGAATATAACATGACGCTTCAGTCAGTCAAATTTACTGTGAAGATCGCTTGCCAAGACGACACAACCAGATCTTGTCAGAGTGCGGCCTAGAATTCAGAATTCCATTTTATCAGATCGGACACCTTTTATTGGAGTATTTATCGGGACTTACAAAATAGCCCAGGAAATCTCTATCGTTTTAAATAAGGAAAACCGGAATATCTTAGGAAACTGGACACACGGAGTCAGAGAGGGAACTAAAGTTAAAATTAACGACCCCAAGTACACGTGTAAAAAGGCATCAGCTAGGCCTTAACTTCATTCATCTGAGCAAAACGTCTGTGAGCCAGGATTGGCGTAAGTTGCCATTTTACATTCTGTATTTTCATTACTAACAAGTGAACTAATATGTAACTATTACCATGTGAATATTAACATGTGAAAATCGCTAGTGGATGTCCCAGTCATTTGAGGCTGGCAACTTCAGCGCATAGAGTGATGATTTGATGAACCACCTCTGCACGGGCTGGCGACTGCTTTATTGCTAGTTTCTTAAAGAGAACTAAAATTAAAAGGCAATCCCACGTTCCATATGGAGCAGGGAGGGAAAGATGAAAGAAATGATGTACATTTTAATTATAATACTTGCAGTTTCAAACCAGTATAAATGTCGATGTTAACATATTCACTTTAAAATTAATGGAAGTTTCAAACTTTTCAAATCAATGTAAACATAAAAGAAAACATGTTCAATTTATATTGTGAACACTTTTCAATCAGTGTAAATGTAAATGTAAACTTATTCTAACTGTACTATTAACTTTTTCGTTTAAATGTAAAGTAACTATAAAAGCTATTCTATTTAAATGAAAAGAAAGTTTTCTCTCGAGGGATTAAAGAACAACTGAAAGAGCTAGGCCTAGGAACTGCCTAACATCATGCAAGAAGCTAAGTAAACGAACAGGAGAAACGAGCATTGAGACCTACAAGCTGAGAGAGGCAGAAGTGAAGACCAGATATCAGGGGCTTATTGCTACAGCAGTGAGAAACACAGAACAACAACCTGAGGACTTGGAAATACTCTGGCTGAAATTCAAGAACATCATAAAGACAGCTGCAGCAGAAGCATGTGGTGAAGTTCGACTTAGGAACAAGAGAAAGAGGACACCTTGGTGGACAGATGATGTTAAAGAGAAAATAAAAGAGAGAAAAAAAGGCATGGAAACAATACTTAGGAGCTAAAAATACAGCAGGAAAACAGAGAAATATAGAGAATATATGATACTCAGAATAGATTCAAAGAACAAGTTGCTAGCAGCAAAACAGAAGTCCTGGGAAGAATTTGGAGAAAAGCGCATCGTTGCGCAAGAAAACCAGAAATTGTTCTATAAGACCCTTAAGAATATGAGGAAGGAAAAACAGTGCCCTCTTAAATTTATAAGGGACAAGCAAGGCAAATTGCTTACTGCCCCAAAAGAAGTAATGGAAAGATGGAAAGAATATTTTTTAGAACTCCTGGATGGTGAGCGGGACCTCAAGACGCAGCAATAGAGACCGCAGTCAGCGACTCATAGCTTGACTGCCTGCGTCAGGACCAGCGAACCAGAGCTGGTCAAGACCGCACTCCACCTCCACGTGGTGGTCCTGGAAACAGTCTGCAGCTGTGCAGTCTGGCTGAGCGAGTGTGGATCGCAATGGGAAGGCAAACCCGGTCCTAAAAAATGCCGTGCAGAAGTCGGATGTGTCGACCGAAAGGTGCAGATATCACAGCTTAGGCGTAAACATACACAACGCAACCACCGTCCTTTTCAGGACGAACGAAGAAGAAGAAGGATGGTGAGCAAGGTCAAACAGCAGAAATGATAACCACTTGTCGTAGATTTTTGATAGGTGATTAAGATAGATTCTGGTCCCGTCTGAATAGAACTGGAAAAAGTGGTAACTCAGTGAGTGATAAGGTAAAGAAATAGATTTCACGAGTGAAATGGTGAAAAGGTAGAGTCTGTCCCTGGATTGAGAAGATACCCTAGTCGAGCCTATCTTACGACGGAAATTTGTTTATCAGACAGTGTACCTTTCTGTACATATTAAAATATACGCTATAACCACCCACTTATACACACACAGATAAGTGACGACAATCAGACGCACAAACGTGAAACTATAGTAAATGGAGTAGGGATATTGGGCCGAGCTGACCAACACAGGTAATTAAGTTTTATGTTAAGTTTATTTATCATAAAGGAAAACTTCACAACATTCAGTATCAAATATCAAATAGTAATCTTCAGACTCCGCACTGGCCACAGCAGATTGATACCATATATTCAACAAGCTTCACCCGTGTGTTACCGGGGCCCGAAAGGGGAGCAAAGAATAGTAACACTGCACCCTACCACGCATGTCGTAAAAGGCGACTAAGGAGGGTATGGGCATGGGGCTGTTTACCACATCCCGTAAAAACTTCGCACAGTGGGCTGATCACCTGCTTGCCAACCAATCTGATTACGGAAACAATGATAGATTGTTTGGTCTGTTTTTGTTCCACAAAGACGCCACTAGGCGTGGTGGAAACAGGGATAGATTGCTCAATTTGTTGTTGCCCTAAGACGCCACTAGGCGTACTGGCCACATACTGCTTTGCCGGTTGATGGCTAAGGATGGAAGAAGAAGAGAAGAATTCAACAAGCTAAAGATAGGAACTACCGATCAGTGTAACTGTGGCACTGATAAAATGACTTCTGAACATCTACTTCAAAGTTGCCCCTTATATGTGGTACAGAGAAAGCGCATATGGCCGACGCCAGCTCCTTTCGTGGAAAAGCTTTACGGGGATTCAAATAGCCTGAAACTGACTTCTGCTTTCTTTGAGAATATTCAAGTGGACGTCTGAGAGTGTAGGAAGAAGAAGAAGAAATAGACAAAAATCATAGGTTACAGAAATCATAAAGAAATAAACCCCATCAGTGCAATCCCCTCTGTTGAGACAAGATCCCACAAGAAGAAGTTAAATAACCCCAAAAGGTCAAAAGATTTGCGCTATGGTATAGAATTTGACGATACTGTAAAATACAGAGTTCCTAATTAATCTATTCAGAAAAATAACAGTATTAGCAAACAAAAGAAAGCCACAACAAAGTGAGTACAATGATTATACAATTGAAGAATTATTCATTCTTTCTTTCTCTCGCTTCAGACAAACAGTGGCCACTTTCAGTCGCGCTTTCCTAATTGTTGATTAACAACATCTGGAACATATCTCCATGGTACAAACAGCAAATCCAGTGTTGGGTTGTGTTTTGGCAAAATAAGCCCCAGCTCCTCAAAGTTTGATTAATCCTGTTATTTGGGGAACGCTTACCTCGTTACTGTTTATTGGATCTGTTTATGTTACATCAATTAGTCCAGGTAGGAAAATAATTACGAGATCTAGTGTTCACAGTGTCATTAGCTTGTAATTCCAATAATTAACGAGAATGTCAGGTATGTAAATCTCTCGGGATAAAAATCCTCGCCACAACACAGTGGTCTGTAGTTGGGAAATGCTAATTTTTTGATAATTTCGCCACAGTGGGCTGAATGTACATAAAAATGGAAAAAGAATCTGGATAGCTATAGGTCCAGTTACAATTATTCTTATTCTTATAGTCTTTTGTTGGTACTCTCTCTCTCTCTCTCTCTCTCTCTCTCTCTCTCTCTCTCTCTCTCTCTCTTTCTGGGTGAAACAAAAGGGCCAAACAGGTCAACCTCGAAGACCCGATATTTATAAAAGAATGTTTTTTGGTACTGTTGGACTTAGACCCGTTCTCTCAGATTCAGGCCGCCGGTAGGTTTTGGTTTGTGACCCGTACTGGATTTTTAGGAAGAAAATACAAAACATTTAACCACAATATGGTATTCTATCCAAACCCGCGTAACGGTATAATTTATTATTATCCACTCGGTTATTAGATTTGATTAGAAAACACAAGTGTAAAGCTTATCTTATCATTCATATTAACCCGTGAAATAAATTCTAGTCATTTACAAAAATTACACATAAAGGATTAGAGATAAATATATATTTTCGTCAGTACGACATCGCCTAATGCATTTACTAGTCAATTAAAATATCTCTTTCTGGTTAATAGCAATTAATCAAGTTTAGTTACAGCTGGAAGATTTTGATATATATATATATATATATATATATATATATATATATATATATATATATATATATATATATATATATATATATATATATATATATATATATATATATATATATATATATATATATATATATATATATATATATATATATATATATATATATATATATATATATATATATATATATATATATATATATATATATATAATATATATATATATATTATATATATATATATATATATATATATATATATATATCTGCTAGCCAATTAACACAGTAAATCCTAGTGAAATATAAAATGACGAACTTTAACAATTAAATCACTCAAAATGCTAGTAAATATAGTTACCGCAACACAGAAAAAGAAACTATCTCCAATCGAAATACTAAGAAATCCACTTTAACAATGGTCTAGGGTTCGAAGCTAGATGTTCCGAAAATTCTGAGGCTACTAGATAAATGATTTTAAAAGATGAGGTATATATATATATATATATATATATATATATATATATATATATATATATATATATATATATATATATATATATATATATATATATATATATATATATATATATATGAAATATGTAGAAATTCGCTACCTCTTGCGAGACATAGCGCCTTCGTCCAGATTTTGGGAAAATCTGCGGTCGATTCCTGAATCAAAGCTTTATTTCACGCCTTTGCCGACGCAGAGACGTGGGCCAACGAGCAAACCGTCTTCTGATCTCGGCTCATACTGTAGCGAATTACGGGCCATAGATCACGAACTGTGGTTATCTCCTCTTGAGGAAATGCAACCGTCAAAGGTCCGTCTTTTGACTTACCGCCATTGATTCTACAAATATACGACCCGTTCTCTGATCTGTCACTATTTCAACGATTGCCCAATCGTTCGCGTAATAATTACAGTTAACGGCTCTGGACTAGCTAATAGGTCTGTTTGTAAACATTCCTAGTGCTTGCAAGACATAGAGAAACGAAAATAGGCGTTGCTAAATTATGAGTTAGACAGATATCGAAGTGTAGGGGTTCTGCGTTTAACCAAACGTGCATACTTATAAGAAAGCAAAGGTGGTAGCCAGGTGAGAGCAAAAACGTGAGGATACATGTAATATTTACATAACTCTGTCACACCACTGGCACAGAAGAGAGAACCAATGAAGATGAAGATGACATAAAGATGGAAGAACTTTAGGCTGCACTGGAGAAAATAAAGATGGGCAAAGCTGCATGACATGATGGCATAACACCAGAAATGGTTAAGTACATGGGAGCAGCAGGAAACTTATTACTCCTAAGGGTCCTACGGGCAGCTTGGCGCAACAAGACCATCCTAAAGGATTCATAATAACACCGATTTTTAAAAAGGGTGCCATCCGACGATGTGGAAACCATAAAGGCATATCCCTTCTCAGTGTCCCTGGTAAAATCTTCTCTAGAATCCTGGAGCAGAGACTCAGACGCCTAGCTGAGCCACAAATGGATGAGGTCCAGTGTGGCTTCCGTGCAAATCGAAGAACTCAAGACCTAATCTTCACACTCAGACAGCTGAGTGAAAAGGCTCGGGAGTATAAGAGTGAGATCCATCTTTGTTTCATAGATCTGGAAAAGGCATTTGACAAGGTCCCCTGGAACAAACTTTGGGACTGTTTGGCAAGAAAGAACATTCCATCACCTCTGATTCGTGCTATACAGAGCTTCTACAAGTCTTGTAGAAATTATGTGAGGACAGCAAACCATAGGTCAGAAGAATTCAGGACCACCACTGGTATAAGACAATGTGATATCCTGTCACCTTATCTTTTCAAACTCCTCATGGACGATGTCATCAAGGCATGTAAGGAGAGGACAATAAAGTATTCAGTGGAGTACTGGAAGATGAGACAGGTCTGCATTTCAGAGCTGGCATTTGGTGATGATGTTGCCCTGATTGCTAAATCAGAGGCACATCTTCAATCCAACCTGCAGTTCTGGAAGAAAGAGCTGGAGAAGGTAGGGATGATCATAAGCAGCTCGAAAACAAAAACCATGGTGGTATCACGAGAGGAAAGAAGACATCAGATTAAACTGGGAGAAAAGGCCAGGGAGCAGGTCGACCACTTTAAATACCTTGGTGCTGTCATAGACCGGAAGGGAGGCATCAAAGAAGAGTTGGCTACTCGAAGAGCAGCAGCTGGGAGACTTTTTCAAGCGATAATTCGAGGATTCCTCAGCAAAAGAGAAGTTGGTAAGAAGACGAAGATGGCTGTATACCGCTCCACCTATGTCACAGTCTTGACGTATGGAATCGAGTCATGGCCAATGACTACAACCCAAAAAAGCCAGATACAAACCTCAGAAATGAGGTATCTGAGGAAGGTGGTTGAAGTAACAAGAAGAGACTTGGTGTCGTGTATGATTTATCAGATAGGTAATAGGTGTTTATAGCCCTGTCTGAGCAGAGGTGATAGTGATGACAATGTGAAAGTAAGGGGTAAGAAATAGTTTTATCACGAGGTGATAGTGTAAGAGAAAGTACAGTCTCTGGATAGAATAATTTATCTAATCCAGCCTATCTGGACGACGATATTTAAATCAGACGCACTTTCTCTCCTTGTACGAAAATACAAGTTACACTGCACTCACATGCACACAATTCTGTGACAAATACGCACGAACGTGAAAACAAACTATGAATAACATATAGTGGATAAGGGTTGACCGACACGATAACTAAAGGTTTAATAAAGTTTATTATCAACAAAAGATCACAACTGTAAGCATACACATCACTAGATTATGGTTTACAGACAAAATGAAAATTAATCAAATAGGTTCTGCCCTCTGCTAAAGAAAAAGAAAGGACGATCCCAACAGAGGTTAATTGACCCAAAAGATCAAAAGTTAACAATAAGTTATGACATAGTCAGTATGGGAAAAGAATAGATTCCTACTGTAAACTATCCCGTGACTAATTAGATTATTGAGATAAAAAAAAGAAAGAAGAAACCATATAAGTATATGATGTTAACAAAACACATAAGTTTCTTTCTCTGTTCATTCAATTCACACACACGCAGTGGCCACTTTCAGATGCACTTGCCCCAGTAGCTGTCGCAGGCATTCCAAAGAAATACACTAATAAGTAATATATATATATATATATATATATATATATATATATATATATATATATATATATATATATATATATATATATATATATATATATATATATATATTTAGTGTCAAATTTTAAGTTTGCCAAATCCAGCCCCAGACTCTTCGTAGTTGCTGACTGCAAATTTCACAGAAGTCGCTAGAGTCGGTGTTAAATTTGTACTGGATACAATAAGTTATCTATGCCTTCTGTTGGTTGGAGTAAGGTTCATTCGTGGTGATCGACGATGTAGAATAAATAGTACAGTTCCTAGGTTGTTTAGCCTCAAGTGGTTGAGACGATATTCTAAGTTACACAAATGTTGCTGACACTATAGTTCGCCGCAGCTGGCTGATGAGATTGATATAAATAAATCTGGTAATAGTTCTGGCCCAGTTAATATTAAAATGAGGAAAATTGGACCGCACAGGTCACAGCAAGAAGCTCATCAATATTAAATATTCTTGGATGCTTATAATATTATAAGTTCGTATGATCATAAGTTCATATAGCCATAAGAAAACAAGCTACTAGTACTCAGGTTTGATCAGCCTATATTATAGGAAAAGAACATATAAACATTTAACCAAATTATCAATATCATATCTAACACGTGTTAAAGATAGGACCTCTACACCACTCTGTTATAAATTAGATTTAAAACACACGTGTCTAGCTTATCCTATCATTCTGTTAACGCGTGATATGGGCACTAGTCATTTTTTAAAAATTACATAAAATGGATAGAAGTAAATAATATATGCCGTCAGCAGACAGTTATTTAATATATGTACTAGTCAATTTAAAACATCTCTTACTAGAAAAATAGCGAGTAATTAAATTTACTTTACGGCTGGAAAATTTAGCTATAAGTTATTTAATTAGCACAGAAAATCTCAGTGAAATATAATGAAAACTTTAAATACACTAAATCACTTCAAGGCTAGTATATAAATTACCGCAATCAGAAAACTGAAACACTCCACGAAAATCTATTAATTTTCACTCTGTACGAGAAATTTTAAGAGAACGAGCTAGTGAATTCAGATAGATTTTCTGGCAACTGATCATGGCTATCGGAGAGACATGGTATATATTGATATGTTCCGTACTATCGTTCTTTAATGTGAAAGTCACACCTCTGCCAGACCCGAGCCAATTTGCCAGTTGGTTCTTGAATCAAAGGTAATTTTACAACCTCTTAACTTTCATCATCTCCCCCTCGCCGAATATCAGCTACGCAATTTTCACCTGAAAGTTTTACAATCCAAGGTCCGTCTCACTGAATATCGTGTGTTCCCCTGATCAAAGAATCTATTACGCCATGCTCCGCGCTTCGCTCTCTGTTTCACATAGAGCCTAATTGCCAGATGGCCCACGTGTTAATTACACTGGTGAATCCTTCGCTCATGTAGCCAAAAAAAATAAACTAGATGGGGAGGGGCAAAAGTGGATGATTACTGCGGCACTATTTCCATCTGTGACATTACGTCCGGGCTTGAAGACATGAAACCCTTTATGTCTCCTCTATGAAAATAGTGCTGCTGTTATCCGAATCTTGCGAGTGATTGCTATCTTCACTTTCCCTTTCTTCCTCACTTCTCCAATCTGTTCTGTTTCAGAGAGATTGTCACCTTATTTCACATCTTGAAAAGATTCCGTATTTTGCAATGGATATTCCATGCAACTATCATCATCTTCCTCATCTTTGGTTGCTATCGCTACCGCCAGGAGATGTTCGGAGGATGGCACCTGTCTTTCCAAGTATTTCTTTAACAGATTTACGTGGTAGACCTTCTCCTTTCCTTTAATAGAGATCTTGTAGTTCGTTCTGGAGATCTTTTTAAGGACGGTAAACGACCCTTGCCATCCGATGCGAAGTTTGTTGCTTCTGCTTGGCAGTAACAACAAAACCTTCTCTCCTGGTTGTAGTTCTCTCTCTTTAGCCGCTTTATTGTACTGTTTAGCGTGCTTTGCGTGTGCTTTCTTAAGGTTGGTTGTTGCTAGATCCCATCCTAGTTGTAACCTTTCCTTAAGTTCCGATACATACTTGCTGGCTGAGACGACTGTCTCGTCGGCCTTCTGGTCTGTCAGTGACCGGAGTAAGGCTTCTAACGGCCCCTTAATAGGTCTGCCGAACAAAAGAGTAGCTGGTGGTAAACCTGTAGAGGCCAGGGGGACTTCCCTGTAAGCGAATAAGGCTGCAGGAATGAAAAGGTCCCAGTCTTCAGGTTTCTCTTGTCCCAGCTTACGTAACATCATGGTGAGGCTTCCGTTAACACGTTCTACTAACCCACTTCCGGCCGGATTATAAGGGCTTGTGTAGATGTGCTGGTTCCTCAAGATCTTAACGATCTCATCCATCAACAGGCTACGGAATTGGAATCCGTTATCCGTCAAAATGTGTTGAGGAAATCTCAACCGCGTGAAAATTTGCACTAGGGCTTCTGCGACATGCTTGGAATCCGTGCATGTTAGCGGTATAGCTTCGGCCCACATAGTGCAAGTATCGACTAGGTTCAGGATGAACCTGTTCCTTCTTTTGGTCCTTCTAGGGGTCCAACAATGTCGACAGCAACCCGTTCAAATGGTGTCCCCACTATTTGCATTTCACCCATGGGAACTGGGGTGTCCAATGCTTGGGTGCCACCCGTTGACACTGGGCGCAGGATTTCACGTATCTGATAATATCAGTGTTCATTCCTGGCTACCAATAGTGAGTCGATATTCGCTGAATAGTGGCGTTTTGTCCAATATGTTCGCTTAAGGGAAGAAAGTGTCCCATTTCTAAGATTTGGGCTGTGTACTGCGTCGGTGTAAGGAGCTGATTATGCCCTTGATCAGGGTTGCCCGTTCTACGATATAGTACGCCATCCTTAGAAAAGATGTCTCCGTTGTGTCTGGGGTCTTTGGCCATGGGCAGTTTCCTAAAGCAGGGTTCCAAGGTAGGGTCCTTTAATTGCACCTCTTTTAGTTCCTTAGGTAACAAATTTGGCGCAGGCTCCCGTTCCTTCTTGGTTTGCCCTCTTGTGGTTACTGCTGCCACAATCAGCTCTTTCGGTCTCCCAACAAACACATATCTACATCCAAGTATTACTGGGTAGATAGGATCATCCATAATAGCCGCTCTGATAACATCTCTGACGAAATCAGAGTGTATCTCCACCAATGCGATGGGAAGCGTCATGGGTGCATCAGTCTTGAAAACTCCACATAATTTGACGGTGTCTTCTGTCTCTTGACCAGGTTTGACCAAATGCCTTGCGACAATACAGTCAAAAGATAATCCTGTGTCAAAAAGACAAGATGTTGAAATCCCGTTCAAAATAACAGTTCCTCGCGTTGAGGGCCTCTCACCCTCAGGTTGAGAATCACTGACACTCATTCTCCGTTGCGAGTCTGTTAACAAGCAACCGATTCTATTCGTCCCGGTGTGCTTGCTTTGATCCGATGTCCCTTGTGCAGGGATCTTTCCCTTGTCTTGACCTCTCTGGCGGCTGTGCCATGTGGGCCGGTTGGATTGATCAGAATGTTGCGTGGGGTATTTGTTTTTAAAGAGTTTCGATTTTTCCTGGGGAGGGTTCTGCGGTAAAGTTTCTCGTTGATTATGGTGATGGGAAGAATGGGAAGACAACTCTGGATTATTTTTCAGAAAATGCTCCACTGTCGGCTTGCGTTTAGTGCTGGGAAGCTCGGCCAAAGCATTCACGTAACGTTCAGACTTACTAAGAATGTCCTCCAATTTTACTGCGCCTGTTCAGCCAGAAATCTACGGATTTTGTTTGACAACGTGGATTTTATTTGTTCTGTAAGAACAAATTCCTGGAGTCCTTCAAAAGTGAGAGGGAGCTCGGAAAGTTCCATGCTCTTTGTCAAATATCCCGTCAGGCGTGAAGAGAATTGATGAAATGTCTCCGTGCCTTCCTTTCTGCTGTTTCTGAACAGGTGCAAAAATTTGCGAGCGTTCATCTCGAACCGCTCCAGTAAAGCCTTCTTCAGCATGTCGTAATTGTCTTGATGGCTGCTTTCCAGTTTTACGTAGACGTCATAAGCACTACCTTTCAGAGCCTGTGAAAGTTTTAGACACCATCTGGAACTCTCTAACCCATATAGTGTCGCCATCCTCTCAAATTTCTCGAGAAACGAGTCAATTTTCTCGTTAGGGCAAGGGAAGGATTCTAGGGCGAAAGACATAGCTACGAGTTGAGGAGATTGGGTACTATATTGATCAGCTACCTGTGACTGAGGTCGCGATTCTCCATTTTTAGGGGAAGACGTAGCACCCCGACTTTGGATCTGTAGGGCCTTAAGCACCAACTCATGCTGTCTTTCCTTCTTTCTTTCCTCATGTTTTGCCCAGCGAGCTTCCATCTCTGCCTCAATTTTCCTCTGTTCCATTTGAGATTGACCCTCATCCGCTTCTTTCCTCTCCGCTCTATCTTGTGCTTCCTTCTCTGCCTCAATTTTCTTCTCCGCGTCATATCGGTCAAGTTCTACATTGACAAACGCGGTCACTTCTTCTCCTTGCAGTCCTGTTTCCTTTGTTTCTTCTCTCAGCATGGCTCTAAGTTAAGCTCGCTCAGCCATCGCTAATAACTAAATGCCGTTAACCCGAGAGAGAAAGAAGAAAGAAGGAGAGACAAAAACTCAATCCTAAACCAACTTACGAGAAAAAAAATTAATATTATTTCCTGTCCTGTTATCCGTTATCTAATCTATCGCTGTTATTATCTGGCCTAAGCTCCTAATACAGACGACTAAGCCAAATAAATGTTAGATTAGTCTAACAGTGGAAAAACTACTTTTACTATCGGTGGATTAAAAAAAAATTGTACTACAAAAATGAAGGAGAAAAAAATAATAATTTTCCCCTTATTTTATAAATCCACCAAAACTCACCCACTCTAGAAGTCAGTTAAGAGTAAGGGACGTTATTAACTAGACGTAAAGTCAGAAATCGATCCTTACCTTAGCTCAAACTCTGCTGCTTCTTTTAAAAAAAACCTAGTGATTGTTAAACAATCACTTTTACTAGCGGCTTTGAACAAAATTACCATATATCTCATATATCTGACGAAGATTATACTTAGAACAATTTGCACGTAACTCTATGATGCTGTGGAAAGAAAAACAGTCCTATACGTGATTGGTCAAACACCAAGATACTAAGATCGTTGTCTAGGGGGTAATTATTTTTAAACCCTAACTCACAAGACAACCCCACAAACACACTCTATCTGGATGAAAATTCAGATTACATATAAGACTTAGACTTTTATCTAGACTCAGACTAGAGTTCAGTCCCTCGATGAGCGACGATTAGGTCGTAGAGTCTTCTGAACTAGATTCAAATCCTACGGACGTGCCCACATTAATGTCGTGTATGATTTATCAGATAGGTAATAGATGTTTATAGCCCTGTCTGAGCAGAGGTGATAGTGATGACAATGTGAAAGTAAGGGGTAAGAAATAGTTTTATCACGAAGTGATAGTGTAAGAGAAAGTACAGTCTCTGGATAGAATAATTTATCTAATCCAGCCTATCTGGACGACGATATTTAAATCAGACGCACTTTCTCTCCTTGTACGAAAATACAAGTTACACTGCACTCACATGCACACAATTCTGTGACAAATACGCACGAACGTGAAAACAAACTATGAATAGCATATAGTGGATAAGGGTTGACCGACACGATAACTAAAGGTTTAATAAAGTTTATTATCAATAAAAGAACTCAACAATAAGCATACACATCACTAGATTATGGTTTACAGACAAAATGAAAATTAATCAAATAGGTTCTCCCCTCTGGTAAAGGAAAAGAAAGGACGATCCCAACAGAGGTTAATTGACCCAAAAGATCAAAGGTTAACAATAAGTTATGAAATAGTCAGTATGGGAAAAGAATAGATTCCTACTGTAAACTATCCCGTGACTAATCAGATTATTGAGATAAAAAAAAAGAAAGAAGAAACCATATAAGTATATGATGTTAACAAAACACATAAGTTTCTTTCTCTGTTCATTCAATTCACATACACGCAGTGGCCACTATCAGATGCACTTACCCCAGTAGTAGTCGCAGGCATTCCGAGTAAATACTCTAATAAGTAATATATATATATATATATTTAGTGTCAAATTTAAGTTTGCCAAATCCAGCCCCAGACTCTCCGTAGTTGCTGACTGCAAATTTCACAGGAGTCGCTAGAGTCGGTGTTAAATTTGTACTGGATACAATAAGTTATCTATGCCTTCTGTTGGTTGGAGTAAGGTTCATGCGTGGTGATCGACGATGTAGAATAAATAGTACAGTTCCTAGGTTGTTTAGCCTCAAGTGGTTGAGACGATATTTTATGTTACACAAATGTTGCTGACACTATAGTTCGCCGCAGCTGGCTGATGAGATTGATATAAATGAAACTGGTAATAGTTCTGGCCCAGTTAATGTTATAATTCAATGGTTCTATTCTGGTTTCTCTCAGGAAAATGAGGAAAATTGGACCGCACAGGTCACAGCAAGAAGCTCATCAATATTAAATATTCTTGGATGCTTATAATATTATAAGTTCGTATGATCATAAGTTCATATCACCATAAGAAAACAAGCCACTAGTACTCAGGTTTGATCAGCCTATATTTTAGGAAAAGAACATATAAACATTTAACCAAATTATCATTATCATATCTAACACGTGTTAAAGATAGGACCTCTACACCACTCTGCTATAAATTAGATTTAAAACACACGTGTCTAGCTTATCCTATCATTCTGTTAACGCGTGATATGAACACTAGTCATTTTTTAAAAATTACATAAAATGGATAGAAGTAAATAATATATGCCGTCAGCAGACAGTTATTTAATATATGTACTAGTCAATTTAAAACATCTCTTACTAGAAAAATAGCGAGTAATTAAATTTACTTTACGGCTGGAAAATTTAGCTATAAGTTATTTAATTAGCACAGAAAATCTCAGTGAAATATAATGAAAACTTTAAATACACTAAATCACTTCAGGGCTAGTATATAAATTACCGCAATCAGAAAACTGAAACACTCCACGAAAATCTATTAATTTTCACTCTGTACGAGAAATTTTAAGAGAACGAGCTAGTGAATTCAGATAGATTTTTTGGCAACTGATCATGGCTATCGGAGAGACATGGTATATATTGATATGTTCCGTACTATCGTTCTTTAATGTGAAAGTCACACCTCTGCCAGACCCGAGCCAATTTGCCATTTAGTTCTTGAATCAAAGGTAATTTTACCACCTCTTAACTTTCATCATCTCCGCCTTGCCGAATATCAGCTACGCAATTTTCACCTGAAAGTTTTACAATCCAAGGTCCGTCTCACTGAATATCGTGTGTTCCTCTGATCAAAGAATATATTACGCCATGCTCCGCGCTTCGCTCTCTGTTTTACATAGGGCTTAACTGCCAGATGGCCCACGAGTTAATTGCACTGGTGAATCCTTCACTCATGTAGCAACAAAAAAATAAACTAGATGGGGAGAAGCAAAAGTGAATGATTACTGCTTCACTATTACCGTCTGTGACACATGGTCCGCAACCAGACGATACGTCAAGGCCTAAAAACCCAACCCCTGCAGACCCAAGTAGAACAGTCCCAACTGAGATGGTTTGGCTATGTCTGCAGAAAGGGACAAGATCGCTACCACGACACGCATGATAGGCTAAGAGCCAGGGATCCAGACCTCCAGGACGACACAAAGTCCGCTGGGAGGACAACATTAGACAGTCTTTGAAGGACCGAGGGCTAGAGTGGAGCCAAGCCAGGAGGAAGACATCCGATAGAATAGTATGGCGCTCTCTCTAATACAACCTCTACACCTCACGGTAGAAGAGGAACGAATAGGTAACGAATAAGTAAGGGAATAGAGTCAATTCTCATCGAGGGTAAATTCTGAGTAAATGGGATGGTGGAATAAGAAATGGGACACATAAGTATTTGTCGCGAAACGCAATACTCAGGACAGCGTTTCGTTTCTATTCTTTTATCAAAGTTGATAGTGGTACCAGTTGAAATGTACTATCTCTGTAAATAGAAGGGAACAGTGGCCTAAGCTTTAAGACGAGGGGACAACTTTGTAGACTCTCCCTGACACCCCTGGGAACGAGCTGCACCCTACAACCTTGACCAGCGACGAGCGTGAGCAGTGTAAAAAGAACCAACTCAGCGGGAGCAGAAACAACCACTGGCAGCTAAGTGCAATATATATGCTGCAACGTGAATTTTTTTTAAGAACAATTCTACTATCCATCAATGATGAAACTTTGCTTCTAAACTATTCAATTATTTTCAAACTGTTAAAACTTGAGTGATTTTTAAATTTTGTTATTTGTAATTTTACAAATTTAACTTCCATTTAACCATTTTAAATGTTCAGCACGTTTGTTCAAGTCAGTTTACTACACACACTCTAAACAGAGCTATACCAGAATAATAAGAATTCCAGTGAGTAAATCAGAGGTGGGGACTTGAACGATCTAAGATTAATGATTGCTTAATTCTTCACAAAAGTTGTCGGCAGATTCTAGAATTAACGTGCTCAGCCAATGCAGCATTGTTTTCGCTTATCTGAATATCTTTTGAAGACTCCATTGAGATAGAAGCGACATTTCCCTTCTATTTGCAAATCTGCCAAGAGTAATCTTGTGCGAAGGTAGACATCTTTGAAGCCCATATTAGATACTTTTGAGTTTTGGCCACTGTCGGACCACTACTGCAAAGCAGGGGAGGCAATACCGTCACACGCAACAATTATACAACGCTCATATGATGTTAAAGAAAAGTGGTTAAATATCAACTTACCAGATTCACTGATCCCGCTAAAGTTTGCGAGGTTGGGAGTAAAAGCATTCACCATACCCATTCGTTTAAGACTATGGCTGAGGCGAAACTTGCTTTCAATTTTAAACTTAGGAATGGTCAAATTGACACTCTGTAACTGTAGATCCTGGAACAAATCATTGACTTGACCTAGTACGGCCAGCTGTTTCTCTGCAAAGAAGATATGTAATACAGTAAGGTCTCGGATTACGAACGAGTTCCGTTCTTAAAGGCGTTCGTAAACCAATTTTGCACGTAAGTGGGAGTTTGTACATTTGGAATTGGTACGTCCAATAAATGCCCATACGTGTCTGTTAATAAAACTTCGGCAGCAATAATGCTTAACAACCTTTATGTTACCGAAAAATTCTCTAAGCTCGTTCATAATGACAATGCAGTAAAATATAGTAAATTACAAAACACAAGCAGTTCAAACTAAACAATGTTAATTTCACGGTTTTTCTACCGAATGTGGAAATATCGGCAGTCTCAGTAAACGATATTGAAACACCACAGAGCTGGATCAGTTGCTACTGGTTGTTTGTCAACTCATGTGAAGAACTGATACGATGAGGTTTGAACAGAAGGTTTTTGTTCTCCGTAAATGTGTTTATACCGCCTAAAAACTTTGGTGATACTTCGATATACCTTGGGGAATCTCTCCTTTTATGATACCCCTAGAGCTGCCTTTAAGTCCTCATAAAGCACAGACCAGTCAGGAGTTGAATCTATGGGCTGCATGTACATAATCTCCACAATTTCAATGTCATTTTCACCAAAAAATTTACTTGCAGAATTATCAAATATGTTTTGCATTAAACAAATAAATTATTGTTACATACTATTTTTTTTTCTTATTTATTTCAGTAGGACCATTTGTAAGTTTAACGCTTTTTATTTGTAATAAAATGATTGATTTGAATACAACAAAATTTTATTATGCGTCTATGTATATTTTTTTCTACAAAGTGGCCTGTAACCTTCATGGGACAGTTAAAAGCGTCCGTAGCCTTCACCGACAATCAAAGTGGACCATCACACAAGAAAGGATAAAAAACCAGTGTCATAAAGCATTCTAGTCTTTTTCTTGACTCGTGTTCCGGCTAATCGGCATCCGCCGTTTAATCTGGCCCTCATTTCAAATCATTAACAATATTTCTATTCAATAAGTAATCCACTGCACTGATCAGTTATTTTTGTAGATTTCATTGGCGCCTATCCGTGCACATGTACCGCAGTGTGTTAAAGAGATGGTATTTGAGTCTGCAGAGGCCGGTATGAAGCCTGCAAATTATCACTTGACCTCTTCTATACGGAGTTATATGCTTATATCTGACTTTGAGTGCTATCTATGTCATATCTTTTTTTTAAATTTTTATTATTACTTTTATCTCCTCAAATATTACCTGGTATTTAGTTTGAATTCTGGTTCTTCCTTCGTTAGTTAAGTATATCTGTCTTCTCATTTTCATATATCTTACAGTGGTCACGAACTCCTTGTATTTTTTTGGGTACGTTCACGTTGCTTAAGTTATAAATGAAGGGTCAAAGTGACTAAGAGGTATGGCGTCAGCCTCTAATTCGAAAGGTACCGGGTTCACTTCCAGTACAGGGAATATAATTGATGGAATTTTTTTCACAACCAGTGGTTTCTAATTATAGGTAGTGAGATCGGATGTCTAGCCTTCTGGGTTAAAAGCGAAATAATAGGAAGTCTCGTGTGCAAGTTGCGCACGTTAAAAATCCCTCGGCTGTTGGAAATCGTAAAGAGTAGGCCATATGGCGGTTGCCCTGGCAAAATTTAAAAATTAGAAAACTTACCCACCACAAAAATATTTATAGAATGTGTAATTCCTGTATACACGCATTGAGAACCTCGCCGATGCTACGGAGTGCTTGTGTGATTAAGGGAGGAGATGTGTAATGAAGATGGTCGATAACAACTAAAAAAACCGTAAGTTATAGATGGTCTCCATCAGTGTTTCCAACATACTGTCTTTATTTATTGTTTCACGATTTCGTTAGGGCAGCTATGGCTGAACGGAATTATATAGGCAACAGTGGTGGGGCCTAACTTGTCCAAAGCTCAGCGCACGGTTCAATTCGCATGGCTTCCTTAAAGCCGTGAGCACAACTGCTTACGCTTCGCCTCGCGTACCATCTTTGACCAAAACGCAGAGGTTTGACCATTTGCATCAGATAAAACTATGACAGTTTACCATCATTCACTCGCAAGGAAACTACTTTATCTAGAAATCACACCACACTTAATTATAGCAAAATTCTTGCTTAAATATCCTAAAGAACACAAACAAACTGCCTAGCTCCCTTAATACCCCATTTTCATGCGATAGGTGGCGGACATCACCACCAAAGATAACCACAGTTATACAATAAGTAAAATGTAACACTATAACATTGTTATACAAATTAGTAAATATAACCTTGTCCCGCGTAGTTGACGGGGGTCTTTGAGAATATAATATGAAGAATGGGACTACCGTTACCTAAGGCAAGTAGTAAGTGCTGACTAATGTAAGATTGTGCATGAGGCTGGCAACATCAGCTTGTAAAACATATTGCTACATAAACTATCGCTGCTAGCGCACGTGAATACATGCTTTAATGTAATCTTCCTGTAATGGGAACAGTTGTGGTGGTGGTTCCATGCTCCGTAAGGAGCGAAAGGGAAGAATAAGAAGAAGAGGAGGAGGAAGAAGAAGATAACCTTAAATCAAATTGCTCTTGAGTCAAGTGTGTGTAGCTTTGGCTTAGGTGAACCCTTGGCTTAGGTGAACCCGTGGCTTAGGTAAACCCGTGTTGTTGCAGAATTGTTGTTGTTGTTGCAGAATTGTTGTTGTTGCAGAATTGTTGTTGTTGTTGCAGAATTGTTGTTGTTGTTGCAGAATTGCAGTACTATTGTCAATTTATTGGTTTTTCTTGTGCTCTAAAATCATATCTTCTACTGTTATGTGCGCGGAAAGGTACCTGATCGGGCTCCATTCTCATGTGTTGACCAAACCACTTAATTTTGTTGTCTCTCTATATACTTGATGCAGGATATAGTTACTTAAATTTTTCTTATGTCATTATTTCTCATTCTGTCTCTTTTGGTAAAATGTATGGCTCTTCTTAAACATCTCATTTCGCAGCGTGGTTTTCCTCTCCTGTGATTTGGACCTGTACCACGTTTCTTCTTCTTCTTCTTCCTCGTTCGTCCTGAAAAGGACGGTGGTTGCGTTGTGTCTGTTTACGCCGGTGCTGTGATATCTGCACCTTTCGGTCGACACATCCGACTTTAGCACGGCATTTTTTGGGACCGGGTTTGCCTTCCCTCTGCGATCCCTACTCTCTCAGCCAGACTGCAGTGATGCACCCTGTTTCCAGGACCACCACTTGGAGGTGGATGTCACGTAGGTCTTTATATCATTAAATTGCCTACATCTTCTTCCTATTCTCTCACCCGCATCCTTTATTTTATTATCTTTCCTTACTTGTTTTTTTCCTGTATTTTTCGCATCACTTGTTTTGCGAATAATATTTTCTTCAGTATTCTCAAACTTTACCTTGTGTTTTTTCTCATACTGGGATACGTAATTTTATTACATAGATGTCAGTCAGACGTGAAGTGCGATTTAGTTGCAGTCCATCTCAGACATCGAGCCGACTTGGGTCTGCACCTTCAGATGACACGACAATCCTGAGTTAGATTCTCGACGTAAACGCGTGAGAATGCTAGGAGAGAGCCGACATCCGTCTGCATTTTCACCGGTCAACAACGAGTTGCATCGGCCGAACGCTTAAGTAGGAGCGAATATTTACACCTTATAGTCGCAGTTTCAGACGGTTGTCTGAGATTTGCAACTGACACGCGCTTTTCCGGTCAGTTTGTTACCGCAGGTGCGTAATCGCACTGGTGGCAGTTACGACACGCCTCTAAGTTAAACGTAGCTGTTATGAGAAAGGGGAGAGATCGGGGCGGGGGAAATAGTTCATCCCTTGTCTGGTTTAAAATATTAACCCACGTTTGAAATTTTATTTCATTTCACTCAGTAACTTTGCAGTTAGACTAGAACAACCTTCGTTCGATTTCTAAATAATCTCTGTTAATAGAGATGGCCTTTAGTTTGGTCGAAGTGGTTTAAGTTCTTAGTACTTCTGTGTTTGAGGTAAAATATGATATATAATAGATCTCTAGTATTTTGTGAAATGATAAAGTGTTAAATCGCCGATTTCATTTTACTAGATTTTGCGCAGAGTGCCAAATTTATAAAGTCTGTAATATTTTCTAGTGTCGCATACAGTGGAAAGCAGAATAAATTATAATTTCTAGCATTAAACAATAATGTAGCTATAATGAAGTTAATTTTACTGCTAAGTAATCAGACGAGATCATATTTTTCTAAACTAACTGATAAATGCTAGATGCGACATCAGTGAATATTGACGGAATACGCAGATATTCCTAATTCCTGATGATCGATTTTTATATAACTTACTTCACGGGAAGTTTTAAATAATAAGTCAAGCTGTAGGCTTGTCGTGTAAAATGTAAGTTATATTGAGTACATATATGTAAATTATTTGATATGTGTTCTTTCCATTTTATACAGTGAAACGGTGGTACCCAACTTGCCAGCGTTTAGTAAAGAGACATATTTGTGTGAAGCATAGACAGTTCCTATCTTTAACCACGTGGGGTTTTTTTTTGTTTGTTTCAAGTAACACTGGTCTGACAGTGCATATGCCATCAGAGAGAGACAGTAATAGCAATCCCACTAACGGTTTCTAAAGACTAGAAATATATATTGGGCTTTTGAGCCAGTTCATATTGCTCCACAAATTTAAATGTACATGCTGCCTGGCGGCGAGAAAAATTACAAGAATAACATTAACATTCCGACAGAGATTGTGGCTAGTATTGTGGTGACCAAATATAGTACCTTCCTGAAAGAAGACACCGATCTGACATTCTTAAATCCTAGAATCCAAAGCTAATGACATTGTGCTCTGCTAACTTTCGTGCCTGGACAAATTTTATGTGACTTAATCAGACATTCGAAAAAAATTAGAACACCCAAGGAATCGTTCCCTGAGACAGAGAGTTCAGTACGTCTTTTGGAACTGGGGATTTCTTGGTCGATGACTGCATTTTCGGGTCTGTGTGAAGGTCCTAGAATTATTATGTTCCCAGAGGCAGCGAGCAAAGTTGTGAGTATATATGTGTGAGCAAGGCCATTGCTGAATGAATGAGAGTACACAGGTCAGAGTGTTTTTTTACCGGTGTATTATTGTCACCCATTTGCTGTCTTAACTTTTTTTAATCTGCAGGATTTGTTACAAATGCTAGAGTTTCTTTTTCTTAGGCTAAATCAGATTATCCAACTCTGTTCATACATTTACGAGAAAGAAAGAAACCTCTTAGACTCAACCCTATGTATCTATAACTCTTTGGGCCATCATCTGTTCTCTTAACGGGGCTGTGGGCTAAACCTAGAGTAAGATTCTAACGGGCTATCATCCTTGTAGCATTTTTTTTTTTTAATTTTATGACTATTTGTATATGTTTCTCCTTGATGTATTTCTTTGGTGTTGTGAGAAAATTTTTTTTTATGATAATAATAAAAATCTCTCTTAAACTAATCAGTGCGTTGGTCAGCTCGTTCTAAAAATATATATATATCCATTGTTATAGATTTCCCACGTCTGTGTGTTTGACTGTCGTCACGTGTATGTGCGTGCCCGTGATTTGATAGAAATATATGTAATATATATATGTGTGTTTAGACTGTCTGACTACTTTAGATCTGTCGTAGAAGATAGGTGAGAGAGAGAGAAGATTTTCCGCTCTCAGAGACAGCATCTATCACTATTCTACCACCTCACTCGTGGAAGTCTATGTTTTTTATTTCCATCTCTCACTGTGACTATCACTCATTCCAACCTATTCAGAAGGGACCAACCTAAGTCTTAATACTCCTATCAAAAAATCTACGACAGTGGAGTAGGGTCGTGGTCAGCTCTGGTTCGCTGACCCTGACGCAAGCAGTCTAGCTATGGGTCGCTGACTGCATTCTCTATTGCTGCATCTTTGGGTCCCAAAAAAGACGTTACATAATAACAGTAAAGAGTGGATAAGAATATACGATTTATCAATTTTCGGATTATTTTCTTTACTGATATTCAGATGTTTGAGAAGTGGCAAAGAGATGATAAATCACTGCACTAGTTTTTGACGTCTAATTTCAATTTTTCTGTCAAGTCTTCCAGTTTCTGTAGTCGTACTTAACTTCTGACATTGGTTTTAGCGCTGTTACCGTGTACTTTACGCGGGCCAGGTTATCTACTGATCTTCTCCCTGCACCTTTCTTACCCAGTGGACTTCATAAAACCTGCCTTGTAGTGCTATCAAAGGTATTCGCAATGTGTGTCTATTACCAGCGTCTTGTTCTTATTCCTTGTCCCACTGGTGCTAGTACAGTCCATGGCAGCAGTGAAAGGAAACACAAAAGCAAAGGAAACTCATTATACTTGGTGTTTCCTCACAAATGGCACCAGTAACGTCTCATTAAAGGAAGGACCCAGTAATTACCTAATTTTACAAAAATTAGGTAATCCTAATCAACTTCACTGCTTTTATGTCGTCATTGAGAGGGCGTGGTTACATTGAGTTTTGCGCGAAAAATACTAACTATGTATGTGTCCAAGACACATCTGTAAAAAAAAAAATAATAAAATGTAAAGGATCCCGTTACACACCCATTGAGGCATATTGGGAACATGGTGTTAGGTCCTTATTTTCTTGACCATCGGCACACTAGGGGTGATGTGGTCAGCATCATGCCTGCCGATTTAACCTTCCAAGAAGTTGCCATGGTGCCCAATTCATGAGGCTGGGTCGACCCCGGAGCCGTTTGCGGTCTAAAAATCCCACACAACTGGGAATCGAATGACGGACCACCGAGCTATGGAGCCAGTGCACTAACCACTGCGCTGCTGCTGCTTCATGACAGATATGTGTCCCATGTTCGGAGGCCAAATAAACAGTAGAACATTTACTCAAAAACTGTTGATTCATGACATATATGTGTCCCATGTTCGGAGGCCAAACAAACAGTAGAACATTTACTCACAAACTGTTGATTCATGACAGATATGTGTCCCATGTTCGGAGGCCAAACAAACAGTAGAACATTTACTCAAAAACTGTTGATTCATGACAGATATGTGTCCCATGTTCGGAGGCCAAACAAACAGTAGAACATTTACTCAAAAACTGTTGATTCATGACAGATATGTGTCCCATGTTCGGAGGCCAAACAAACAGTAGAACATTTACTCAAAAACTGTTGATTCATGACAGATATGTGTCCCATGTTCGGAGGCCAAACAAACAGTAGAACATTTACTCAAAAACTGTTGACTCACTGAGAGTAGCAGGGTGGCAATGTGGCCTTCTCCAGGCCAGTTGAGGGAGAAACTGTTTAGTGATGAAAAACGCCTGAGATGGACTAACAAAGGTCAAGTTATCCCTTAGCACAGATGTTTTCAAACTGTGCATCGCGGCTCCCAGGGGCGTCGCGACCCTCGGCTAAGCGCGTCGCGGTGGCTTTGGAAAAGTGTTGGGCTCGATATTATGAGCAAAGGTCCACCAATAAATATAGATCTTCGTAGTATAGAGAGGAGCCGCGGTGATTTATGCACAGGTCAAGGGATCCGCGGACCAAAAAAGTTTGAAAACCTCTGCCTTACCAGATACTACCGAAGAGGATATGAAGTGTTAGATACTTCATTATACTAGGTCCAGTATCGAGAGCTGAGGCCGCCAGTTACCTTCTTTGCTGTCATTTCCTTCCCTAACTTAAGAGCAAAGTCAGGTACTCATTTAAAGCTCGGTAGACCAGATAGTAACAATACCGGGAAGCTAACCCGGCCCTTTTGCCGCGAGAGACCAGCGCTTTACCCACTATGTCAATCAGACTGCCAGCTTTATAAAAGAGATAGGTGTGGTTATTTGAGAGCGAAGAAGATGAAGAAGAACGTGGTTACATCAACTTACCAAATAAGGGAAACAGCGAAATCGTTTGCGGTAGCGCTATGTAAAAGGCAAAGCGTTCACCACTGATAGGCAGCTCGACGACATCGACACCCATAATCGTGTCAGTCTTAATTCTGACAAGCTGTGTACTAGTCATCATGTTAACCTATAACAGTAAATGAATCATCATCATAAACATCATCATCATCACTTTTTGCTCTCTCCTTATGAAGCATTTTGCCACCACTGCACCAGATTCCCTTACATTAAGCCTGCATCAAGCATCCACACGCTCTTGCTACGGCGGTTTCTATAGCAGCGTGTTTCACATGATGAGGATGCCAGCCTCATGTACAACATCATCTTAGTAGCCATGTACAACATGCCAGAGGGAGATGTAGACCCATTCTTACTTGGTCTCTTAAGGCAATGGTTCCCAGCCTGTAGTCCGCGGACACTTATGGACTTCATTTTATAGAGTGCTACTTTTGCCTGAGCTATTCTGCTCTTCGCTGATGAGATGCATCTTCCATCCGTTGTTATTAATGTGCCCAGGTTTTTTAATTTATTGATCTGTTTTAAAACTGTTCCATTTACTTCTGACTTTTTGCTAATAAAGCTGAGGCCTTTATTTTCACTTTCTGTAACTATTGTATCAACCATTTCCTGCAGCTCCTTTTCACTTTTTGCTATTAAGACTGTATCATCAGCGTATCTCAAGTTGTTTATATTATGTCCGATAAATGATATTCCTGGCATGTCCTCTAGAGATCTCATTATATTTTCACTGTACAGATTGAACAGGTCCGGGGACAGCACACATCCTTGCCTAACACCCTATTTTACTTGCTGATTAAGTATATTAATCATGAATCTACTGACGATACTGGAACCAATCCGCGAAGAGGAACGCCAAAACCGCCCGGATGTAAACCGCTCTCTTGCATCGTACGAAAGATTCTTTGTCATTTCCATCGCCAGAGACACGTACAGAGAAGCTGGTTGTTAAGTCTGCTTCAAAAGTCTGCCTTGGACATAAAGCCCACAAACATTATCTGAGTGTCCCGTGGTAATAAATTTTTTGTCCACGTCAGCGTTATTTTGACTGATTTGCGAATTCTGCGGCTGATAGGGTTGTAAGCCACCAATAATTACAACCCGTATCAACAGGTTCTAGAATAAATTTTCTTAGTGCATGGGTGTGGTGTATGAGGTAGCCACAACGACACAAGTTTACTCTCAACCACCTCAGTCCCGGTCATATATATATATATATATTTTTTTTTTTTTTTTCTTGAAAAACCTGTTATTCGATAGCTCTTGACATAACACACCTAGCTAAAATGACTTTTCAATAAAATAAATGTGAATCACTGGGGTTCTAGATACTTGTAAGACCTATAACCATCAAACATCAATAGTTCTAGCAACTTCAGGAACACCTTTCACACTATGAGTAGTAGGAACCCGTTGAGTCATGACCGACTATGGTAATGGGTACATGAGGTGATAGCCCTCACAGCTGTTTTTCTGGTGTTCCTTTCGGTGTGTTCTTTTCTCTTCTGCCTGTTGGGAGAACTTCTTTTCGCCCAATCTGAGGTGTCGTCGCAGGGCGCATCGCCACTTGGTGCGATCGGCAGCTTCATCTTCCCAGATTGCAGGATTTATGTTCAGTACCATCATCAAGATGGTTGTTTACCGCCCCACCTATGTCCCAATCTTGACGTATGGATACGAGTCATGGGCAACGATTGCAACCCACAAAAGCCAGATCCAAACCTCAGAAATGAGGTATCTGAGGAAGATGACTGAAGTAAAAAGAAGAGACATGGCCCACAACCAGACGATACGTGAAGGCTTAAAAACCCAACCCCTGCAGATCCAAATAGAACAGTCCCAACTAAAATGGGTTGGCCCTATCTGCAGAATGGGAGAAGATCGACTTTCACGACAAGCATGGGAAACTAAGAGCCAGGGATCCAGACCTCCAGGACGACCTAGAATCCGCTGGGAGGACAACATTAGACAATCTTTGAAGAACCGAGGAAAGAAGTCGATAGGATAGTCTGGCGCTCTCTCTTCCAAACCTCTACACCTCACGGTAGAAGAGGAACGACTAAGTAAGTAAGTACCATATCAACGGAACGTACTTTTCACAATAATCCTCTATATGTAACCTCAGTAGTCCTGGCGACATACATACAGCTTTCACAATAGTGCTCTGTTCAACCTCAGTAATCCTGGCGAGATATTTGTCATCTTTCACAATAGTCCTTTATATTCAACCTCAACTAGTCTGGCGAAATATTTGACATATTTCACAAAGTCCACTATATTCAACCTCAGTAGTCTGGCGACAAATTTGACATCTTTCACAATAGTCCTCTATATTCAACCTCAGTAGTCTGGCGACAAATTTGACATCTTTCACAATAGTCCTCTATTTTCACCCTCATTAGTCCTGGCGACATACTTACAGCTTTCACAATAGTCCTCTATATTCAGCCTCAGTAATCCTTGCGACATAAATGAGAGCTTTCACAATACAGTCCTCAATGTTATAAAAACAATCATTAGACCTGGCGACATAAATGACAGTTTTTACAGTACAGTCCTCAATGTTATAAAAACAATCGATAGTCCTGGCGACATAGACAGTTTTCACAGTACAGTCCTCGATGTTATAAAAACAATAAATAGTCCTGGCAACATAAATGACAGGTTTCACAATATAGTCCTCGAGTTATAAAAACAATCATTAGTCCTGGCGACATAAATGACTGTTTTCATAATACAGCCCTCGATGTTATGCAACATCAGTTGACCTAGTGACATAAACGACAAGTTTCACAATACAGTGCTCAGTATTATTGCAACATCAGTAGGAATAAATTTGAAAGAAAAAAATTAGCACCTGGATTTTATCTCCATTCAACTGAGTAAATTCTTGTCTCTGTGTCTTTCGTGAAAATATCTTCTTCCACGTCCCACTAAAGAAGATTGTGTTTACCAGAAAAAGAACAGTTCTCTTGTTGATGATGCCTGGAGACAAAAGCAAATGTTAATATATCTTTTATAATATAAAGCAAATGTTAATATGTATTTTATAACATAAAACAAATGTTACTATTTATTTTATCAGTTGTATCTCGTGTCTGTGTATGTTTCGGTTCGTTAATCTGGATTTGTTGCTGTCTGCATGCATCAAGGAAGAATAGGAGAAAAATAATGATAATACCTAGTAATAAAACGTTTGATGTCATACTCCCCCGCCCCCTTTCCGATCTCCTGGGTAGTAAAATCATATTCCCAGCCTTCTCGGATAAGGGCGAAAAAACAGGTCTAGTGTGCAATTTACGCACCTTAAAAATCCCTCGGCAGTTGGAAATCGGAAAGAGTAGGCTATGCGGCCGCTGCCATAGGAAAATTTAAAAATTAGGAAACCCATCCACCACAAAAATATTTATAGAATGTGTGATTGCTGTATACACATCTTGGGATCCCTGCCATTGCTACGGAGTTCGAGTACAGTGTTGAGGTAGTCCTTGTGTGATCTAAGGGATGAGATCGGAGCACTTATGGAGTTGTCGTTGTGCAACGAAGATGGTCCATAAAGCCAAACTAAACCAATAAAAAGTTACATTTAACTGAAAAATTAATCAGGCGAATAGACGAGTTAATACAATAAAAGATATTGCTGGAATGTAGACGTATTGTAACCCCTTTAGTCATAACTGACTATGGGAATGCGCTCCTGAGATGATATCCATCTGCTGCTTTTTTACCTCGTACTCGTAACTGACCTCGAAACCCTCGAATCGGTCGGTTGGATAGGAGGGTTGATCAGAGAGTTAACAAGTCACTATCGTAAAACAAGCGATTGTTACCGAAACAGAACCAGGCTCGACAGTAAACATGACTCATTCTAATATCTTGGGGGCTAAGGAGATTTTTAAAATTGGATACTGGAATGTAAGAACTATGTATCAAGACGGAAAATTGGAAGAAGTAATTAAAGAAATGGATAATTATAAGTTGGACATATTGGGTGTCAGCGAGTGTAGATGGACAGGGAAGGGCATAACATATATTTCAGAAGAAAAAAAAGCAAATTATATACTCTGGTAGTAATGATAATCGTCACACAGAGGGAGTAGCCATCTTAATGACACAGAAAGCAGCAGCATCGCTTATCAGCTGGGTACCTATTAATGAGAGGCTAATATTAGCTAGATTTCAGACAAGATTTTTCAAGCTCTCAATTGTACAATGTTATGCACCAACTAACGACGCTCTTGATACCACAAAAGATGACTTCTATGAAGCACTTCTAAGTACAATCAACACAATACCCAAGCATGACATAATAGCAGTCATGGGCGATTTTAACGCCAAAGTAGGTGACAACAACGATGGAGTACAAAGATATCTCGGTACTCATGGCATAGGCTGTATGAATCAAAATGGCGAAAGACTTCTAGAACTTTGTGAAATATCAAACCTCGTTGTGGCATACACCATCTTTCCACATAAGAATATCCACAAGATAACATGGAATTCACCTGATGGCAGAACTAAGAACCAGATAGATCACTTCTGCATAAGCGCAAAATTTCGCTCATCAGTTCAAGACGTCAGAGCATACAGAGGTGCAGAGATCGGAAGCGATCATAACCTCTGCATAGCTAAACTTAGAATTAAACTGAAGAAGTTATACCAACCGAATAAAAATAGAAGAATAGATGTGCACAGACTGCAATCAAATGATATAAAGGAGGAATATAATGTCAAAATGAACAACTATTTCGATGCTTTAGGCAAAATTGACAACGATATCACCACCAAGACAATCGATACTAAATGGGAACAACTGAGAACAGCAATGACAGAAGCAGCTGTAGTGACCACCGGATACCTAGTACATAAAAAGAAAAAATGGATGAGAGAAGATACTTGGGATAAAATACAAGAAAGGAAAACAGCAAAACTTAAACTACTAGCGGCAAGTACACATAGTGCAGTTGAATCTTGCAAACTAACGTATAACTTGTTAAATAAAGAAGTGAAGACAAAAACTCGAAGAGATAAAAGACATTTCATCAATGAACTGGCCGTAGAAGCTGAAAATGCTGCAAGAACTGGTAATAGTAGGTGCCTTTATCAAATTACAAAACAACTATGTCACCAGCCTACTGCTATGGAAACACCTGTTAAAGATAAATTAGGGAATTCAATACCAACAGAAAAAGAACAAATGAAGAGATGGGCTGAGCACTTCATAGAGGTGCTAAACAGACCACCACCAACAGTAACACCTGATTTTAATAATGAAACACCCACAACCACCTTGCCAATAACTTGCGATGAATTCACGCTGGACGAGATCAAACAAGCCGTTAAAAGATTAAACAATTTTAAAGCTGCTGGAGTTGACGAAATTTCAGGGGAAATGATTAAAGCAGTTAATGACAACAACCTCTTGAGAATTTTAGATATTATAAATGAAGTATGGAGAGAAGAACAACCACCACAACAATGGAAAGACAGTATTATTGTAAAGTTACCGAAGAAAGGTGATCTATCAGACTGTAATAACTGGCGTGGTATATCTCTATTATCAGTACCTGGAAAATTATTATGTTGCATGATGGTAGAAAGACTTAAATTGCATGCTGACGAAAAGATCAGAGAAGAACAAGCGGGTTTCAGGCCGAAACGATCATGTATTGATCAAATATTCACACTAAGAACAATTATAGAAGAATCAGTGGAAATGCAATCGCCACTTATTATCACCTTCGTCGATTTTCAAAAAGCCTTTGATAGTCTACACCGCCCATCATTGTGGAAGATACTTACAATCTATGGTTTTCCAACAAAATATGTGAATATAATCAAAGCGCTATATGACAATGCAAGATGTTGTGTTAGAACAAATAATGGGAATACAGAATGGTTTACAGTAGAAACAGGGGTGAAACAAGGCTGTATTATGTCACCACTACTTTTTGGAATAGCTATTGATTGGGTTATGAGAAACTATACCCACAATGAACAATTAGGTATAAAATGGACAAATGGAAAATTCCTGGGGGACCGGATTTCGCAGATGATTTAGCATTCTTAAGTTCAACACCCAGACAATCCCAAGAAGCAGTAAATAATTTGTGTCATCTCTCGGTTAAAATAGGTCTCCAAATAAATGCCTCTAAAACTAAAGCTATGAACTTTTCTAACGAGACCTTTGATATCATCTTGAACGGGGAAAAACTACAGAAAGTTGAAAGTTTCAATTATTTAGGCAGTAAAATGACTCAGGATGGTGACACAACAAGAGAAATCCATACTAGAATTGCTTTGGCAGCTAGCGCCTTCAATAGATTATCTAACATTTGGAAATTACGATCATTGAATATACATACCAAGCTTCGTCTGTTTAATTCAAATGTTATCTCAGTGTTAACATACGGTTGTGAGAGTTGGAAAATAACAAAATCGTTGGAGAAAAAAATGAATACATTCGAGAACAAATGTCTTAGAAAACTCATGAACATCAGTTGGAAAGAATTCAAGACTAATCGACAAATAAGAGAAGACTCTAGGCAGAAATATGTCTCCGACTATATAAGGAAAAGACGATGGTCATATATTGGTCATGTCCTACGAATGCAAAACAACAGAATACCACTACAGGCGATCACTTGGGTTCCTGAGGGTAAGAGGAAAAAAGGAAGACCAAAAGAAACACTCAGAAGAACAATAATAAGAGAAGGAAGAACGTTGGGCCTAAATAATGTGCAAGAGCTAAGAGGAGTGGCGTCACAACGAACAACCTGGAGAGCACTGGTTTCTGCCTTATGCGCCGTGTTTGGTGCTTAAAGAATTTATTATTATTATTATTATTATTTACTTCTTTCAGCGTGTTCTTTTCTCATCTGCTTGTTGTGAGAGCTTCTTTTCGCCAAATTTGAGGTGGGCCCATAGGGATGATCGCCACTTGGTGCGATCCACAGCTTCATCTTTCTAGGCTGCTGGTTTTGCATCCAGTGCCATTATATATCTTTTGCACACATCTTTGAACCTCAGCTGCTGTCGCCTGGCTATTCTTTTGCCATCTGCCAGTTGTCCGTAGAAGATATCTTCCGGGATGCGACCAATCCAGCGTAATCTGTGCTGTCTAAGCAGTGTATACATGCTTTGAAGGCCAGCACGTGACAGTACCTCGGCATTTGTCACTTTGTTCCCCCCCCCCCCTATGAAATACCATGGATGTGGTGTAGACACCGTATATGCTCAGTATTGGGCCTTCTTTCTTATTTAGCATACGTTGTCCATGTCTCGCTACAATAAATAAGCATGGTGGTGACGCACGCATTATTTACCGCAGCTTTGGTCTTCCTTGTGAGTTTGGAGTTTCCCCAAACAAGCATTGTGAGTGTCGTGGTTGAGTTTGAGTGTAGAGTATTTGTCGAGTTGGACAACAGTAGTGAAATCGACAAGGGATAGTGGACTGGCAGAGTTATAGATTACACACACAGAAAGGTGTAAATAGGAGATGGACTTGAGACAACCTGGAAGAAGATTTATCAAAATGATCTCTCTCTCCAAGCCTCAACTCACTTATGTCTGTCTAAGCACCTCCTGCTCTCACTCTTTTCTCTTATCATACATAGAGATTATAGTAAAGAGCTAAAAACAAGTTACTTATGGATGGAAAGGTCGTGAACAGCGTATTAATAAAGGTGTAAACTTTATTAAATGAAGAAAAGTATGAAAATAATGCATATCATCACAACAACATAAAATTACATCAATAATCAAAATATCATCAATAGTCATCAATAATCATATACACCAACAACCACACACAGATCACCATTCATAAAACCTGTAGAACACAGAGAGATAAATAAATCGAGTGTCAGTCCGTCCGTTTTCGGGGACCATATGAAATAGCTCCAGTAAGTGGTTTTTTTCGTACATATCCTCCATGGGTGATGGAATTCACCTGAATAAAATCACTGTATAGGCGCTATCATTGGTGATTCCTCCCTAATTGCGCGAGGTGGTCTGGAAGACTCTATTTATCTCCTGCTGATCGAATAAACAAACTGAGCGACAGCCTGTCCGCGGTCGTGGGACCAAAAGCTAGCTCCAGAAAGTGTATTACTTGTAGATCCTTCGTGAGGGACTAGCCTACAAAACTTTCCTTGTTGGTGCTAAACGTTGGTGACCTCTAATGGCGTGAGGGGGCTGGAACTCTGTCTATCTTTCTTGCTGGCCAAATAACCGAACTGAGCGACAGCCTGTCCGTGGTCGTGGGACCAAATGCTAGCTCCAGAAAGTGTATTACTTGTAGATCCTTCGTGAGGGACTAGCCTACAAAACTTTCTTTGTTGGTGCTAAACGTTGGTGACCTCTAATGGCGTGAGGGGGCTGGAACTCTGTCCATAGATGGCTGCTCATACGTGCGAAGTTCTACATAGACCCAGAAATACACCAGACGAAGTTACTTGAGGACAAGGCAGTCCCTAGCGCTCTTATCCGGCGCTTTTGACCTTTCGTACTTTGCAGTAAATCCTGGTTGGGCTTGCTTGACCGTGGCTTGGCTGAGTGCCCCGTTTAGGCACACAAAGGCTTGGTGCTATCAGATTCTGCTATAGACATGCTGGGCGGTTTTGGATATTCTGGAAGCCGCAATGCTCTGACTGGTAATCCAATAGGCGAGTAGAGAACTACTACTGCATTCGATGTTTCCAGATTTAGCGTTGGCTCGTTGCATTGCGTGAGCTTAACTTGGCGTTGACAAAAAGGTTTAGGTTCAGGAATGGGGTTTGACGACTCGTGATGCTAGATGTACTCAGAATCCCTCTAGAACGAAGAGAATGTGACATTCTTCGCCTGACTGGAGACTTGACTCTAGCAATTCGGTATCCCTGAAACTGAGACCCAAAAAGACACCTTTTACCTTCAAGCAACGACAAAATCAATCTAATGTTTTATAACCTAGTCATGCTCCGCTCCTTCCATTCTATCAATTATCAACACGCGCCCGCATAGGCTTAATATCTTTTGTACACCCATGTAACTGTCATTAAATGTTCTGACAGCAAAATCTCCTCCTCTTCTCCCAATCTCAACATACAGGAAACCTAACCTGTAGTTACAGTTAAATGAATATGCTTATTCATCTTTCAACATTAAATGAATTTACATAAACAGATTACAGCATTTGACATTACACAAATAAATCGTATGTCCCCTTGGGGAAATATATTAGCATTCCACAAAATGAGTACATAGAAAAGGCAATGTTCTTGCTATAATAATACAGTTGTGGCTGAATCATAAGATATAATTATATCTATGCCTGGTGACTGCTTTCGGCGAAAGTTATAGCCTAGTGCCTAGCCACACCAGTAAGCATAAAATGATTCTTCCTTTCCACTAGAAATATCTATCAAAAAGGAATAAGTGACTATCTCCTATAATCCAGAGTTATTACCTGCATCTCACTATTCAGTTTTTAAGTGAACAATCCACACCTGACATTATCTTACAGAAATGACAGTTAATTTAGCCCATACTTAACCCATGATAAGCGTCTGTGGACTGATTCTACCTAGTATCTGTTATTATAAGTTTAACATTTAACCCATGATAAACCGTAACAGTTTAAGCACCCTTACTAAGGCCGTAGACAACGCTACCTTATCACTGAATAAAATTACTAGGAGAAATCCTCAAAATGAATTCACGTCACTGTTGCAAGTGGCGATGTTGCAAGGCGTGGTTTGGTTAGCTCTGAACAATGTTCCATGTGATATTAATAAAACAGTTATAAATGTCTGGCCATTGTTTTATCTTCTTGATATTCTTGAGTGATCGTGTATCGTGCCTTCTATGTAAGATTACGCGAATGCAGGGGTGGAAGATTCTGAACAATAATTGAACCTGGGAATACGATTGATGTGACAAGTCGGTTCATAGAGTCCACAAATATTTAATACAGTTTACACGTCAAGACGATTCATGCATGTTGATCACAAAGGTACATATTATAACTTGAAAATATATGGCATAGATATGTAGATATCCTATCAGTCCTTGTCCAATAATCAATTTACTGTATGCAGATTGTCATAGCTGTATGCACGCGCGGTTGGGGTTTTCCAACGGCCGACAGTGAGTCTATGAGTCTGGTAAAATCAAATACTATGGACTGTAATTCATCCTTCCTTAATTTTCACTTTCGTACTGACCTTTAATCATTTCAAATCTTCGTAATAGCAATGGACTGACCCATGTCCGTACTTGCATAAAATATATCTGTATGGCAATACCATGCTCAACATTGGAAGGAAAGTCAGACGCGTCTTAACAGCTTGACGGTCAATGTAAAAAGGGTTATGGTTTCTTAGTTACCGACTGTGTCCTAAACAACGCTATACACGTCATAATCGATCGTGTATGAAGCGTTCAGTAATTGAAACATCTATCGCAATATATTAAATGTCTTAACCTTTACAATTGCACGTCTGGTAACCTTTAGCAGACGGCGTTAATATCATATACCGTAACAATTCCCTGTACACCGGGGAAAAAAAAATCGATAGATTTTTTTTCAATATCTATCCGACTTAACAATTTTTCAAAAAAATTTAACACAATTGTGACATATGGCCGACGATGTTCTGAGTAGAACCGTGTTGCGGTCGTGTCAACTAACTATTTGTCATAGTCATCTAATCATAAATCACATTATATATCAATATTATACATATCATTATATCAACTAAATAAATGTCCAATGTTAATAGTGAATGAGAAAATTAAATTAAAGTAAGGTCTGTCGTATTAGTATGTCATATAGGAATTAATTTGACTAATTAAAATTAAATTAATTAATTAAACTAAGAGTTAAATTATTAAGGTTCTAATGTAACGCGATGTTATGAGAGAAGAAAAGACAAACTAAGTAAGAAGAAATAGAAAGAAATTCGAATATAAGTTTAACTTAATTGTGTGTGTTAAGTGTTAGTGAATAATAACTATCTAATTTAACTAACTAAATAATGTATAGGTACAATAAAAAAAAAAATTATTAATCTAATACTTGTGTGAGATTTATTTTCTCTTTTCATAATTTCTTCTTTTAGTATTTCGTTCTCTTTTTTTTGTTCTTTCATTTCATTTTTTTCTCACATTTCATTTTATTGATAATAATTCAATTAAGAAGTTAAGTTAACTAATTAATTAGTATAGGATATGATGATCCATCCGTAGTCTTGATCCTGATGAATTCTTTTAGGCAATAATGTTCAAACGTTTACGTTGGAAAGAAATGTCATTTATCCTAGCATCCAAGAATTAAGTATACACAGGAACATCAGTTCGGTTTGTCGTCAGACATAAATCCATGATTGTTCAAAGAGTATTCATATCTCGTGTATGGACGTTAGACGAAGTTTGAATGTCTATATATACCTTGATTGTCTTTTAATTCAATTCTGTGATGCATATAGTGTTTATACAGTTTAAATTAAAGGCAAGGTTAGTTCCTTTATAGTTGATACTTCGTTCAATCCAATGTAGTTCTGATTGATGTAGTTTAAGAGTGTCAATATTGATTATTCGTCGTCAATAGGATTACGTGACAATGCATCTGCCACACAATTTTCAGTGCCAGGAATATGTTCAATGGAGAACTCGAATGGCTGTAGGATGATTGAATATCTGGCAAGTTTCTGGCTCTTATGATTAGATCGACGCAAGGAGGCCACAGCACGTTGGTCCGTCTGTATGGTGAAGGGAGCACCGAGGAGGAACTTCTCAAATTTCGTTATTGCCCAGATCAGAGATAAAAGTTCCTTGTCAACTGTTGAATACTTCGTTTCTGCCGGCTTCAGCTTTCTTGATATATATAAGGTGGGGTGTAGAATGCCATCATGGTTCTGGAGCAGGCATGCACCAATGCCGTAGTTACTAGCATCTGTTCGTAAGAAAAATCTTTTGGAAGCATCGGGAAGTCTTAAAATTGGTTCATGTGAGAACAAATTTATAATTTTGTTGAAAGTTTCATTGCATGTACCAGTCCATGTCACCTTCACCGGCATATCTTTTTTTAACAATGAAGACAATACAGCCGTGATGGATGACAAGTTTGGTATGAATCTACTGTAATATTGAACAAGTCCTAACAAACTCCTGACCTGTTTCTTCGTCTGAGGAACTGCTATGTTTAGAATTTTGGAGACTGTACTAGGTAACGTTCGGATATATCCCGATCCAATGATATGTCCCAAAAAGGTTATCTCATTACACGCGATTTGCACCTTTGTAGGTTTAGCAGTTAGATGATAATTCCTTAGAGTGTCAAAAACATATCTAAGTCCCGAAACATGTTCCTCAAACGACGAACTAAACAAGCATATGTCGTCAATATATGTAATAACGTCTGGTCTACCTGATAAAATTTGTCGCATCAGGCGAATGAAGGTAGCTGGCGCATTAACAAGCCCAAAAGGCATCACATTCCACTGGTATAGACCTTGTGGCGTGGAAAATGCGGTGTAGTACTTAGCCTTTTCGGTCAGTGGTATCTGCCAATAACCTTTAGTTAAGTCTATCTTACTAAATATAGTTGCGTTAGATAGACGTGGCAGTAAGTCGTCAATAAGTGGATGTGGTTCGCTGTCAACTATAGTCTTAGCATTTAATTTTCTATAATCAACACATAGTCTAATGTTATTGTCCTTCTTCCGGACAATCACTAATGGAGAAGAGAATGGCGAATTACTAGTCTCAATGATTCCCAGAGACAACATCTGTTCAAGTTCCTTAGTAGTTTTAGCAAGGAAATGTAAAGGAACAGAATAGGGATGTACACGAATAGGTGTATCATCATTGAGAGTAATGTCATGACTGATAGCCGATGTGCGACCCGGGACGTCGGTCAACACATCTGGATAAGATTGTAATAGATTAGCAATCTGTAGACGCTGTTGCGGTGTAACCGTTGAAGAGATGGTTACATCCCGCCAAGATTCAGTAGGTTGAACTACTGGTACAGGTAACGGTAACTGTACCTCAGGAAAAGAAGATTCTTCTTCCTGGATGACAGATAAGTTAGTATAATGACAAGTGGATACTGTGTTGTCATCTAGTTCATGAAAAATTGACTGTAAGTGTTCAGGACGTGTATGAAATTGCTTGAGCATGTTAATATGAAATATCTTTTTGTGTCCCTTGATATCTAAGACGTAATCAACGTCGGAAATTTTATCAATGACTTTGTAAGGACCATTCCAAGATATCAATAATTTATTGTTATTGTGAGGAAGTAATACATAAGCTTCGTCGCCTGGGAATAATTGGCGTAATCGTCGAGACTTATTTTGTAGAGATCGAGCCTTAGCTTTTGCAGCCTCAGAAGAAGCTGTTGCCAACTGGCAAGACTCAATAATGTTCTTCCGAAGATTAATCACATATTCGTAAGATGACTGAGTGTCCTGAGTCATCTCGTCGTCAATTAATAAGTCTTTTATTAGTCCCATAGGACCTCTTAGGGGAGCACCAAAAACTAATTCAAAGGGAGAGAAGCCAGTTTGTTCATGCGGTACCTCCCGATAAGCAAATAGAACAGCTGGGAGTGCTCTGTCCCAGTCATGAGGGTGCTTAGCAGTAACCTTATGTAGTAGTTGTTTAAGTGTACGGTTAAGTCTTTCAACCGCACCATTACTCATTGGATGATAAATACTACTTAAATTCCTATCAATGTCCCAAGTTTTCATGACTTCCTTCATGGTGTCAGATATAAACTGCGACCCATGGTCTGATAAAAGTTTTCTAGGAAACCCTATTCTAGAAAAGATGAGATGTAGTGCATCAGCTACATCTGTGGTAGTGGTGGTCTTTAATGGGATAGCTTCTGGCCATCGTGTGCACAAATCAATGCACGTAAGGACGAATCTATGTCCTCTGGCCGATGGTAGCAATGGACAAATAATGTCTATTGCCATCTTGTCAAAAGGTCTCACTGAGATATCGCAAGCCTGAATAGGCGCCGTGTGAAAAGCTCCACGTGCTTTCACTTCTTGGCATGTAGTACAGGAACGTACATACTGCGAAATATCTCTTGACACCCCTGTCCAAAAGAATGAAGACAGTACTCGAGATCGTGTTCGAGTATATCCCATATGTCCAGCACAATGTGAGTCATGTGCATGTTGAAGAATGTACCGTCTAAAAGTATATGGGACCATAACTTGTTGTTTCATTTGTGATTTGTCATTAAAACATCTAATCAATATGTCATTTTTAATAACAAAACAATGTTTGTTATTATTACCTGAGGATAGATTGTCAACTTTATCGACCAACTTAAAAAATTTTTTTAAAGATTTATCCTCTTTTTGTTTGGTTGCAAATGTTTCCCTGTCAATAGGTGAATTGACTACAAATTCCTCTTGGTTGTCTGCATCCATTTTATTATCATCAACTTTCTCCATGAGTTGAGTCTGCGCTCTAGTCGTCACGGCGTTTCCAGTGCATAGGTTACGTTTCTCCCATTCTATAATCTCATCTGGAGTACAATCTTTACTGCCGTGTATACGACCAACCATCAAATCAGCTATAGGCTTCTTTAGCATACATACTTTTACGTTTCCTGTGAAAAAAGGAGTGTTAACATGAATAATAGCTGTGGGGTAAAACTCTATTGTTCCACCAAAAGTCATGCAACGGACATATTCCCCCGTTGCACAGCTGGGATGTACCAGCGACTGTCGTACACCAATCGTTGTGGATCCCGAATCCCTCAACACTGAGACGACGGATCCATTAACTAATCCTCTGTTAAAAATTAATAGGCCTGTTCCATCGTTGACTGCAAGACCTACCTGTGGTATAATATGTCCGCAGTTAAGCACTGTTTCTTTCGCCTTCTGAAAAATAAGATTGCATTGCTGGCAACTATTTGCCACATTATAATTAATAGCAAAACATGCAGCAGAAGACTGTGTTGTATTATTGTCAAGTGGGACCTGAGCTATAGGGGTAGTATTATTTGTAACTGCCGCCCCTGTATTATGGTTGTAATGAGATGATCCCCGAGAATGAGATCGATTCCGAGTATAATTGTTAGAATTATCTCGTCGTCCTCTATAGTAACTATTATCTCGATGTCTCGAGCCATGATTATTACCATTCCAGTTACTATTATTATTGGGAGTATGTGATCGATTATAATGAGTGTTATGTTGACCATTGTGGTAGTTTGTTTGAGGTGAATAATTTCTATCTCGTGATCTACCTCTGTTGAACTCATTTTTATTGTTGAAATCATTATTATGTCCCTTCTGAAAGTTAACATTGTGATTTCTTTGGAACCTACTTCTGTCTACACTGTGATGTCTTTGTTTGTTATTATGATTGTAGGCCATATTAGACGCCACAGGTAGAGGTTCTCTTAATGAGGAGTTAGAAATGGTTGCATTCGGATGTGCCGAACAGTAGTTTAAAGAAATTTTTTCTAACTCGTCCATGGTACCTGGTTTACGCTCCTGCAAGTATGCAAAAAATGGCTGGCTAACTGAAGATAATACCTTATCCCGCAGTAGTAAATCAACTAATTTGTCGTATGATTTGTTGACTTCTGCCAGTTCAACCCATCTATTAAATGTATTGCGTATGTTCGCAATGAATCCTGCAAAATCCCTTGGAGATTCAGGTAAAATTCCCTTAAATTTCAACCTACAGTGTTCCTCGTCCAGGTGAAACCTTCGTAAAAGCAAGGACTTAATAGCACCGTAGTTATTAGCTATTGATGGGTCAGCATTTTGAGAAGCTGTCAGTGGTTCTCCAACCAAGAATTCATTTAATTTGAGTACCCATGACTCTTCAGGCAAATGGTTAGATTTGCAAGTCTGTTCAAAACGTGCCAGGAACGATGAAAGGTCGTCGACGTTCAAGTTGAAAATGGGTAATTTAAAGTTGTAGAAGTGTTTAGGTTGGCTGGATGATGATCCATTTTGTGCGTTATTATTCTGATTTGCATCAGCATTTTGTGCTTGTAATCTTGCTGTCTCCAATTTAATACGCGCCAATTCCATTTCTTGTTGTAAAATAATTTCCTCTCGTTTCAATTTATTCTCTTCTTCCTGTTTGGCGATTGTTCTTTGCTCTTCTCTTTCACGTTGAGCAATCTCTCTCAATCTATTTTCCTTGGCAATTTGCTTCATCTCAAGTTCTGCTTCCTCTTTCTTTAATGCAGCTTTTTTCTCTTCTTCCTCTTTCTTTAATGCAGCTTTTTTCTCTTCTTCCTCTTTCTTTAATGCAGCTTTTTTATCTTCTTCCTCTTTCTTTAATGCAGCTTTTTTCTCTTCTTCCTCTTTCTTTAATGCAGCTTTTTTCTCTTCTTCTTTTCTTTCATATTTTTCCAGTTCTGATTCAGCAAACTGACGAAGTTCTTGAGATTTATAACCATATTCACGACCAATCTTAACGAAATGGTCTATAGTAAGCATTTTGACTTTTATCTGTAAGTAATTATTGATAATTACTGATTAAAATAGTCAATAGTAGCTTCAGAGTAATTATTATACTTACTCAACTTAGAAATATTCAATATAAGTAATCACAATAGTACTGAACTTAATGTCTAAGTTCAACTAATAGACAATATTTTGTAACAATATTGTATCTAAATAATACTATATCATAAATAGTTATGATATCTGTTAAATATAATGTAATTATATCACACAATTAATCTCAATATCCAATAATGTTGGGTATAATTCCTAGTAATTATATTGTTCAATGTACTAAGTCACTCTCTTAGTACCAGAAAAGTATATTAAATAATATACAATGGGTCTATTACCTCAAAGGTAGCTATAAGATTATTTATTTTGTCAATATATATATTATATTATTATGCCCTAGGCATCTATGATAAATTGTAGTGCTACTTTCTTGGACTATCACTGCATAATTATGCAATGTCCCATATTAACCTTAAATTTCAGAAAAAATTAATTAAATTAAATTACAAGTGTATTATTGCATATAATTATCATATTATTAATGTAATATTAATATATATTATGAGGACAGACAAGCAATGATGCAACTAAAGGGTACAAACAATGTCAAGACGCAAACAAGACATTTTCACAATTAAAAATGAATTTATGAACTAAATAAAATAAGCGGAAATGTCACAGACCAAATGAAGGGCAAGGTCTGACCGGAGGTCAACTGAATATTCAAGGTACACACCAAAAAAAAATGACTGCAAAAAATGATGACGTCACAGGACTCATAACGGACGAAAATTTAATAATCATAAAATAAATGATAGTCAGAGGAGAATGGACGAAATAGTAACGAACATGGTACAGAACTGAATAAAATTATTAACTGAATACGAATAAAATACACCAATTATCTACGGGACAGTACAGCTAACGCAAAATCGTCAAACGATAGCAGATTTGGACAACAAGTCCAATGTCAAACCTCAATGGGGTTTCCAAAGGTGCAATCGTTTAACTGCCCTAAGAAACGACCGAAATTAATTCAGGCATCGTGAGAGCCGCAGAATTTAATTTCAGTTCATCCTCCCTACCTCCCACGATTAGTAACAAATACATACGATGGAAAACAAATTTAACATATATACATGAAAATACATAGACATGCCTGATCAAAGCAAAATGGACTCAGTATTACGGTTTTGCAATGACGACAATTTAAACAGCTAGACTTATCTTTCCCGTTGCTTCGATCAGTGCTATAGGTCGTCAACAGCTAGGCTAATGCCCCTGACTGCCTGCTCCTGTAGTCCATTTCTTGTGTCTGCTTCAAATGACTTAATGTTCCCTTGGTTAGGCTTAAAAGAACGACTTCAGTTTCTCCGATAGTTTCACCTACACGAATTTCAGTGACGTCGCGTTGTTAGGCATTAGACTGAGATCCACGTCATCTTCAGCTGGATCATGTGATCGAAAACTGATCGTAAATATTTCCTTCGAAAGTCATTCAAAATTTTTTTTTGTTTTTGGTTGTTTTCTCGTCCCCAGACACCGGGCACCACTGTTGCAAGTGGCGATGTTGCAAGGCGTGGTTTGGTTAGCTCTGAACAATGTTCCATGTGATATTAATAAAACAGTTATAAATGTCTGGCCATTGTTTTATCTTCTTGATATTCTTGAGTGATCGTGTATCGTGCCTTCTATGTAAGATTACGCGAATGCAGGGGTGGAAGATTCTGAACAATAATTGAACCTGGGAATACGATTGATGTGACAAGTCGGTTCATAGAGTCCACAAATATTTAATACAGTTTACACGTCAAGACGATTCATGCATGTTGATCACAAAGGTACATATTATAACTTGAAAATATATGGCATAGATATGTAGATATCCTATCAGTCCTTGTCCAATAATCAATTTACTGTATGCAGATTGTCATAGCTGTATGCACGCGCGGTTGGGGTTTTCCAACGGCCGACAGTGAGTCTATGAGTCTGGTAAAATCAAATACTATGGACTGTAATTCATCCTTCCTTAATTTTCACTTTCGTACTGACCTTTAATCATTTCAAATCTTCGTAATAGCAATGGACTGACCCATGTCCGTACTTGCATAAAATATATCTGTATGGCAATACCATGCTCAACATTGGAAGGAAAGTCAGACGCGTCTTAACAGCTTGACGGTCAATGTAAAAAGGGTTATGGTTTCTTAGTTACCGACTGTGTCCTAAACAACGCTATACACGTCATAATCGATCGTGTATGAAGCGTTCAGTAATTGAAACATCTATCGCAATATATTAAATGTCTTAACCTTTACAATTGCACGTCTGGTAACCTTTAGCAGACGGCGTTAATATCATATACCGTAACAGTCACTTCCTATCAGATATATAAAAGCTAACATGAATATATCATATTATAATAAGATATGTCAACTCACCCCGAAAATGACTAGAGAAAGGCCTTAACATTTTAGTTCTGTTACAGTCTGCCTAATTCTCGTGATGGTCCATCTCGGGCCAGGAATATCTTCACGAATGTGTTTGACGTAGTAAAATTTCAAATCTTATAGCTTACAAACCATTTTACCCGGAACACCTGCATAGCCTGATTCTACAGATGTATCGGCGTAATGCGTAATACCGGGTAAGACAAAGGTTTCAGAAGCAACAACTTTGCGAAAATTCCCCCAGAGAGACAATCATAATATTATGTGCTCTTTGCTCATCTAAGGGCAAACAACCCACAAACTGACCGCGATTGTTATCTCTCCCTGAAACAGATCAAACTCGTTACCCAGGCCTCAAAGGGTACTAGCCGCTCGTGATCAAATGTTTTAAAGCGACCAGAGAAATTCCCCTGTTCGGACCACAGAGGGTACCCGCCGCTGACGAACCGTTTCTTTCACAGAAACCGTCTTTGGCTCGTTCTAACACTTTAAGCGTAACAGACGTTCTTCTGATCAGGCCAGGTGTGCTGACGTAACATTATCGTTCGCTGACCGCTGCAGGCTCGAACGTAAACAACCTCGGGTGGGGTTTGAGAAGGAGAAAACAATTGGGCCACACAGGTAGCAAAGCAAAGAGAAACAAAATGTATAGGAAAACAGAACATTAAAGAGTAATAACATTGAGACGAGATGGAAAAATAAATTAAGTCACTGTCTACGTGACAGTGAGGCTGTGTCACAGAGGGTTTTATGATCAATAAATTTTCTCTATATTCTTTCTTTCTTCCACCCGTGTCCTCTATTTTATTATCACTCTGTATCCTTTTCCCGTATTTTTCGCATTCGTTCGTTTGCGAAAAATATTTTCTTTCCCATTCTCACTTTACCGTTTTTCTTTCTCATACTGATACGCATTCTATTACGCAGATGTCAGTGCTGCAGGACGATAGAACGTGTGAATACTCGTCTAGGCAGACAGAGATAGCAGACATGCGTCTGTACATTTCTCATGTCACGGGCGTTTTGTCAGGCTAGTTCCCGGTTAGGTGTGGAAACTGCCATCTAATGAGACATACCGTCTAGCATTTTCACCTGACACTAACGTTTCTCTCGGAGTGAAGTGTGATATGACACTCAGGCAGCGCTCAGGAATGAGACATATAGTGTGGGTTTATCCATGACACTCACGCTCCACGGCCAGTTTTTGGCGTAAGGTGCGAAGACGCACGTTTTGGGAGTTATGAGCTAGCGTCTAAGGTACGTAGGTGTTAGGGAAAGGGTAGGCTATTGCGTGGTTTTGGAAATAGCGCTCATCTTTGTCCGTTTCATAGAAATTAACCAGAGTCTGAAACTAGATGTTCATTCTTACTCCTAAATCTGCAGTAGACAGATCGCCAGGCTAGAAGAAATATCTTGTGTATTGAAAAGTCTTTAGTTTCTGGGCAACATTTTGCCGAGTTCTAGACTACTATTATATTGAATGATTCTAGTTCGTGGTATTAATCTGTAGTTCTGTGCGGAGGTAAATATTATATGTTAGATATCTAGTAATTTTGTGAAGTGTTAAAGTGTTAATCGCTTATTTCACTAGTTAGATTTTGTGCAGAGGGCTTAAAAAATAAAGTCTGTTAAATTCTATAGCTGACGTGTTTCACTGGAAAGCAGAATAAAGTATATTTCTAGCTTAAAACCAGGTAGCTATAAGGAATTAAATTTAACTGCTAACTAATCAGACGAGAATATATTTTAAAATAAACTTATAACTGAAATGCTACATCAGTGAGTATTGACGAGATACGTATGTATTCCTAATTCATGATGATTGATTTTATGTATATAACTTATTTTACGGGAAGTTTTAAATGATAAGTCAAGCTGTACGCTTGCAGTTTAAAAATGTAAGTTATAACGAGTACCTAGTATGTATAATTATTTTATGTGTGTTTTTTCCTTTATTCAGTGAATACTGGGGTTAACCCAAACTTTGCCAGCGTTAAGTACTGATGAATGATATCTGTGAAGAACTAAAACATTTTCCTTAAAAGCCTTGGTGCATAATCTTTACAAGTACTTTAAAGGTTAAATGAAGTAACAGGCCTATTGCGCCATATTTAATTCTTCATGAGAAACAACTCAAGTACATTTTTTAGCCTGTGTGTGGCAAGTAACATATTAACGTCAGTAACATTCCGACGGAGTTTTGACTAGTGGTGTGGTGACCAAATAAAGTCCTAACCTGAAAAAAAAGACACCGATCTGACATTCCTCATTTCTAGAAACCTAAGCTATTGACACTGTGCTCGTTGTTAATGTTCGTGCCTGGACAATTTTAATGTGACCTAAACAGACATCCGAAAAATAAGAACACCCAAGGAATCGTTCCCTGAAGCAGAGAATTCAACCCATCTTTTTGGAACTGGGGATTTCTTGGTCAAAGATTGCCATTGGCGATGCTGTATGTGAATGTCCTAAAAATTGTGTTTCTAGAACTGGCTATCAAAGCTGTGAGTATGAACAAATGCACGTGATCACGGCTGAATGAATAGAGTGAATGCAGGACTGAGTGATTTCTTATGGTTGTATTTGGCACCCATTCTGCTGTCTTAACTGTCTTTATGCAAGCTTGTTGCTAACAATATTTTCCCCTTAGAATAGATACTGCTTTCAAAGTCAGTTCATACCTTCAAAAAGGGAACATATTAGACCCAAATCATATGTATCTGTGACTCTTTGGGCTATCATCTTTCTCCTAACGGGACGGTGGGCTAAACATCGAGGGAAGATCATAACTGTGGGTCTATCATTTCTTGTAGCAATTCCTTGATTTTTATGACTACAGTATTTGTATATGCTTGATGTAATATTTTATGTTGTGATAGAAGTTTATTACGATAATTAAAATTTCTCGAGAACTTAATCAGCGCTTTGGTCAGCTCGTTCCAAATTATCTGTATAATCATGGTTATAGTTTCCCACGTCTGTACGTCTAACTGTCGTCTTGTATGTGCGTGCACGTGAGTGGATAGAACTATATATATTTGTAATATATATGTGTTTAGACTGTCTGACTCCTCTAAATCTGTCGTAGAAGATAGGTGAAAGAGAGAAGATTTCTCGATTTCAGAGACAGCCTCTATCACAGTCTACCATCTCACTCGTGGAAATCTATTGCTATTACTATCTCTCACTGTGACTATCACTTATTCAAATCTAATCAAAAGGGACCAACCCAAGTCTTAATTCTCCTATCAAAAATCTACGACAGGCTGGTAAAGATCGCTGCTGCTTTGCCAATGCGGCTGTCTATTTCTGTGTCCAGTGAGAGTTTGTCGTTAAAGGTAGTGCACCACTGCCAATTCATAGTTATAGATAGTAATAACTGGTGTAACATTCACATCCTGATCTAGCACATTTGTTTTCTTTAGACTTATTGTGAGGCCAAAGTCCTTGCATGACGTTTAGACGAGTTAATGAAATAAAAGGTATTGATGGCGATTAGAGGAGTTAATAAAATAAAAGGTATTGAATATAAATATTAACAAAGAGAACGGTATTGAATCAGATTTACAAATTAACGGTACACAGTGTCACAACACGATTTGTCCGCTCTCATGTTTACTCCGGCAGTATTACATTACCTTTACTGTACGGGCGAAATTTTGATGTTTCTCTCTCTCTCCCCTGCCCTAACTTGGCCCATTTTTGTCAACACAGGAAACTCACCCGAAGGTCAATGTTTATATAACTTTCACACTTCAATTCATTTCAATTCGACGGCCCATCACTGAGAGATTAATTAAGTCAACAACAACAACAAAAGCGACGATCCCACATGGACTCCAGGTGACAGGCTATCGTCGATGTTTGTACAAGATTGGAGTCACCCTTTTCAATTCGATAGGAACAATAGACTCGCAATATTGGAGGTACGGATAAGCCACGAATATGTCCAGACAGACGGTCGAATTGAGCCGAGTCAAAGTCTGATAACAGCGTCTGAATTTTGTAGGATAAGCAAGTCAGATAATCCTAAATCTGTGAAGACATTTTGAAGTGTGATAGATGTAACTTTACTAAATAATAATCGGATGTTTACAGCCCAATTTTAAAAAGTACTGATTTGAAATTTTGCACTAGATGAGTCATGCAAAATATTTCATCATAAAGTTGTCATAACTAAAACTTTCAAAAAGGATTGGCTGGCATTTTGAGGGGCGAATAACATTTCCGTCCATTGGGTGTTTGTCCCAACCGCCCGGAAAAAGCGTGGGCAGGAAATCTACGGTATATAATGTAGAACAATTTTGACACACGAGGCTGCCTTCCAGAAATCGTCACTCGAAAGCTCAGACCTTGAAACATGAAAGAATAGAGGTGGGCTCTGAATTCATTAGGAATGGAAACACGTATTAGAGCATCTTTTACCCGCTGGAAAAGAAAACTCGCCAAAATTAATACGGACCCGGACTCCTCCAGAAAACTATACACAAAGTCACAGAGGAATTCTGAAATAAGAAAAATCCCAGACGTGTGTTTGAGGCAAATCGTATTAACTTGCCGAGACTATTTATCTGAGCTGGAAGTCTGAAGATTCTCAATTTTATTGAGGTGAGTGTACATAGTTTTAAACTTTGAACTTTATATGTGTATACTTGACAAGTAGTGTTAAAGATTCTTAGGAGGCTTGCAACCTCAGCATGTGAAAAGGATACATTCACGAATCACCACAGCAAGCGCTGGTAATTGCTTCAAACTAGTTCTCACAGAGAAAGAAATGCAAAAGTAACCCCAGACTCCGAATGGAGCAGGAAGTGAGTGATACTTACATCAACATGTGTATAGTTGTGTATTATCATTTGTAAAATGGATGTAAACTATACGTTGCTTCAGGTACAACCCATTTTCCGCTGTCCAGTCACATATTTTCATTAGATTAACTGAAATAATGGGGATTTTTCATCACATCCCCTTAGCTAGATAATATACGCTCAGAAGGAGTAAAACATCCGAGAAAAGGAATCGGTTCACGGACAGCGAGGGATAAGCGCCTGATTAATATCAGGCACGCAAATATTTAGAAGCGGAACTTGTTCTTTTATTCCCTCTAAATATTGATGGTACGGATCGGAGAGACCAGTTGCGGTACTACTTTACGAACGATACCAGCTGTTCTTCAAGTCTGTGTTTCTAAGCCTGAGATCGACACTTGAAGATCCTTGCATGGACCAGGAGCGGTAATGTCTAGACATCTGGAAACGTGCCCTCGACACAGAGACGAATTGGTGGAACCAGCAGCACCAGCAATTCAGGAATTTGGAAAGATAAGTCATAGTTCTAGCAGGTCAGACCAACAGACTTTATTTCTAGAACTGATAGCCAGTCAATGATAATAACTATCTCTAAGAATTACTAGTTTATATTTATTAACATTTGTTCCAAACGCGATTGATCATTAAATTTTTTACATATTGATTTTGATAAATCCATTGTCGAGTTAATGATTACAGAGCGTAAGGCAAATGTGTGAGTCCTGATTTATATATGTGTATATATATATATATATATATATATATATATATATATATATATATATATATATATATATATATATGGAGAGAGAGAGAGAGAGAGAGAGAGAGAGAGAGAGAGAGAGAGTTCTATCTACACCTGAAAAGCCACTAACAATAATATTAATATTAACAATAGTAATAATAATAACAATAATAATAATCTGAGGAATCTCGCTGGATTAAATCAGCTGGAGGCTTAACGAGCTAACGAATTATAAGATAACCCAATCCTTCACAAAAGTTGACGGAATATACTGTAGTTAACGTTGCTAAGAAACATTCAGCATTGTTCTCGCTTTTATGAATATCTTCTTAATTATCCCTTGAAGTAGAAGTTTCATTATCCTTCTACCTACAACTCTGCCAAGAGTAATCTTGTGCGAAGGTAGACACCTTTGAAAACCCAAATTAGTTACTCTTGAAGTTGTGGCCACTGTTGGACCTCTACTGCAGAGCTAAGAGGGGGCATCCGTGACACACAGGAAACACCGACGTTCCAAGTTTCACTATTTGTCAGCCACAGTTACAAGTAGACAACAAGGACAAGAAATTTAGACAGGTTAACGAAACGTGTTATAGCCCCTAAAAACACGTTATTTATATATATATGTCGGTGTCTGTGGCCTAATGGATATGAACGCAGTTTCATAATCCAGATATACCAGGTTCGAAACTTGCTGCATGCGGTTTGGTAGCAGATCGCTTTGTGTGGATTTTTAACAATGGTATAAGCGCCGTACCGTTCAGAAAGCAATGGCAAACTACTGAATCAAAAAAATTGCTTAGAAAAATCACAAACAGCCAATAAAAGCTGGGGTTGATTGCCACGTCCTGTAAAGGATAAGCAACTAACTTATATATATATATATATACTGAAGCACATTAAAAACGCACCACTATTATATATACTGATGCCGAGTAGCTGGAAATAAAAAGTGTGGGAATGGATTTTCCCCGTGTTTGTCATGAGGTAGAGAGCGAATGGCTGCTGGAATGGAAAGTGCATGATTCAACCCACGGGTTTGTGTACAGACTACATGAAAACAATGAAAGTTACACGTGCAACACGATTCCCAACAGCTATGACCCTGAAAATGTGTACGCGTTGTGGCAGTATACTCGGTATAAAAAGGCCGTTGAGACAAAACACCCAGTACATGTGCTTGAAATGCCACGACTATCTGAAAACGACCGCCAACGAGCCATTGGTATGTTGGAGACCGGAATGAGCTCGCGGGCCATTGCCAGAAAGATAAATTGCCACCACATCACTATTGTACGTCTCAATGAACGTTACGGAACCACTGGCGGTGCCCGGGATAGACTTCGGAGTGGCCAACCACGAGTTACTACCCCTGCGCAAGATCGTCATATTGTGCTGAGTCACCTAAGGACTCGTTCTCTCCCGGCAAGTCAAACAGCAAGAGCAATAGTGGGTAGACGTGGGCAAATCTCTCGAATGACAGTCATACGACGACTCAGAGATACAGGCCTTACTGCAAGACGACCTTATGTTGGGCCAAACTTGACTCACAGACATCGTCAGCAGCACCTGCAATGGGCAGAGCAACATGTCAGATAGACTAGACTGCAGTGGAATGCTGTCCTATTCACAGACGAGAGCAGATTCAACATATCCTTTGCTGATGGACGTATGCGGATTTGGCGACGGTGTGGATAGCGCTTTGCAGATTGCTGTGTTCGTCAGCACAACCGATTTGGAGGTGGCAGTATTCACATTTGGGGAGGATTCAGTTTTCACCATCACTTGCCTCTTCACGTCTTCCGTGGAAATGTTAATGCTGTGACATATCGAGATGAGGTTCTGGATGCATTGGTTGCTCCTGCGTTCACAAATTATCCAGATGTTGGTTGTCTTTTTTGTTGTACGCCATAATTGTTGAAGGCGATGAAGACATAGTATGGTATCTGTGGTCTGGTTTGTGTAGGATGCAGATGTGTATTCAAACAGTGAGCATTACAAGCAGGGCAATCCACACAAGGACGTCACGTTAACTCACGATGTGAAAAGTCAATGATGCTTTCAACAGCTAGTGACGGTTTTTGTATAATTTATTATAGACGCCACAATGACGAGGTGTGTAGACATAAACAAGCAGGTACATCATAGGTACGATCAAACAGTCATTATTACATATGTAGTCAATGCAGCAGGAACAGCAGACAGCATCAAAATAATGTACATCATATGCCTTTTAGGATATCGTAATCAGCTGTACATGTAGTCAGGTAGTAAACTTCCCCTTTCCATAAGAGCTAGTAGATATCAACTAGGAGATTAAATCTAGTCTCCTATTTTTGACCTCAACAAGACAGGCATGTCTTTTGAGCGTCACATTATCGTCCTCTATGTTCCTTATACAGCAAAGGTATCAAACCTAGATCCATCAATAAAGGTCAGGAAGCAAATAGTCCGTAGGACAGGCATCAATCGATGCGTGACAATATAAGTGGATCGTGAGCTGAGCAAACTTGTCATATCACAGACTTTATAATAAGGCAGGCTAAGCAAAAGTCAACATCACAAGATGGCGATAAAGTTACTCAGTAAGAAAGATTCAGTTACCTGTTCATCAGGAATTAAATCACATAAATCACATATGCCTCCAGGCATTTGGAATAATATAGAGATATATCATCTCAAAAAAGGAACAACAATGATGAGGACTCCTTCCTGAATAAACTAAGCGAAGACTAGCCCATCGCTACGTCTCGCCTTACCAGCCTCTCTGCTCGGACTGACTTGGGCGGAAATCATTTAAACAATGCCACAAACAGAGACATGCGCAGAACACGCGAATCGAATACAACTCAGCTAAACTTACGAAACGAAGAATGTTCTACGATGTTCGACTAAAGACTCGAACCTTAAAAGGAAATGAATCTTGAAACATTGCGATTGCCAACTGTTTTCAAAGAACTGGCGATCTGAGCGCTCCATATATGGACATGACTCAAAATCGTTCACACAACTATCGGCAACTATACTATCAAGATAAGACAACTTCTTGACGACAGCTATCAAGATTAGACGACTGTAGAAATAGAAGTGACTACAATTCCATGAGTTACTTCCCATGCATTAAAAAATTAACTATAGTCAAAATGCATGGTCAGAATAAGTTGCGACAAGTTTAGCGCAACATTACCGCCACCTCCCGATAAAAAAAAAATGTGCAACATTTTTTTTTTTTTAAATATCCAAGAGTAAAACCAAAAGCGGTTTAACAACGCACGAATTATGCGGGGATAACTAATTGCACTGCCTAATATGAGGCTACATTGACACATAAAGTGTCTGGTGAGAATATTTCTCAACAGATAAAAAATCTTATTCAAAAAATATATATATATCGGGGAGGTGCCATCAACACACACTACGCTTGCATGAAAATACAATATAAATATGCAAGTTCATATCATTATAATCAAATAGCAGTGTCATACTCTAATACCGCTTAGAATGGATGTACACATCTGATATAAAATGTTAAATAGTACATTATCTAAATGTTTAATTAATACCATTACATAATGAAATTAAACATAAATGACGATCCAGGACACATCTCCTGTCGTTCCAAGGAAAGTGTACAATGTGGAACTCTCCATGTTTGACAACAGAAAGGTAGCTTCTCTGATCAACTATAACATGCTGAGAAAAAACAACCAATATAATTCTATTTAATAGCCATTATGTTTCATACTATACAATACATTATTATTAACAATTGTGACCGAGTGAACTTTCGGCCCTTATATTAACTACTCAGTCTTCTTCTTATATTAAAGATGGGAACAGAAGAAGATGATAACAAAGCACAATAGTATGTGTTCACCTAAAGTGAGGACAGATGTGCTAATGTATTGTAGTAATATAGGTGTGTTATGGCTCTGTCGTATATCTAGAAATAGAACAGAAGTATTAGTTGGAATCATGTGGGCATCTAGACAGAATGTCAGCCATCACATTATCCGACCCACGGATAGCTCGTACCGTGAAGTGAAAAGGTTGAAGAGCAATAGCATATCGAGTGGATCTCGAACTCTTCAAGTTCTTAGTCTGAATAGCTGTAAGAGCTTTCTGATCAGTTTCTAGAATGAAATGTGCGCCCAGGAGGAATCTTTGTAGTTTGAGAATAGACCAAACCATAGCCAACAATTCACGGTCTAAAACCGAGTAGTTCCTCTCTGCCGCATTTAGTTTTCTAGAAATGTACATGACAGGATGCAGAGTTTCAGCATATTCCTGCATAAGTGCTGCTCCGATCCCAGTGGATGAAGCATCACTTCGAAGAACAAAAGTTCTATCAAGAGTAGGTAATCTTAGCATGGGAGGAGAAGAAAATATACTTTTAATCTGGTCTAAGGAAGATTGACATTCCTGAGACCAACGAATCAGATTAGGCGACCCTTTCTTCAACAACGTTGACAGAGGTGCCATTATCGAAGATAGATTCGGAATAAATCTCCCATAGAATTGAATTAACCCCAAGAGACTCCGGACTTGTTTCTTCGTCTTAGGTACAGAGATGTTCAATATTTTCGAAGTATTATGGTCTTCTGTCTTCAAGAGACCATGACCAACACGATGACCCAAGAAAGAAATTTCACCAAAACCAATATAAGCTTTAGAAGGTTTTGCTGTCAGATTATACTCACGTAGAGTAGACAGTAGGTCATATAAACCCAGATAGTGATCTTCCCAAGAATCACTGAAGAGACAGATATCATCTAAGTATGCGATGACATCTGAACGATGAGAAAGAATTCGACGCATCATGCGAACGAAAGTAGCAGGGGCGTTCATAAGACCGAAGGGCATTACATTCCATTGAAATAAACCCCTAGGTGTAGAGAAAGCAGTCAGAGGTTTGGCATGATCTGCTAAAGGCACTTGCCAATAACCTTTTGACAAGTCAAGTTTAGTGAAGAATCTAGAATTAGAAAGTCTAATATGTAGATCTTCTAGTAAAGGCATGGGTTCAGCATCAAACTTTGTGACTTGATTTAATTTGCGATAATCAACGCAAATTCGTATGTTCTTATCTTTCTTCCGAACAATAACCATGGAAGAAGAATATGGAGAAGTCGATGGTTCAATTATGTTTAATTGGATCATTTCATCCAATTCCTTTTCCACTTGTGACTGAAAGTGTATAGGGATAGGATACGGCCTAACCCTAATAGGATTATTGTCGGTAAGAATTATGTCATGTTCTATGACCTGCGTGTGACCAGGGATGTCGGTTAGAACATCCTTAAATGTCTGTAACATCGACGAGACTTGACGATGTTCATCAACAGAAAGATTAGGAGAAATGGAGACATCTTTCCAAGATTCCATAGAATGTAGTGGAACCACTGGAAGAGGAAGATCGACATCAGAAAAAACAGATTCCTCATCCTGTATGACAGACAGGGATGAGTAATGACCATGAGGTACAGAAGATTCGTCCGTTGCCTGAAAAATAGGCAGCAAATAGTCTGGACGCTCATGAAATTCCGTCAGCATGTTGATATGGAAAGTCTTATGCTTTCCATCTATATCGACCACATAGTCAACATCGAAAATACGTGAGACTATTGCATATGGACCTTTCCATGCAATCAGAAGTCTATTTTCCCTACTGGGGAGTAGGACGAATGCTTTGTCACCTGGACAAAGTTGTCGTAGACATCTGTTCTTGTTAGCAAACTGCCTTGCTTTTTCTTTAGCAATTTCTGACGAAGCAGTCGCTAGTTTGCATGCCTCAATGATCTTTTGCCTAAGAGCAATGACATACTCATATGAAGATTGAGTGTCATCACTAATATCATCGGCAGTGATGAGATCGTGTAATAAAGACATAGGGCCGCGCGGACGCGCGCCAAAGACAAGTTCAAAGGGAGAAAATCCTGTGTGCTCGTTTGGGACCTCTCTATAGGCAAAGAGAGCCGCGGGTACAACCCTGTCCCAATATTGAGGATGATCTTCAGTTATCTTACCAAGTAAAGTCTTGAGCGTTCTATTCAGACGCTCAACTAACCCATTAGACATAGGATGATAGATGCTACTGAGAGATCTTTTAATGTGTAAGGTAGACATTACTTGAGACATAGTATCAGATATGAGTTGAGTGCCATGGTCTGACAGTATTTCTCTGGGGAACCCAAAGCGAGAAAATATCAGCCAAAGAGCATCTGCGATATCTGTAGTAGATATGCTCTTTAGAGGGATAGCCTCTGGCCAACGTGTGCACATATCGACACATGTAAAGATAAACTGATGTCCTCTGGCCGACTTTATCTTAAAAGGGCCAATAATATCTATGGCCATTTTCTGAAATGGCCGTATAGGGATGTCAGCAGCCTGGATAGGCGCAGCATGTCGTGGTCCTCTAGATTTGACCTCCTGACATACCTGACATGATCGGCAGTATATACGAATGTCCTTGTTAACAAAGGGCCAAAAGAAAGCCGCAAGGACTCTCGACTTTGTACGGGAAAATCCCATGTGTCCAGCACATTGCGAGTCATGAGCATGTTGCAATATTTGCACTCTCATACTCTTGGGAACAAGAATTTGCGAATGTGCTGACGTAGCCGAGTCTTGTACCATACGTACAAGTACGCCGTTTTTCATTTCTATCCAAGATTTTCTTTGTGTATCCTTATTTGGATCACCTTTCTTCGCAAGAATGAAGAATTTGTTTAGCGTCGGATCTTCTTCTTGTAATTTTATGAACGAGTCACGAGAAATAACCAAGGTACTATCTTGGCTATGAACTTCATTATCATTATTCAACGAAGTTTGTGGTGTTTGTAGAGCTTGTGCTCTTGTAACCACTGCATTGGTAGATTGCATATTATCATCTTCCCAAGCAGCAATCTGCTGTGGGGTACATTCCCTAACTCCATGGATACGACCAATAATAAGGTCCGCAATAGGATTAGGTAAGAGACAGGCATGCACATCTCCCGTAAAGAAAGGAGTGGCAATGTGAATTACAGCAGTAGGATATTTCTCTAGAGTGCCGCCAAATGTGACACATTTGATAACCCTTCCTGTCGCACAGGATGGATCTACAAGCGATTGTCTAACACCAATAGTGGTGCATCCGGAATCGAAAAGTAGTGAGACCGGAGTATTATTAACAAGACCCTTATGTAGGATTAGAGAACCTCTCCCGTCATGTGCAACCGAAGCAGGAAGAGCGGGGAGAGGGTGACCACAACTCAAAGTCGATATTGTAGTTGGTTCGAACAAAGTACTGCATTGGGGGCACTTGTTTGCTCTCCCAAATTCAAAAGAAGAACAAGTGACAGCGTCAGAGTTTTTATTATCAGAAACCTGATTACAGGCTCCCTGAGATTCTTGTTGAACCGAGTTAGCCTGCTGATATCTCTTTTTTTTTGTATTGAGATCTACCGCGACTACTATTACCTCTGAAGTTATCACTGTTGTTATTATCTCTGTAGTTATTATTGTCTTTATTATAACTGTTATCCTGTTTCGAATTACAGTTTCCATGATTATTATCATGTCCACATTGATGTGAACATCTATTTGTTTGGTTTTGAGGTCTACGCGAGGAAAAGCCTCTGTTACCATATCCTCTTCTGAAATGCCTAAAATTATTAGGTTGGAAGTAACGAGGACTGTCAGCTCGTCTCCAATTCTTCGACGAAGAATCACCCTGAAATTGATTTCCATAATTTTGACCGTAACTACGGTTACTTTTCCTATCAAAATTTTGTTGGAATCTATGACTAGAGTTTTGACCATAAGGTGCTGCCGAAGCAACTGGCAGACCTTCTTTTACTTTAGAGTTACCAATGGTTACGTGAGGATGCGCAGTTATATACTGGCTACAGAAATCTTCCATTTCTTTTATTGTTTTAGGTTTACGTTCATGAAGGAAAGCAAGGAAAGACTCATTGACAGAAGACATGACTTTGTCTCTAAGTATTAAGTCCATAAGTCCTTCATAAGTTGTTTCTGTCTTAGACAGCTCCACCCAACGTAAAAAAGTAAGACGTGTCTTTGAAATGAATTCAGAGAATTGCACACCAGTTTCTGGCAACATATTTTTAAATTGAAGACGATAGCCGTCTTCGTCAAGTTGGTATTTTTTTAACAATATAGCCCTGACAACCTCATAGTTGTTCTTGTCAGGCTCATCTACCATGCTTAACATACTCAAAGCATCACCTCTAAGTATTTTGGACAAATTATAAACCTGCAGTGATTTATCTATGTTATGTACTTTACATGAAGTTTCAAATCTGTCCAGATAGAATGTTATATCGTCGATGGAAGCATTGAATGGTGGTAGATTAAGCTTCAAAGTGCTTGCATTAGTCTTATCTGAGACCTTATTTGCATCATTAGCATTACCCATATTCATCACCTTTAATTTCTCAACTTCCAAAGCTAAGAGTTTCTCTTCATGCTCCATTTTTGCTTTTCTCTCATCATACTCTCTTTGTAACTTCCTTTCTTCAGCTTCAGCTTGTTTTTCTAATCTTTTATTTTCAGCCTCTATTTCAAGTCTTTTATTTTCAATATCTGCTTCTCTTTGTAACTTTTTTTCTTCAGCCTCAGCTCGTTTTTCTAATCTTTTATTTTCCACCTGCATCTGCAGTTTCTTTTGTTCAGCTTCCATTGCTTTATCATATTGAGCAGTTGCAAATTCTTCTAACTTATCACCAGTCTTCCCAAGCAATTTACCCTGCTCAATAAAGTGCTCAAATGTAGACATGATGAGTAATAATATGAGTCCACAACCTGAAATAATTAATTATCTTATTTCAAATTTAATTATAACAAGTCTTAAATGAAGCACTTGTTTACTCACAACACTATATTATCATCCCAATCTCTGTGGGAAACAAGTCTTATATCAAAGAACTTGTGTATAGACCTTTTTTGAAATATCATCAATCAACTCTTGATCATAGGTGCACTTCTCATTCATTAGTGCACAATACTATTCATCATTTATTAATCATCACTGTAGTAGTAATGCATAAGCATAACCCACTATTAAATGTGAATTAACTACTATAAGTGTAATCAATGACTATGTAAACACAATCACAATGTAAACAATAACAATGTAAACATTACACTGTAAACAATACAATGTAAACAATACAATGTAAACAATAACAAAGATTTAGCAACAATACAAAAACATTCGTAGAAATCAACAAAAAATAAAGCGAAAATTAAAGAAATATCACAAAAAATGTGATGATATCTACGAGAAGATAATACAAATACAAGACACCACAGTGTATAAACAAAAATGGTATATGAAACTAAACTATAGAAAAGAGTAGACTAGCAAATACAAACAAATCAAAACAGAACTAAAGAATGCAGAAAAATAACGAAAACAATACTAACACATGTCATCACAACTAACAAAAAATAGCAACAGAAGTCGCTTTGCAAATTCCAGTATCGGAAATTGCACACCCTACAGAAAACGCTCACGATAGACGACCTCTATGACGTGGTATGATCTAAGGGAGACACCGCCCAACCGAAAACCCGCAGAAACATAAACATATAAATATAAATATACAAATAACATATAAACATATATCATCTCAAAAAAGGAACAACAATGACTATGTAAACACAATCACAATGTAAACAATAACAATGTAAACATTACACTGTAAACAATACAATGTAAACAATACAATGTAAACAATAACAAAGATTTAGCAACAATACGAAAACATTCGTAGAAATCAACAAAAAATAAAGCGAAAATTAAAGAAATATCACAAAAAATGTGATGATATCTACGAGAAGATAATACAAATACAAGACACCACAGTGTATAAACAAAAATGGTATATGAAACTAAACTATAGAAAAGAGTAGACTAGCAAATACAAACAAATCAAAACAGAACTAAAGAATGCAGAAAAATAACGAAAACAATACTAACACATGTCATCACAACTAACAAAAAATAGCAACAGAAGTCGCTTTGCAAATTCCAGTATCGGAAATTGCACACCCTACAGAAAACGCTCACGATAGACGACCTCTATGACGTGGTATGATCTAAGGGAGACACCGCCCAACCGAAAACCCGCAGAAACATAAACATATAAATATACAAATAACATATAAACATATATCATCTCAAAAAAGGAACAACAATGACTATGTAAACACAATCACAATGTAAACAATAACAATGTAAACATTACACTGTAAACAATACAATGTAAACAATACAATGTAAACAATAACAAAGATTTAGCAACAATACAAAAACATTCGTAGAAATCAACAAAAAAATAAAGCGAAAATTAAATAAATATCACAAAAAATGTGATGATATCTACGAGAAGATAATACAAATACAAGACACCACAGTGTATAAACAAAAATGGTATATGAAACTAAACTATAGAAAAGAGTAGACTAGCAAATACAAACAAATCAAAACAGAACTAAAGAATGCAGAAAAATAACGAAAACAATACTAACACATGTCATCACAACTAACAAAAAATAGCAACAGAAGTCGCTTTGCAAATTCCAGTATCGGAAATTGCACACCCTACAGAAAACGCTCACGATAGACGACCTCTATGACGTGGTATGATCTAAGGGAGACACCGCCCAACCGAAAACCCGCAGAAACATAAACATATAAATATACAAATAACATATAAACATATAACATGTAAACAAAAGAATGGGATGAAACACAGAAGACTCAGTAGAAGTATAAGGGCACAGTTCACAAACAAACAGGCCACTTAACTTGTGGGTATCCAAACGTCAGCCACAGCAGAAAAAACAGATGACAATCAGCGTCCTAGGGAATGAAGATCCAACGATGATGGTACATCTGGACTGCTCCAACTGCCATTACGATGGTACTTGAGCTTCTAAACAGTACAGGCAGTGTACAGGTAGTGTAAATAACGGCACTTGACCTTCTTATTCAACCGTAAATTGCTTGAAATCGGTACTTGGCCTTCTTGAGAAAACAACTTGTATCAACCGGCACTTGACCTTCACAAACGACAGCAACTTCACACCTTGACAGCAGCGACTGGCTTCACTTGAGTTAAACAGCAACAGTCTGTGATATCCGGCACTATATAACAACGCCGGGTACTGTCAAATTTCTTGCTTCTGGCAAAATGTTACAATTTCGACCTTTTCCGGGCAACGCCGAGTACTTTCATAATTCTGTATGTAGATGTAGAATGCTGAATGAAGCGGGTAAGGGACCCCGTGTATGCTGGTACCAGACCAAACCAGCTTATGGCCACCAAATGTTGGTTGTCTTTTTTGTTGTACGCCATAATTGTTGAAGGCGATGAAGACATAGTATGGTATCTGTGGTCTGGTTTGTGTAGGATGCAGATGTGTATTCAAACAGTGAGCATTACAAGCAGGGCAATCCACACAAGGACGTCACGTTAACTCACGATGTGAAAAGTCAATGATGCTTTCAACAGCTAGTGACGGTTTTTGTATAATTTATTATAGACGCCACAATGACGAGGTGTGTAGACATAAACAAGCAGGTACATCATAGGTACGATCAAACAGTCATTATTACATATGTAGTCAATGCAGCAGGAACAGCAGACAGCATCAAAATAATGTACATCATATGCCTTTTAGGATATCGTAATCAGCTGTACATGTAGTCAGGTAGTAAACTTCCCCTTTCCATAAGAGCTAGTAGATATCAACTAGGAGATTAAATCTAGTCTCCTATTTTTGACCTCAACAAGACAGGCATGTCTTTTGAGCGTCACATTATCGTCCTCTATGTTCCTTATACAGCAAAGGTATCAAACCTAGATCCATCAATAAAGATCAGGAAGCAAATAGTCCGTAGGACAGGCATCAATCGATGCGTGACAATATAAGTGGATCTTGAGCTGAGCAAACTTGTCATATCACAGACTTTATAATAAGGCAGGCTAAGCAAAAGTCAACATCACAAGATGGCGATAAAGTTACTCAGTAAGAAAGATTCAGTTACCTGTTCATCAGGAATTAAATCACATAAATCACATATGCCTCCAGGCATTTGGAATAATATAGAGATATATCATCTCAAAAAAGGAACAACAATGATGAGGACTCCTTCCTGAATAAACTAAGCGAAGACTAGCCCATCGCTACGTCTCGCCTTACCAGCCTCTCTGCTCGGACTGACCTGGGCGGAAATCATTTAAACAATGCCACAAACAGAGACATGCGCAGAACACGCGAATCGAATACAACTCAGCTAAACTTACGAAACGAAGAATGTTCTACGATGTTCGACTAAAGACTCGAACCTTAAAAGGAAATGAATCTTGAAACATTGCGATTGCCAACTGTTTTCAAAGAACTGGCGATCTGAGCGCTCCATATATGGACATGACTCAAAATCGTTCACACAACTATCGGCAACTATACTATCAAGATAAGACAACTTCTTGACGACAGCTATCAAGATTAGACGACTGTAGAAATAGAAGTGACTACAATTCCATGAGTTACTTCCCATGCCTTAAAAAATTAACTATAGTCAAAATGCATGGTCAGAATAAGTTGCGACAAGTTTAGCGCAACACCAGACTTGCAGCTTCTCCAGCAGGATAACGCACGTGCGTACACCGCATGCATTACGCAGCAATATCTACAGCAGCAGAACATTGTGACGATTGATTATCCTGCCCTATCACCAGACATGTCCCCTATAGAACATCTGTGGGACGAGCTTGGACGCAGAGTCTACAGGCAAGGTTCTCCAGCTAATCTGCAACAGTTCGAAGCTGCTCTTACACGTGAATGGGACGTGATTCCCCGGAATTTCCTTCAGAGGCTTGTGCGTTCCATGCGGAGCATCTGCCAAGCTTGTTTGCAAGCACACGGTGGACATACCAGATACTGAGGATAGTGTGAATGAATTTTTTTATTGGTTGCATTTTTGGTTTTGTCCCTTGCCTGCACAGAATGCAATGAATTTCATAACAATCAAATGTACAAATTAATGACCAGCATGGATTCATAGGAAAATGAATAAAGATTCCAAATATGTAAACTTGTAAACACTTATATTTACATTTCACACTCTGTTCCTGGATTATACAGGTGGTGCGTTTTTAATGTGCTTCAGTATATATATATATATATATATATATATATATATATATATATATATATATATATATATATATTTTTTTTTTTTTTTTTAAATATATATGTATATCGGAAGAAAACACCTGTTGGTTCAACGAGCATGATGGCGATTATCAGCAACGCGCTGTGGCGCGTAAGGAGCTCGGCGAGACACGTAGAAAGCCCTGGTCATCCACTGCACCTGACTTCATCTCCAGTCGTCTTGACTTGTCTTGCCACGGGATTCAGATGGACCCAGGCGAGAGAGTGAGGTCGACGAATACCATTACCTAACCAGCTTACCGCGGTTGGTGGTAACCTACTTCGGAGGGCGACACATAAGAAAAAGAAAGGAAAACAGTCGCAATTGCGTCGGCAAAGTTACGGTGAGGGCGAACCCCATAGAACTGGCCAGATATACTGAATGACCTAAGTGAAACTCACTTGCAGGCGAGGGCCAACTGTACAAGAGCGGAAGAGGAACTGAAGAAAGACGAGAAGCCCCCTGTTTTATGGAAGGAAACATGCCACCATCATTAGATCGTATACACCAACTATACACACCACAATGACGTCAAGGATAAGTTTTACGAAGAACTACATGCAGTCATTGCATCAGTTCCTAAAGCAGATAAGCTCATCATTCTTGGTGACTGTAATGCAAGAGTAGGCTCAGATAACATCTCCTGGAATGGCACTATCGGAACGTACGGCGTGGGTCGCTGTAACAGCAACGGACTTCTTCTCCTCCAGTCTTGCGCAGAACATGACCTCCTTGTCACCAACACCATTTTTCGACTTCCTACCCGCAACAGGACCTCCTGGGTGCACCCTCGCTCAAAGCATTGGCACCTAATTGACTATGTAATTGCTAGGAAGAAGGGCAGGCAAGATGTCCGGGTGACCAAGTCCATGTGTGGTGCCGAATGCTGGACTGATAATCGCCTCATTGTGTCTAAACTTAAAATTCGTATCCAACCAGCCAGGCGCCCTCAGGGGAAGAAAACTCAAAAAAGGCTGGACGTCACCAAAGTAAAGAAGATAAAAATCAAACAGTCATTTACTGACACCCTAAAAGACCGTCTCAAATCTATCTCGGCTTTTGTCAAAAATGGAGATATAAAGCACCAGAAGGAAGAAGATCATTATGGACAAGATCACGGATAGTCATATAAACAGTCAGATTATTCCGGACTGTGTCATCACCAGAACAAGGTGAGTATAAGGTGGTGTTGCCTAGCTGTGTGGCGCCTTCTTGAATGTACGTCCTTACGCCAAACTACCACTTTGTCAGCCGATGTGATGACAATATCATCACGTTTGCTAAGGCGTGACAATGCCCTCCATTCAGAAGACGTGAGGTTAGATCGACGGAGACAGGGTAGAGCAAGCTGGGTAATGTCATGTAAAGTGTTGGCAATATATAAATCCAGAGCACGAGAAGCACCCGGAGCTGGAATACAGTCTTGTTTAAACTTGTCGAAACGACGAAAAAAAATCATCAGTATAGGAAACCCTGGTAGAATCATTACCGTTAGGATGGTAATATATGAGACGCATGCGGCGATGGAAGCGGTGAACATCTTGAAGTAGAGAGTTTTTGTCAAAATTGAAACGAGTTAACAAAATAAAAGGTATTTGATGCATGCCGTCTATAATATTTAATGTCCGGAGAAGTATCCGTGGCCAAAGTACAAACTAGGGGTATCTGACAGACGCGTATAACGATAAAGTCAGTGAGCTGGAAACACTTCTTGAACAGATAACGATGTACAGTTTTATTTCACTTGTGACATAGCTCCATCACATAATTATGAGCCCAATGGCAAATGAAGTAATATGCATTCTTCCAGAAGTCATCAGGCAGTCCGTTCACTATCAAACGCTGTCCTGGCATTTATACAATATTTAATCTCATCGAACACTTGACATCTTCGTTAATTTAGATATACTTCCTGACTAGAATAAACTAGGGACACCTCAACATAGTATCTTGATGCCCTAGTGATGGTACAATGCAGGAAAAACACAGTAGACTGCAGGAGCTCATAAAAATACGTCCGCTCACATTAAAACACAAGCCGCATCTCTCCTAGCAGACGATCACCCACCTCTGCTTCAAAATTGACGTCTGCTTCTCCGCCATATCGGTATGATGTCACTTCCTTTATTAGTGAGTAATTCCGTATAAAATTATCAGAAAAGGAGCCCTGTCGAGCTTACTATAATACCTACGTAATCGTTATGAATTTTAATCATAACAGTATTCATGGCGATAAGAGGAATTAATCAAATTAAAAGGTACCGGTATTGATGGCGATTGTATGTGTTGACAAAATAAAGGTATTGCAGGCAATTAGAGGAGTTATCAAAACAAAAAGGTGTTACTGTCGGTTGTAGGTGTTAACAAAATAAAAGGGTATTGCATGCGATTCGATGAGTTAACAAAGTAAAAGGTATTGCTGGCGATTGTAGCTGTTAAGAAGAAAAGGAAAACACATGTTTTCGGGATCCACATTTATTACTAGTACCAAATACACATATAAATTGGATTGTTGCTCTCTACGCTACGAATTACAATAAAGCTATAACTACATGTATGTATGCCTACATATATACATACATACATACATACATACATACATACATATATACATACATACATACATACATACATACATACATACATACATACATACATACATACATACATACATACATACATACATACATACATACATACATACATACATACATACATACATACATACATACATATATATACATACATACATACATACACACATACATTCATATATACATGAATAGAGTAGACAGACAAACAGGCAGACAGACCTGATGGCAGGCATACAGATACACAGAGAGACAAACAGACAGACAAACGTGTAATACAAACGAATATTTGGTATACCTGGCGGCAGACATCTCTTGATGGTGTTATCCGTTTTATTGGCAATGTATTCATTGATGACCCGTGTGGGCCCCCAATCGCCCATTATATTCCAGTTGAGCTCAGAGATCCAGTAACTAGTTCCCAGGTTGTTAATAAATTCTGGCTGAAGTAATAAATCAGGGCGAATGAAAAGAGCGTTCGCGGTTTTCACTTTGACTATTTTCGCTGGCTGTGATCGTAGCTGGAAATAAAATGCTTGTCATTACCTTTACTTATGCCAAATAAAGGTCTTTCTTGCATTAGAATTAAAAAACAAATAGTGCGATATAAAAAAAAACAATTAAAACAATTTACCCTTCTTTGAAAGCGAAAATTCACAGTGATTGCCTACATCAGTTTTCTCCAATAGTTTTATCAAGTCGAAACCCTTCACATAGTTTTTCATGACCAGCGGAACCCCTACGATGCATTTTCATTACCGCCATATTATTACCAAGAATTTTTGTTTATACGGAGATGTTGCATGTAGCTGAGTTTGTTCTCATATATATATATATATATATATATATATATATATATATATATATATATATATATATATATATATATATATATATATATATATATATATATATATATATATATATATATATATATATATATATATATATATATATATATATATATATATATATATATATATACAGTAGAACTCCATTTATCCGAACCCCAATTATCCGAACATCCAATTATCCGAACACTTTTTCCAGGAAAAAAAAAAAAAATCAGGTGCCACCAGTCACGTTAGACTACAGTTCTGAATCTTTTGATGCGGCAAGCTTCAAATGTGTGCGAACAATTTGTAGACAATGAGATGGGCTAATGGACGGTCGCTTACGTACAGGAAGTCAGTTAGATCATAAAGTCAATTAATATCTGGTTTACCAATCCAGTGTGCGTTCTAGGCAGAACACTGGCTAAACAGACAGTTCAACTTAAAATAATTGTGTCTGCTACTACAGCACAATAATTTTGGTGTACACGTATTTCTCTGTGCGATCTGGCATCTTCCAGTAGGCCTAAAGCATATAAAAGGAACCGCAATGTTTTGTCAATTGAAACGAAAACAGAAATTATCAAGAGACTAGGAAAAGGTGAAACTGTGTCTTCATTTGCGAGGATTTTCAATGTTGGGAAAGCTACCGTCTCTGACATCAAAAGTAACAAGGATAAAATTATGAGTTTTGCATCGAAATTGGATAGTGAAAATGGGTCGAAGAAACATAAAACCATGAGAAATGCGAAAGATGTGAAATTGGAAGAGGCTTTGTATATATGGTTTGTACAAAGAAGAAGCAAAGGGGAACCTATCTCTGGCTCTATTGTGTGAAAAGGCACTTCAGTTCAGCAATCAACTTGACGGTCCTCCTGACTTTAAGGCTAGCCAGGGATGGTTAAGAAACTTTAAATCTCGTCATGGCATACGAGAATTGGAGATTCAAGGGGAATCTTTATCTAGCGATGCAACTGCCGCTGAAAATTTTAAAGAAACATTCTTGGCTTTTTGGAAGAAGAAGGTTATTTACTCGATGATGTGTATAATGCCGATGAGACTGGCTTATACTGGAAATCATTGCCTCAAAAATCACTTGCATCTCAGCGCGAAGCAGCTGCCCCTGGGTTTAAAAAGTGCAAAGAGAGAGTAACAATTTTGGTAGCCGCGAATGCCAGTGGAAGTCATCGTTTACCGGTGCTAATGATCGGCAAAGCCAAAAAAACCACGTTGTTTAAAGAATGTGACATGTCTCCCATTGTGCTACAAAGCACAGAAGAGTACTTGGATGAATAGTGAAATATTTCTTGATTGGTATACAAATCAGTTCATCCCAAATGTGAAGAGGTTGAAAGAACAAGAAAAGAAAACTGGAAAAGTAATTTTTCTACTGGACAATGCACCATCTCACCCAGAGACGGATACATTGAATGCAGTTGATGCAAATTTTAAAGTAATTTTTCTGCCTCCTAATGTAACAGCACTAATTCAACCAATGGATCAGGGTGTTATAGCAAAGCTTAAAAAGATGTACAAGAAGGAAGTCATGCGTCGTTTATTGTTGGCTGAAGATGAAGAAAGTGTGGTGGCGTTTTCCAAAAAGCTTAATCTCAAAGACTGCTGCTATATGTTAGCTGATGCTTGGACCACCCTGTCACAAGATAATCTCAACAAGGCTTGGAATAGATTGCTTGGGAAAAAAGGAGGAAATGAAACTACTGCAGTGGACACAAATGATGATTGTATAAATGAAGTTGTGGAACTGTTTCAAGCAATGCCCGGATTTTCGGACTGTGACAAAGATGATGCACACATGTGGCTAGAAGATGATAATGATTCTGGTTTTCAGTTTTTGAATGACGAAGAAATTTTGTCTTTTGTGCAAGAAGAAAACCAAATACATGTGGTAACCGATGATGAAGACTCCTCAGAAGTACATGATGTACTTGTAGATTATGAAGAAAACCCAAAACGTCGACCAAGTCCTGAAGAGGCCTTTATAGCACTAGAAACAGCGATGGCTTGGTACGAGCAAGAAGATGACAGCTGTCCTACACAGCTTCTGCTGTTGAAGAGAATGCGGGACTTAGCAGCCAAAAGCAGACTATCCAGTTTGGTGCAAAAGTGTGTACATGTACTCGATTATTTTTAGAAATATGTGTACATGTACTAGATACATCATGTAATCCAATTATCCGAACATTTGATTATCCGAACGATGCTCGGTCCCATGGGGTTCGGATAAATGGAGTTCTACTGTATATATATATATATATATATATATATATATATATATATATATATATATATATATATATATATATATATATATATATATATATATATATATATATATATATATATATATATATATATATATATATATATATATATATCATCATCATGTGACGTATTCTTTCCAGAACGTTGTCTCCATTACAGCTGCTCTGAACGCATCACGATTCTGGGCAAGTCGACCTGCATCAGCCAAAGACAAGTTCAGACTCTCTGTGATGTCCTGGGTCCACCGTCGTCTAGGTCGACCCCTTCCCCTTTTTCCAGGGACCATGCCTTCCATCACTGTTTTTTCCAGACTATTATGTCTTTTTATATGACCGAAAAATTTCAGCTTCCTTATTGCGATGGTATTTAGGAGCCAATGTTCCTGTACATTTAGTGAGTGCAGTACTTCTCTGTTGGTCTTTTTTTCTGTCCAGGGTATTCTCAACATCCTTCTGTAGCATTTCATTTCGAATGATGTAATCTTTTTTGCAACTGTTTTATTGAGTGTCCAAGTCTCGCAGCCGTATGTTGCTACTGGGAATATACATGCTCTGATCAGTTGTAACTTTGTTTCTTTGCTTGTGCCTTGCCATAGGTTTTTCATCTGTATTAGCTTATGTGAAGCAATTGCAAGTCTTCTTTTAATTTCTACTGCACAGTCGCCAGAGCTGTTAATGATTGATCCTAAGTATTCGAATTCATTGACACTTTCCAGTTCTTCGTTATCAATTTCAATTTCTGGTTTGGTCTTTACTTTGTCTGTTGTCAATACTTTGGTCTTCTTGGTGTTTAGGTATAGATTCTGGGCCTCGCTGTGTTTTTTGGTGGACAGAAGTAATTGTTCAAGTCCTTCTGGGTTGGTCGATAGGAGGACTGTGTCGTCAGCATATCTGATTTCCGGGATCTGGTACCCGCCGATGTTAAATGAGTCAAACTCTGTGTGTTCTTGGTCATCTCTTACGTTTCTCATGATATTCTCGGCATAAATGTTAAACAGGTAAGGGGAAAGGGTACAGCCTTGTCTTACTCCTTTCTGTACTTCAAACCATTCTGATGTTTCCCCCTCTATTCTTACGGCTGCCTGTTGTTCTTGGTACAGCAGTGCGATGAGTTGTATAAGGTGGTTTGGAAATCCCATATTTTTCATAATAGCCCATAACTGCTGATGTTGTACACAATCGAAAGCTTTTGTGTAATCAATGAAACAAGTATGTAGGTCAACGTTGAATTCTCTACACTTTTCTATGATGATCCTCATGTTGAATATATGATCCCTAGTGCCTCTACCTGGTCGAAAACCCGCCTGTACTTCATTTATTTCTGTTTCTAGCTTTTGTTGCATCCTTTTCATTATGATTTGTAAAAGTATTTTGCTGGCATGGCTTATAAGAGCTATAGTTCTGTAGTTTGTGCACAGTTTCAGGTTGCCCTTTTTTGGCAAGGGTATGTAAATTGATCTTTTCCATTCCTTGGGCCAAATTCCGCTTTGCCAGATCTTGCAGCATAATGCATGGTATATACGAGCGCTGCCTTCTCTTCCTGCCTATATATATATATATATATACAGGGTGTCCTTAAAAGATTGTAACCTTTTCAAAACATTTATTCTCAGCACCATGGTGTGGTACGAGGATGCTTTCTATCACGAAAGTAAGATAATCTCTGCAAGTTTTTAAGCATACCTTACAAAAACTCAAAAAGAATGTACCTATTTCTTTTTTTCTTTTTTTTTACACCTACTTGACCCGTGTGTTGATATATATATACTGTGTATATATATATACTGTGTATATATATATATACTGTATATATATATATATATATATATATATATATATATATATATATATATATATATATATATATATATATATATATATATATATATATATATATATATATATATATATATATATATATATATATATATATATATATATATATATATATATATATATATATATATATATATATATATATATATATATATATATATAAAGCTCTGTTTGTTACGTATTGTATCGATAAATATGATAGCATAAACAATATAAAATGTTACTTATATATTTCATGATTCCTTGCGGGACTCCTGAGACTGAATTGCGGAACCCCAGGACTGGGAAACACCGACCTACATAGATGGTTCTTAAACCTGCACTTACACAGACAAGATTCTTTTTATTATAATTTACGATGTGAGGCTTGAATACTAGAAATAAACTTGCGGCTAGAATTAAACAAAGAAGGAAAAACCGAGGCCAATGAACAATAAACGAAATAAATAATAAATAACACACACAAATAAAAAGTAAAGCCTCGTGGAATTCCCCGGCGGTCTGAGAAGAGACAAAGAAAGGATTAGCATACTGCACCGTCATGCATGTTGTACACGACAACTACTATGAGGTTGTGCATTGTCACGGATTGCCTTCCCTGCTTTGTTTGGCAGAGTTGTGGTTAGAAGGGTAAAGAAGGGTAAAGACGCTTCTATCTCAAGGGTATGTTCACAAGATAATTCAGAAATCAAGAACAATGCTGCATAGGGCCGAGCAATTGTTAACTTACATCTATCCCTTGCCTTTTGTGAAGAGTTAAGCGATTGTTTTAGCCCGTTCAAGCCCCCAGCTGGTGTAAATCCAGCGAAATTCATTTTTATAAGAATTAGCTCTATAGATTGGAATATATATTAAATAGTCTTGCTCATCCGTTTGCTTTCACACTTACAATAACTGAATCAACTATGATTGTTACGTTTAAAATAACATGTATTAATCAATTAGTTTTAACAAGTTAAAATAGTGATGAAATGCTGGTGAATTTTAGAGTTAAATCAAATTTTTCGTCATTGCGACGTGGGGTGAGGATTTAAATTTTAAATTGAACTTTAATGTTAATGTCCATTTACTGGTGCCTTTTACACGAACTTAGCTGGTATGAGTGAGTCCTACAGCCTTGGTTTTTGTCGATTCTTTTGTGATGATGACACTTCACAGTCTAATAGCCACGTTCCTCGAACAGACTGATAGCTTAGTACCACGATCTTTTAGACAAAATAAAAACAAATGCCTTTGCTAAGTACATTTTTTGGGATGCAAATTAACAGGCGCGTTGTCTCGATGTTCACCCACCAATGTTATTCTCTCGGAATAATTATTCTTGAGTATACACAGCGTAACTCAGGGAAGATGATTAGAAATCACCAATTTTCTTCTGTGTATTAAACTGGGAATATACGTGCCTGGACAGCGCGAAAAGCAATGATTTGCCGGAATTACAATTAGCAAGGTACATATATCTCACAAAATGATATTATACACCTTAGGCACACGTGATGTAATTATCACTCATCGCTGCTCCAGTCGGAGTTTGGGTCACCTCTGCTGTCGGTTGTCTGTACGACTAGCAAGAAGAAATCACCAGCTTTTGATGTAGTGGTTTATGAATATACTATTTTCATATGTTGAGGTTGCCAGCCTCATATTTAATCACTTAGAAAGAAAAACTTGTCAAATTCACATTTGTATAATTAATGTTTAAACTTACCCCAAAGTAACTTTTGGAAACACAATCTCCTCTGACAGTTTAAAATGGACACAGCACTTTATTAGATGCTCCAAATCTTCAAGTCTGGGAAATAATAGTAATCCTCTTATGGCGGGTGTTCTGCGAATCACTTGGTCTGGGAAATGTTAGTAGTTCTCTTATGACGGGTGTTCTACGAATCACTTGGCCTGGGAAACTTTAGTAATCCACTTATGACGGGTGATCTGATTCTTAGGTATCCGTACTTCGTATTTAAAATGCGGGTTTACTTTTAAGTTTTAAAGTTGCCAAAATACTTCCGATCTGTCACTTATAATTTTGGAATCCTTAGTCCGATCTTTCTTTCTCTGGCTTTGGTGAAATGCTGGCTTGGCGTGACGATGGAGTCTGATTTTTGACTCCTTTTTCGCTAAATTATATCTCTCATTTCTCGGTTCGAATCCCAGATTGTGCTTCCGACGAATTTTCCAATGAGAACCATTGTGTATCCCGTTTTCTCAAATCAATCCAATCGAAAGCGCTAGACTATTTGGGTAGGGGTGTTTAAATTCATAATCTCCCCCGCGTGTTTTAAAATATTACATTTTAAAATTCCACTGCGTGACCTCTTTCAATATGCCGTACTGCTTCCGTCAACTCACAAACAAATCTGTGAACTCATTTCCTGGAGTAATACTTTCCGCCAAGATTGTCTACCCAGACAGATTATCGGCAATATTGATACCGAGAGGTCTCAGATGAAACGATTATCTAATTATCACTGGTTTTTTCGCCCGTCCCTCAGGCGGGTTCCTTAGATAGCAATCTGGCTGTCTGTGCGTGTTCGTGCGATATCACGTTGCACAAATAACTGACGTCTCTTTCAAAGGTGGCCAGACTGACTTACGTGATAATCGTATTAACCTGATAATACTACGTTCACTTAGTAAAACGTAAACAGTCCGGGAGCGGTCACCGCAAGAATAATGAAAATGCATTTAATATGCTGAATAATAGGACGATGAGTGAGAAAAATCAAGAAATAAAGTGATACCGCCGGAGTGGGTGAGAGTTATAATAAGTGCACGACTGATTTCGTCACATGCATGGGGGCTGGCAACCTCATATTGTAAAATAAATTGCCACAGACACCACGGCTGCAAGATCATGTGACGGCTTGGTAATGGTTTTTTTTCTTCTCAAATACAGACCAGCTGCAACTGCGGCCAAATGTCCTGTAAAGGAACACAAAGGAAAATGATGATGAAGAGGACATAAACTAATATGGATAGTAGGGTGGCTCTCGCAAGCAGTGTTGGATTATGTCCTTCCAGGATACTAAGCACTGAATATGGTAGGAAACTCTATACAGAGTGATACAACAGGAGGCAATCTGATCATCAGATGAAGTTTCATCCCCCTCGTCGATCAAGTGTTTCGGCCCCTTAATCTCCTTTACACTCTAAGGGGGGTGGTCCCACTTAGGTCATGACTCCCGAGTGTCAGCCTCCTGTTGTCTAGTACAGAGAATTGAACCCACTCCACCTTGGTTGCAGCTTTCAAATTCACTCTTTTATATATATATATATATATATATATATATATATATATATATATATATATATATATATATATATATATATATATATATATATATATATATATATATATCTATATATATATATATATATATATCTTCTTCTTCTTCCGTCCTTAGCCAAAGACCGACCAAGCAGTCAGAGGCCATCACGCCTTGTGGCGTCTTAAGGGCAACAGCAGATTGATTTTCTCTGTTGTAGTTTCCCATCACGCCTAGCGGCGTCTTTAGGGCAACAACAAATAGATCCATCTGCCGTTGTTTCTGTAATCGGTATATATATATATATATATATATATATATATATATATATATATATATATATATATATATATATATATATATATATATACTGTTCAAAAAAAGAAACGCATAGCTATCCGAGGGCGCGTTTTTATGAGTTTGTAAGTAAAATTTGATGCTAGGGTATATAAAAACCAGCCTCAAATGTTCTTTACAGTGTCACATGGACGTATTGACCTGAATTGCGTTCGTTTTTGTAATCGTTACAACGCAGTGGTCAATAGTGTATATGACGCAATTTTTGACCACAGCTCATGTTGCGCGCACGTGAAAGCAACAACATTTGGGGTGAACACTATTCACTGACTACGCAACTGAAACCCTATAAAAGGATAATGCTACACACAAAAAATTCAGTTAATTTTCAAGCAGACATTTATGCCGTCTCTATCGATAAATTTAAGGAACACTGCTTTTGGCCGTTTGCACGCAGGCGAAAGTCAAAGTCAGGTTGCCAGGCATCTAAACGTGCATCAGAGTACCATCAGTCGACTTTGGCACCGGTTTTATGCATCCATGCCCAGAAGATGCCAGTCGCTGATCGATGCAAGAGGAGGCCACACACCATACTAACGGGAAAGCCCATACGCCAAAAACTCTCGTGACCCAGATGCAAAACAACTGTCAATTGATTGGTTGAACCCTAAGGTATTCTTTTGTGCATTTTGAACAATTAACTCATTAAATTAAAAAAGTTATTGAATGTCAAAATTATGGCTATGTGTGTGCCTTCAGTAGCTATGCGTTTCTCTTTTTTGGACAGTATAGAAAGATTAACTGAAGTTTAAAACAAATGTTGGTAAGGGTTACGACTAAGTATCCACAAGATTGGGATAGAATATTACCCGCTATTCTCTTCGCCTATAGAGAAATTCCCAACGAAAATACGGAGTTTGCGCCATTTGAATTATACTGTTCAAAAAAAGAAACGCATAGCTACTGAAGGCACACACATAGCCACAATTTTGACATTCAATAACTTTTTTAATTTAATGAGTTAATTGTTCAAATTGCACAAAAGAATACCTTAGGGTTCAACCAATCAATTGACAGTTGTTTTGCATCTGGGTCACGAGAGTTTTTGGCGTACGGGCTTTCCCGTTATTATGGTGTGTGGCCTCCACTTGCATCGATCAGCGACTGGCATCTTCTGGGCATGGATGCGTGGAACCGGTACCAAAGTCGACTGATGGTACTCTGATGCACGTTTAGATGCCTGGCAACCTGACTTTGACTTTCGCCTGCGTGCAAACGGCCAATAGCAATGTTCCTTAAATTTATCGATAGAGACGGCATAAATGTCTGCTTGAAAATTAACTGAATTTTTTGTGTGTAGCGTTATCCTTTTATAGGGTTTCAGTTGCGTAGTCAGTGAATAGTGTTCACACCAAATGTTGTTGCTTTCACATGCGCGCAACATGAGCTGTGGTCAAAAATTGCGTCATATACACTATTGACCACTGCGTTGTAACGATTACAAAAACGAACGCAATTCAGGTCAACACGTGCATGTGACACTGTAAAGAACATTTGAGGCTGGTTTTTATATACCCTAGCACCAAATTTTACTTACAAACTCATAAAAACGCACCCTCCGATAGCTATGCGTTTCTTTTTTTGAACAGTATATATATATATATATATATATATATATATATATATATATATATATATATATATATATATATATATATATATATATATATATATATATATATATATATATATATATATATATATATATATATATATATATATATATATATATATATATACATACAAGAGGCCTTACCAGTACTTTGCACAGGGAATCGGTAAATAATTTATTTTTTTCAAACATGAAATTATATAAAGGAAAAAGTACCAAAGCTGAAATTCTTGCATAAATATTAATCCGGTATTTATTTAAAATATGTGACATACCTTTATATAATAATAATAGTAATAATAATAGCCCCTTCAGTCATAACTGACTATGGGAATGCGCCCCTGAGGTGACAGCCCTCAGCTGCTTATTTTCCTGGTGCTCCTTTCGACGTTTTCTCCTCACCTCTGCTTCTTGTGTGAGCCTCTCTTCGCCCAATCTGAGGTGGCGCAGTAAATGTGTCCTCTCCAGGGCGCGAGCTTGGGCACAGTTATATGGAGATCAAGCTGTTGCCCATGCAGCATGTTCCCCCTCTCCACACAGCCGGTAGATCCAAAGGAACGGCAGTAGCCGATACAGTTTGGTACCAGCCATGTCGCAGGAGTTGCCAGAATAATGTCGAATCCGACATTAGACTGCCTTAGGGACTCCGACTCCGGATTTATCCTCAGGGTTTACTCCCGAAGCCAATTCCATAAATGGATATTCCCGCAAGGCAGCGGTGTTTTGAATTCAGAGTTCCTTCTCTTAGATAAGCTACCAACCAAGGATCACGAGCCCTATCTGCCCGAAGCTGCTGGTTTTAAGGCGCCAGTCGCTCGCCTTTGCCCCTTCTCCCGTCAGTGGAAACAGTTCCGCCGGGCTCAAATTGAGCCACACGTGAAGGCCGGGAGCTGGACTTGGTTGTCAGAGGCTGTTTGAGGCGCGTGCCATAGAAGTATTTTATCTGCAGTGAGAGCTTATCCTCACTACAACTCCCGGCAATAACAACCTTTGGAACTTTATATAACAGAATTTCCTATCAGCAGTACTATTGATCAAATATGTTGTTGACTTCTTTCCTCTTTCTGTGCTATAATTTCAAACTGTCCAGAATATTCTCACTTTGTCGTCCCCTATCTCTTTTTCCTTCTATCTTTCCTATTGTCACGATATACTCCAGCTTCCTTCTCATAACATGCCCCAAAAGAAAGTGAAATGCTTGTTTCTAACCTGAGGAATACATTTCCATTGCACATTGACATCTATCAAGACATCCCCATTTTGGCTGCCCATGTTATTTTTAACATTCTTCTGTAACACCATATCTCTATGGTATATGGTGCTTTTCCTTCTTGTTTACTAATTGTCCACAACTCACTTTCGTATGTCAGGATTAATCCTATATAACTTTGAAGAGAGCTTTCTTTCTTACTTCCACTGAACAAAGAGTTGTTGCATAAAAATGCATTTCATTTAAAAGAGAATACTGCTTTTACCTGGTATATTCTGTGCATGACTTTTGAGATACAACTTACATCCGATTTGATTAATGTGCCCAGGTATTTGAATTTTTGGACCTTTTTTAAATTGTTCCATTTACTTCTAAAAATCATTCCGGAGAAGTCGTTTTCTTCGAGATGACTATAGCTTCTGTCTTTTTTGCTATTAAAGATAAGCCTTTAATTTAACTTTCTTTCACTTCAGCATCAATCATTTCCTCCAACTCATGTTCGTTATTGCCATTAAGAGTGTCTCATCGGCGAACCTCAAGTTAATTATATTATGTCCACCCACTGATATTTCTGACATGTCCTCTATGGATTTCATTTCTTTTTTTTTTTTCACTGTGCAAAATGAACAGATCTGGTGACAGCAGACATCCCTGTGTAACACTTTTTTTTTTAAACCTGTTGAAATGTTCATATTTGGCTGCTGATTCTTACAGCAACTGTTTGTTGCCAACACATGTTCTTTATTATTCTCTTACCATAGATGTGTATGCTTTATAACATTTTGATAATTTACTCGAGATTCACTTTGTCAAATGAATTAGTGTAGTCTATAAAATTCAAAATATAGATCTTTTTTTTTACTTCTGTGGTCCTCTCTATTAATTTTCTTATAATACATTTGCCCTTGTTTGTACCTCTGCCTTCTGCAAAATGGCATTTTTCATCACTAATTTTTCTTGATTCTTTTTTGTGCAACATCTCCAGTCTTTGTACTTGTGGTTTAGTCATGCTTTTTTTGCCGTTTTTAATTTGCTTATTATTTCCTTATTTAACCTGTCGTATTCTTATTAGTCTTGCTTAGTTTTCGCTCCTGCATCAGTTGGAAAATTTCAAGTGCCGTCCATTTCTTCTTTGCAATCCCATTTTCAGTGATATGCTTTACATTTATCTGCAACTTCGAAGAATGTCCCTATTACCGTCCTCAAACACTCATGTTTACAGCGACCTCATTGCATTTCGGGGCATTTTAAATGTGTCAATGCCCTGTATACTACATTTAATAAATTAATACCTTTTGTTAAAGGGACAGATATACACTTAAAAGCATACTTGTAATTTTTATGCATAAAGACAACCAGTTTTCTAAAGTGAACTACTTTATAATTATACTTACTAACTTAGTCGTTCCCCTTCTACCGTGAGGTATAGAGGTTTGGAAGAGAGAGCGCCAGACTATCCTATCGGCAGTCTTCCTCCTGGCCTGGTTCCATTCTAGTCCTCGGTCCTTCAAAGATTGTCTAATGTTGTCCTCCTAGCGGACTCTGGGTCGTCCTGGGGTCTGGATCCCTGGCTCTTTGTTTCCCATGCTTGTTGTGGTAGCCGATCTTCTCCCATTCTGCAGACATGGCCAAACCATCTTAGTTGGGACTGTTCTACTTGGGGCTGCAGGGGGAGGGATTTTAGGCCTTGACGTATCGTCTGGTTGCGGACCATGTCTCTTCTTGTTACTTCAGCCACCTTCCTCAGCTACCTCATTTCTGAGGTTTGGATCTGGCTTTTGTGGGTTGTAGGCATTGCCCATGACTCGCATCCATGTGTCACGACTTGTAAATAGGTCGTTTTCTTACCAACCTCTCTCTTGCTGAGGAATCCTCGATTTATGGCCTGAAAAAGTATCCCAGCTGCTGCTTTTCGAGTGGCCAACTCTTCTTTGATGCCTCCCTTTCGGTCTATAATAGCTCCGAGGTATTTAAAGTGGTCGACCTGCTCCAGGACCTGTTCTCCCAGCTTAATCTGATGTCTTCTTTCTTCTCGTGATATCAATATGGATTTTGTTTTAGAGCTGCTTATGATCATCCCTCTCTTCTCCAGCTCTTCCTTCCAGACTTGCAGGTTGGATTGGAGATGTGCCTCTGATTTAGCAATCAGGGCAACATCATCAGCAAATGCCAGCTCTGAAATACAGACCTGTCTCATCTTCCAGTACCCCACTGAATACTTTCTTGTTCTCTCCTTACATGCCTTAATGACATCGTCCATGAGGAGTATGAAAAGATAAGGTGACAGGATATCACCTTGTCTTACACCAGTGGTGGTCCTGAACTCTTCTGACTTATGGTTTGCTGTCCTCACATAATTTCTGCAAGACTTGTAGAAGCTCTGAATAGCACGAATCAGAGGTGCTGGAATGTTCTTCCTTGCCAAACAGTCCCAAAGTTTGCTCCAGTGGACCCTGTCAAACGCCTTTTCCAGATCTATGAAACAAAGATGGATCTCACTCTTATACTCATGGGCCTCTTCACTCAGCTGTCTGAGTGTGAAGATTAGGTCTTGAGGACTTCGGTTTGCTCGGAATCCGCACTGGGCCTCATCCAATTGTAGCTCAGCTAGGCGTCGGAGTCTCTGCTCTAGGATTCTAGAGCAGATTTTACCAGGGACACTGAGAAGGGATATGCCTCTATGGTTTCCACATTGTCGATTGTCACCCTTTTTGAAAATTGGTGTTATGATAGCAATCTCCCAATCCTTTGGTTTGGTCTTGTTGCATCACGCTGCTTGTAGGACCTTTAAGAGTAATAGGTCGCCTGATGCTCCCATGTACTTAACCATTTCTGGTGTTATACCATCATGCCCTGCTGCTTTACCCATCTTGATTTTCTCCAGTGCTGCCTTCAGTTCTTCCATCTTTATGTCATCTTCACCATCATTGGTTTTTTTCTTCTGTGCTAGTGGTTATCATTTCTGATGCTTCACCATGCTCACCATCCAGGAGTTCTGAGAAATATTCTTTCCATCTTTCCATCACTTCCTTCGGGGCGGAAATCAATTTGCCTTGCTTGTCCTTTATAAATTTGAGAGGGCATTGTTTTTCCTTCCTCGTGTTCTTTAGGGTCTTATAGAACAATTTCTGGTTTTCTTGCGCATCTTTTTCTAGCTTTTCTCCAAATTCTTCCCATGACTTCTGTTTTGCTGCTAGCACCGTGTTCTTTGCTTCTGTTCTGAGTGTCACATATTCTCTATATTTCTCCATTTTTCCTGTTGTGTTTTTAGCTCCTAAGTATTGTTTCCATGCCATTTTCTACTCTCTTATTTTCTCTTTGACCTCCTCTGTCCACCAAGGTGTCCTCTTTCTCTTGTTCTCAAGTCGGACTTCACCAAATGCTTCTACAGCAGCTGTCTTTATGATGTCCTTGAATTTAAGCCAGAGGGTTTCCAAGTCATCAGGTTGTTCTTCTGTGTTGCTCACCGCTGCAGCAATAAGCTCCTGATATCTGGTCTTAATTTCTGGCTCTCTCAGCTTGTAGATCTTAATGCTAATTTCTCCCGTTTGTTTACTTAGTTTCTTGCGTGATGTTGGGCAGTTCCTAGGCTGAGCAACTCTTTCAGTTGTTCTTTTGATTGTAAGCAGATAGTGATCACTTCCAATCTCTGGCCCCCTCCAGACTCTAGCATCCCGGACATATTTGAATGAGCTCCTCCTAACTATGGCATAGTCGATCACTGACTTTTCATTCTTTGTTGGTTCACATCTAGTGTATGCATGTATGCGCTTATGGGGGAACTTTGTGTTTGTAATGATCAGATTCTGCTCACTGCAGAATCTAAAGAGTCGCTTTCCATTGTCATTGAGAGTATCTTCTCCATATCTTCCAATAACTCCACCCCATCTAGCATGGTCATGTCCAACTCTGGCATTGAAATCTCCAAGCATGATAATTTCATCTAGGCAGTCCTCCACTGTCCTTTGAAGCAGCTCGAAGAATTCCTCCTTGACCTCTGCTCTCTCATCCTCATTTGGCCCATACACTATGACCAGGTTGACTATGGTGTGGTGGATTTTGATGTTATGAAATGTTGTTGATATGTTTCCTTAGTGTACTGAATGAGGCCAGCTGTGAAGGTCCCTGATGCTAACAAAATTAGGGTTGAGTTATCAGGGTACCTTGCTGCGACCACCTTATGGCCTCAAGCAGACTTATTCTTGACTAGTATGAATGATAGCTACGTCTAATGTCTAGGGATATGCAAGTGTGGTGTGATGGTATTTTAACAATAATACACATCTATACAAACAAGTATTAAGGTCTATGATTAAAGGAAATAACACCTGGGATAAATTTGTACAATTAATAATTTTCTGTATGATTTATTTGGTCCTGAACCTAGTATTCTTCTGGTCAGGACTTTAAAATGAAAAGAATGCAAGATATATACAAAATGTAAATTTTAGACCCAAAGGGACAATTGTCCAAACAAATACTGTTTAACTATACTAATAGTGTTACTAAAATTTGTTTATTACTGGTATCTAACACTGGATGGCGGTTTGGGATTTTATAATCACTTCCAGTCTCTTTAATATACAATGTCACTGTTAAGTTCTCTGGGGAAATAGTTTATTCTTGTTATACAGGGGTGTGCTGGTCTTAAAGCTGATGTAGAGTTAGGGTGCCAGATATTTTACTTATCTGGGCACACTTGAACAGTCTGTAAACTTGGTGTCACACTATTTCGCTATGATAATGGCCAAAAGTAACAGGGTAGACTCTGCAGGTCCCTGTCACTACTGTGCATGAAACGACTTCTCATTGCTTCTCATAGACATCTGGCACCGGACTAGTGCCAGATAAAAACTCTGTAACAATGAAATAATGTCTCCTTGTTGATATCTTACTTAACTGTGTTTTATATATACAAAAGAGAATACATAAGAAATAAAGAGCTGGGTCATATCTAATGGACCAATCCAGCACATCCATTCCACAGTGTACCAGTGTTGTTCACATGTCTCTCCTACAAAGGCGGTACTGCATCTGCAATAATATTATTAATCTGTCTTTTCTTCCATACAATAGGATAGGTGAGCTGTGTCCCTCTGGTCACCTAAGAAAACCTTTTTATTTCACAAAACATGTGCATTTACAAAACTGGCAATGTGTTATAGCCTAAATCAGCTTGGGACCTGATTACTTACAGTCGTGATGGCAGCATCTCTCACTCACATTTTTAAACAAAATATATATGAATAATGTCGGTCTTACCAGAAATTCAATGAAAAAAACACAGGTACGTTGAATAGCAGACTCCAGATATACTGTTGGCTGAACTGTGATGCCTATTACTTTAATATATATTTGCTTTAATAAGGCTAATCACTTTTCCAGAAATACACAACGTCCTGCTCTAGGGACTATCTTCTACAAATGGCGTCAAGCCTTAGAATGTACTCAATAATATGAAATGTTTTGACCAATGGGATCTACTACTAAGATTTTCCATTCAAATTTTTAAATCTAAGGTCCAATTTCGGTCCAATGTTAGTGTACTTCTGTCGGTCTGTCCGTCCGAACTTGGCATTCACCAAAAATAAACTTGGTTTTGGCCTAACACTACCAAAAAACATATTCAGTTTGAGCCATCCCATAATTTTTTTCTCCTCTTGTCTACCCCTTTCTACATGTACCCTTTCTTGCCTTTTTCAAGGACGCGTCAAAATATGTTACCATTAGTGCAAGTCCAAACGAGCATGTGTTGGTCTGTCTGTACGAACAAATGCAGTCTTGTGTCCATAACTTTATTTCTATCTGTCGGATTTTTTATTCGAAAGCATATTACCCATCAGGACAAGACCAGCTCTAAGACTAGCTAACTTTTATGATATTAAACCTATTAATAAAGAATTCAATATATTTTCCATTTTGGTGTTCGTTGTTTTCTAAGTCTCAACTTCTTGAATGTTATAAAAAAATCATCGCAGATCTTCCTTTTTCCCGGCAGGAAGTAATTATGCGTGTGTGTATATATGATTCTACAGTGTGCCTATTGTTAGAAAATGTATTGGACTTGGCGGTTTATTTTTAAATTTTAAAGCTCGCGACATCGTTTTCGACACAAGCTAACGGCATCGTCTCGCACTGTCGGCCTGAGTAGCTAATTCAAACTTCTAACACTTGACAAGCCGGCAGCATGTGTCCGCTCTCTCAATCGTATGCGTTCGTGTGTATTATTCTTACTATCTTTCCTGGAACCACTACGCTTGTAGATTTTTCAAATTTTTATCGTTAACCCTTGACGGGCGCGTTATAAAGTCCAATACTACTAGCGCTGCAATAAGGTTTTTGACTACGTTCTATCCTACCTAAATCAATGCGTTTTCTGGCGCAGGGAAGAAGACGCGTTACAACTTTGCTAATTCTATACATATTATTATGACTTTATTACATATAATTAATGATTTTATCGCTGTATCAATGTACTTCATCACATATGGTTTCTCCTTGTTTTAGTTTTACAACCATAATGCACTCCGAGACAAAGTTCTATCCCTTGATACTATCTTTTTGGTTTTTGGCCATAATGCAACCCACGCCCCCTTGAGCTCTTTCAGATGTGAGTACACCACTGTAGAACAGCGTGTTGCCATCGAGATCCATGAGTCCTTGTCCTTTTTTCTTCGTTTCCGTTATAGCCAGGATTTATAGTTTTGCTTTCCTCATCTCTTTCACCAGCTCCTCTTCTTTCCCATTTATACTTCTTGTGTTTGTGACAGAGTTATGTAAATATACTACATGAATCCACACGTTTTTGCTTCCACGTGTTTTCCACCTTTGCTTGCTTATTAATATTCTCGTTTCGTTAACGCAGAAGGCATTCGCTTCGAGATCTGTCGAACTCATATTTTAGCCACGCCTATTTTCTTTCTCTCTATGTCTTAAAGACACTAGGAATGTTTACAAACAGACCTATTAGCTAGTCCTGAGCCGTTAACTGTATTATCACGTGAACGATTGGGCAATCGCTGAATAGTGACAGTTCAGAGAATAAGTCGTCTAATGGTAAAATCAAGGGCGATAAATCAAAAGTCATACTTTTTGTAGTTACATTGGTCAGAGGGAATTAATCTGAGGAAAGGGGAGATAATCACAGTTACCGACCGCATCGTTCGTTCGTGAACGTAATTAGCTACAGACGAGACGAGATCAAAAGACTTGTTGTTCGTTGGAGACGTCTACCGTCGGCATAAGTGTAAATTTAGCTTTGATTCAAAATCTGATCGAAGGCGTTATATCTAGCACTGACTAGCGAATTTCTACCCATTTTATATATATACCCCAGCTTTTAAAATCATTTACCTAGTCGCCACAGAATTTTCAGAACATCTAGCTTCGAATTCTAGACCATTGTTAAAGTGGATTTCTTAGTGTTTCAATTGGAGAGTTTCTTTTTCTGTGTTGCGGTAACTATATTATACAAGCATTTTGAGTGATTTAATTGTTAAGTTCGTCATTTTATATTTCACTAGGATTTACTGTGTTAATTGGCTAACAGATTAAAATATATATAGCTAATTCTTTCAGCTGTAACGAAAATTTAATTAATTGCTATTAACCAGTAAGAGATATTTTAATTGACTAGTAAATGCACTATTCATTTTGAGTACTGACGAAATATATATTTATTTCTAATTCATTATGAGTAATTTTAAAAATGACTAGCGCTTATTTCACGGGTTTTTTTTAAACGATAAAATAAGATATACACTTGTGCTTTCTAATTAAATCTAATAACCGAGTGGATATTAAATTATACCGTTACGCGGGTTAGGATAGATACTAATATTGTGATTAAATGTTATGTATTTTCTTCCTATAAATTCATTACGTGTCATAAACCAAAACCTACCAGCGGCCTAAATCTGAGAAAATGGGTCTACGTCTAAATCCAATAGACGCAAAACAAACATTCTTATGCAAATAGCGGGTCTTCGAGGTTGACCTGTTCGGCTCTCTTGTTTTACCCAGAAAGAGAGAGAGTACCAACAAAAGACTATAAGAATAATTGTAACTGGACCTATAGCTATCCAGATTTCTTTAACCATATTTTTATACACATTCAGCCCGCTGTGGCGACATTTTCAACAATTAACATTTCCCAACTACCGATCACTGTGTTGTAACGAGGATTTTTATCCCGAGAGATTTACATACCTGACATTCTCTTTACGTATTGGAATTACAAGCTAATGACACTGTGAACACTAGAAGTCATAATTACTTTCCTACCTGGACTAATTGATGGGAAGTACACAGATCAAATTAACAGTAACGAAGTAAGAGTTCCCCAAATAACCAGATTAATCAAACTTGGAGGAGCTGGGGCTTACTTTGCCAAAACAACCAACACTGGATTTGCTGTTTGTACCATGGAGATATGTTCCAGATGTTGTTAATCAACAGTTAGGTAAAAACGAATGAACGTGGCCACTGTCTGCCTGAAGCGAGAGAAAGAAGGAGTGAATCATTCTCAAATTGTATAACCATTGTATTCACTTTGTTTTGCATTTCTTTTGTTTGCTAATACTGTTATTTTCAGAATAGATTAATTAGGAACTCTGTTCTTTACAGTATAGTCAAATTCTATATCATAGTGCTAATCTTTTGACCTTTTGGGGGTTAATTAACTTTTTCTTGTGGGATCTTGTCTCAACAGAGGGGGTTGCACTTATGTGTCTATTTCTTTATTAATTCTGTAACCTATGGTTTTTTAATATTTGATATTTGATACTAAATGTTGTGAAGTTTTCTTTATGATAAATAAACTTAACATAAAACTTTATTAACTGTATCGGTCAGCTCGGCCCAATATCCCTACTCCATTAATATAGTTTCACGTTTGTGTGTCTAATTGTCGTAACTTATCTGTGTGTGTGTATGTGACTGGTTATAGTATATATGTATTAATATATACCGAAAGGTAAACTGTCTGATAAACAAATTTCAGTCGTAAGATAGGCTGGACTAGTGTATCTTCTCAATCCAGGGACAGACTCTTCCTTTTTCACAATTTCACTCGTGAAATCTATTTCTTTACCTTATCTCTCACTGAGTTACCACCTTGTCCAGTTCTATTCAGACGGGACGAGAATCTATCTTAATCACCTATCCAAAATCTACTACAGTGTTCCACGTTCCATAAGTCGTAGTCCGTTCCAGTTCGTCGCCTTTAGAATCAGTCCGGTTTTCTCTCTTGTAGTTCTCATAATCAAAAGTTTAAAGCAAACAGGTGATTTGCTTGTTGTACCTTTGCATGGTGGAGAGGCTGCCTCCTTACGGCTTCCATGCATGCCGCCCTCCTCTTTTTTCAGCCGGGCTTGGGACCGGCCTAGGCGGAGTTCTTTATAATTATACAACAATATTGATGTTGCAATATAAAATCTTAAGTATTGTTTTTACATTTCCATATTCCAAAATTATTTGCCTAATTTTTAACAGTTGCGTTGTTAAAAAAAGACAATTTTAGATTATAAATTACACATGATCTTTAATTCTGCAATAAGCTGCTAATTTCTCTTTAAAATGAGAAATTATTATTGCCGTAGCGCACAACGTTTCTGGCTTAATTTGGGCGTCGCGATATTTAATTCTTGGTAAATTTCTTACTTCTAGGTAGTCTAGAAGTGGTCAAATAATTTCGTGCGGACAAATAGACGGAAAATACGTTTTCAGTATATATATATATATATATATATATATATATATATATATATATATATATATATATATATATATATATATATATATATATATATATATATATATATATATATATATATATATATATATATATATATATATATATATATATATATATATATATATATATATATATATATATATAATAGCCCCTTCAGTCATATCTGACTATTTAAATGATGATATTTAAATAAATAAATAAATATATATATATTTATTTCTTTAAATATCATCATCACCAGCTGCCATCTCCACAACGAAGGTTGGCTGTAATGGATCTACAACGTCTTCTGTCTCTTGTCTTGGTGGTGTACTCTGACAGACTCTTTCCTGTCCATCTCTTGTTGTTGTCTTTCCACTTATAGCGCTGTCTGCTCCTTGCACGTTTGACTTCAGCTCTCCCTTCTATTATGGTCATCTGCAAGGTTTTATTCATTTTTACGTGGCCAAAGTATTTTAGTTGCCTAACTTTGATCTCCCTCATTAGTTCTCTTTTCAAACCTAGATTTTGTAGGGCCTCCTTATTTGTTTTCTTCTCTTTCCATGAGATGCGCCCAATTCTTCTATATATCCACATCTCAAGAGTCTCAATTCTTCCAATTACTTATTCATTGCCCATGTTTCTACACCATACAGTAGTGCAGAGTATATATATATAACATTTTATGATTTTCAGTTTTAATTTGTGAGTTAACTGTTTTAATGTCAGTATATGTTTCATGTTGTTGAATGTAGATTTGGCCATTTCTGTTCACTTCTTGATTTCTGTTTCATATCTGCCATCTTCTGTTTTTATATGACCAAGATATGAATAGCTCTTGACTTGTTCGAGGATTTTCCCATTTATGCTTATATTTAATGTGGGCTTATCGTCTGTTTAGCTAATTATCATAGTTTTTGTTTTCTCAATATTAATGTCCAATCCATATTCATGACTTATCCTGTTCAATTGCTTCACTAGTTCTTGCAAATCCTGTTCACTGTCAGCTAACAACACGGTATCATCAGCATATCTAAGGTTGTTTCCACTGATGTTCAGTCCTGGTATTTCCTGTATCTGTTTGAAAAAATTTTCGGTGTAAAAATTAAATAGGCAGAGGGACAGCACACAACCTTGTCTGACACCTCTTTTTATATCTATGTATGATGAATAATTCCTTCCAGATCTTACTGTAGCTGTTTGCTTCCAATAAAAGTTACTGAGTATTCTTATTATATCTTTTCCATCAATACCTATGTCTTCGAGGCATTCAATTATTTTCTCGTAATGGACTCTGTCAAAAGCCTTCTTATAGTCAATGAAGCACATGTAAATACTTTTTTGGACCTCTGTATATTTTTCTTCTAATATTCTTAGGCAAAATATTGCCACTCTTGTTCCGCTGTTCCGTCTAAATTGTTGTCCATGCCTGCTGATTTTCCTTTTTGTATCATATGTATTGCATTCTCTACTTCTGATCTGAGAATGTTTGGGCCTTCATTAGAATCTGGTGATGGTTTTTTACCTCTGTTGTCCTCGAAAAGTTCTTTTACGTACTCTGCCCATCTGTTTGATATGTCTTTCTCATCAAGTAAGATTACATCATTTTTGTTCTTGATACAGCCTCCTCCTTGGGCAAACCACAACCTATTTGATAATTTCTTTATTTCTTCATGCATATCTTGTCATGTGCTTTGCTTTCATGTCTTCAAATTTCTTACATCTTGTTTCTATCAACCGTTCTTTTGCTTGTCTACACATAGTACGTATGTCGTTGTCTATTGTTTTATATTCTGGAGTGTTTTTTGCTCTCTTTCTTTCGGCAGTTTTATTCGAGATGTCATCTGTCATTCAATTTTGATTTTTCTTAAACTCCTTTTTAGGTAAATTTGCATTTGCGGTTGTATGCTTGTTTTTAAACATTCCCATTTTGCGTCTACTTTTTCTTCTGGGTTTTCTCTTCTGTACTGTTCCATGCTTTCTGTCAGTAACTGTTCATACTTATTTTTGACATCGACAAGATATTTTTGTTTTATATCTAGTTGTTTCAGTGCTGATATTTCTATCTGGGGTTCCTCCTTTCTTCTGTTTCCTGCTCTTTTTAGCTTTGATGACGACCGGATTAGGATCTGAATTTATGTCAGCGTCAGGATGTGTCTTTGCGCTTGTGACACTGTTTTTAAATCTATGTTTTATCATGATAAAGTCAATTTGATTTCTTGTTACATCGCCTGGGTTTTTCCATGTGTATAGTTTCCTTGGGTGGTGTTCAAAAAAGGTATTACATATAACCAGTTGGTTGTCTACACAGAACTGGATAAGTCTGTCACCTCTATCATCTCTTTTCCCTAGTCCATACTGTCCTATTTTCATGTATTTTCCTTTTCTTATTGTTGCATTCATATCACCCATTACTATCAACACATCTGTTGATTTTACTGGTTTAAGTGTGTGTTGTAGCTCTTCATAGTATTCCTCTATTTCTTCTTCACTGTGTTCCTTAGTTGGCGGGTATGTTTGTAAGATTGATGTGTCAAATGGCTTTGCTCTCATTTTCAGTAACATCATTCTGTCATTGTGTGTCCAGTATCCACATACATATTTTTCTAATTCCTTCTTTATTAACATTCCTAATCCCCTTTCGTGTTTTTCTCCTCCTGGGTGTATAAGCGTGTATTGGTCTCTTTTTATGTAGCCTTTACCCAATAATCTTACATCTGCAACTCCCAGTATATCAAGTTTCATACTTGTTGCCTCTAAAATGAGATTATCTAGCTTTCTTCCTCCGTTTAGAGTTCTAACGTTCCATGTTCCTATTTCTAGGCTCCTCCTACTAGTTTTCAGGTGGTCTGTCTGCTCCCTTTCAAAAGAATTTGAGGAACACTCGTCATTATGTGCTTCCTTACTCATTAGAGGAGTTGCCTCTTCCCTATTGTTATGTACAGTAGATTTCTCCCCAGGGGACCAAGAGTTCTCTACATATCGTTTCTTATCTTTTTGTTGCGATTCCATTACATTCTTTAGAACGTACGTGGTAAGGCCCCAATCTCTTCCACGGTGGCTAGCCGTTGTCTTTTTCTATGTCCGACACGCCTCTAGTGCGCCACACACTTTGCTGTTTCGCTTTGTGAGCCATTGATCTTTTTAGATTCCTCCACCTCACTCACCGCCTCAGTCTTTGTGTACTAGGGATGGATATTTGCTTGAGTAAGATTGCTCCTACTTCACTCATGTAGTTTAGCCAGTCAGCCAAGACTGTTGCCCGGAATGTGGCCACGGCCGTACACAAGCGGTTTTCGTGGAGCCAAACATGACCTAGATAAAGAGAGTGGAACCAAATAGGGTCCTGACTATCCATTAAGGTTATGGCTGTCTCTCAACGTGAGGTACTATCCCTCTCTCTTTATCCTACATCCCATATATATATATATATATATATATATATATATATATATATATATATATATATATATATATATATATATATATATATATATATATATATATATATATATATATATATATATATATATATATATATATATATATATATATATATATATATATATATATATATATATATATATATAGGGTGTCCATAAAAGATTGTACCCTTTTCAAAAAATTTATTCTCGGCCCCATACGGTGGTACGAGGATGCTTTCTATGACAAAAGTAAGATAATCTCTGTAAGATTTTAAGCATACCTTACAAAGACTCAAAAACGATGTACCTATTTCTTTTTTTTTTCACCTAATTGACCAGTGTGTTGAGACAATTACCGGTTGCAACTCAACTGCTAAAGTTTCACTTGAAATACCTGCTGCGCGCATGCGCACTTTTTTTAGTCTTTGTAAGACAATATATATGTGTGCGTGTGCGTGTGCATGTGTGTGTGCGTGTGTGTGTGTGTGTTTGTGTGTGTGCGTGTGTGTACTGATTCAGGATGTGGATGTTGCAACAGTAATTATTATCGATAACTATGAATTGGCAGTTGTGTGCATCACTTCACATGCCTGATGTCTACCAAACACGACAAACTTTTTCTGGATGCAGAAACTCACGTCTCCATTGGTAAAGCTGCAACCATCTCTGCCTGCCTTACAACGTGTGTTTGGAAAAACTCCAAACTTACGGTGAAGATAAAAGCTGTGACATATAGGCTAAAGCATGCGTCGCCAGCACGTTACTATGTAACAGCGAGACATGGACAACCTACGCTATGCAAGAAATTAGGCTCAATAAACGTCCACCTACGGTGTCTACGTCACATTCTTGGTATTTCGTGGAAGTACAAAGTGACAAATGTTGAGGTGCTGTCACCTGCTGGCATTCAAAGCATGTATACAATGCTCAGACAGCGCAGAATGCACTGGTTTGGCCGTGTCCACCGCATGGTCGCATACCCATAGATATCTTCTTGCACAGGGCAAAAGAACAGTCGGGCGATCGCAGCTGAGGTTCATAGATGTGTGCAAGAGAGACATGAAGGCACTGAATATAAGTCCAGCAACCTGGGAGGATGAAGCTGCCGATCGCACCAAGTGGCGATGCTCCCTATGGCGACACCTCAGATTCATTCATTCATTCATTAGGCTTCAGCTCCCCTAGAAGCATAGGCCTTCATCAAACTTAAAGCCATTTAATGGGTGTATAGCCTGCATCGTACAATGAAAGAGGACATAGCCTTCATCGTACAATGAAAGGGGTACATAGCCTTTATCGTACAAAGAAAGGGGTACATAGCCTTTATCGTACAATGAAAGGGGTACATAGCCTTTATCGTACAATCAAACGTGTCCACATTCTTCATCGGATTATCAAAGGTGTCCATAGTCTTCATCGTACAATCACAGAGGTCCATAGCCTTCATGTGACAATCAAAGAGGTATATAGCCTTCATCGTACAATGAAAGAGAACATAGCCCTCATCGTACAATGAAAGGGGTACATAGCCTTTATCGTACAATCAAATGGTTCCACAGCCTTCATCGGATTATCAAAGGTGTTCATAGCCTTCATCGGATTATCAAAGGTGTCAATAGCCTTCATCGGATTATCAAAGGTGTCCATAGCCTTCATCGGATTATCAAAGGTGTCCATAGCCTTCATCGGATTATCAAAAGTGTCCATAGCCTTCATCGGATTATCAAAAGTGTCCATAGCCTTCACCGGATTATCAAAGGAGTCCATAGCCTTCATCGGATTATCAAAGGTGTCCATAGCCTTCATCGGATTATCAAAGGTGTTCATAGCCTTCATCGGATTATCAAAGGTGTCCATAGCCTTCATCGGATAACCAAAGGTGTCCATGGCACAAACATGTATAAGAAACTTAGCTCTACTTACTGCACACTTCTGTCTACTCAGAGAGCTGTTTAAAAAAATAAAGGACTGATGCATACAACAAATTTCTTATGGCTTAATGTGTATTCTCTGTAACTAACACTTTCCACTACTCCATTCAGTAAATCCTTTCTCTTTTATGCCTTTATTGTTAGCATTTCATGTACAATTTTGCTGGTCTTAGATCCTGTTTTGATTTCATTTGCGTTTATTTGAAACTTACTTCCGCTGCTATGTAACTTTCCGGTTTGCTATTTTTCATTATTGATTATGCTATGTATTAAGTATTGATCGTTAGCAAAGAAGAGCTCACTCCTATGTCATGCTGAAAACTGTACATCATCATCACTACCCTATAGCTCCCCACGGAGAATAGGCTTTCAGCAAACCCATATCAAGTCCTCATGCTACATGCCATCAGATCAAAGTCTTGCCATCTCTTTCTCGTCATGTTCATTTCTGTTTCCAGTTTTCTTCTACTCGTATACTTTGGTTTATCTTTATCCTTCTTGTGCCGATGGTCAAGAAAATATAGGCCTAACACCATATTCCCAATATGCTTTAATGGGCATGTAACGGGATCCTTTACCTTTTTTTTTTTATCTTTCTTACCCTTGGGATTCCAGAAAAAAGAACTGCCTGGTACCAATACCTTGCTCTTTCGACAGGTTAGGGACCAGAGCTATGACGAAAGTCGAAAATCGACGAAAGTCGAAGCATAGCCTTTATTTAGCTTACAAATGCATTCGGGCCGCCAAAAAACGAAAATAACTAACTATATAACACTTGCGAATGCGTGCAACACCTAGATAAACAGAAATAAACATAAGAGTAAAGAAAATACAGTAATAAATAAAAAATACGTAAATAGCATTTTACCTTAAAATCATTCTTGAGCAAGTAGACGATGAATACATACAGTATGTACAGTTTTGAATGTTGGTAATTTAGGGAGATTCTAGAATTAGAAAACCAGATGGAGAAAATTGAGGTGGCTCATCTTCAGAACTGGAGGATTTCAATCTAATTCTTTTAGGAGAAGGGCACTTTGAAGGAGATCTAACTGGAGCTGGGGCTGATGTTGATGGCTCGGAATCTGAAGGGTTAGAGGGAGGGGTGACTGAAGTTGGTTGTGGCGGTTGCATCTTGAAAAAGGAGAGCAAAGACGTTTACCTCATTGATGTCTTCTTCCTTTCTCTAAGAAGTTCTCTGTAACATGCTATTTGGTGTTCTAGCCCACTATTTACTTTTGAACTTCTGTCGAAATTTATTCTACGTTGAAGATCTGCTGCTTTGTGTAGCCAACTTCTTCTATAATTGTTTCAAGCTTCACTTGAAAAGCTCCTGCAGCTGCGGTATCTGCGCTAGCTGATTCTCCCTTCACTGCTATATTATGCAAATTTGACCTTTTCTTAAATTTCTCAAACCAGCCCCTGCTAGCTCCAAATGTCTCTTCAGCTGATGTCTCTCCTTGTTCAGCCTTCATTGCATTAAATAAAGTTTGTGCTTTAGCCTGGATAAGATCTTGGCTTAGAGGAATGTTGTGGCTGACTTGGTCTTCAATCCACACATTTAACACTTTCTCCATCTCACCAATTAAATTGTGACGCTTTCTAATAAGTTTGGTATGCACTGGCGTAGCGTTTTTAATTTCCTCTAACACTTTAGCTCTGTTCTTTACAATTGTGCTAACTGTAGTGCTTGGTACACCTAGCCTGCGGCCTATTTCAGCATTTAAGATGCCTTGTTCATTAAGCTTGATTAGCTTAAGCTTTTCTTGCAAATTGAGAACCTTATGGGTTCTTTTAACTTTGTCACTACACTTAGGACCCATTATGAATATATTAAAGCAGAAAAATAAGTAGTACTGTATAAGGCCTAATCACACAAAAAAGTACAGTATGAAAACTGTACACGTGTCGTGTAATCACGATATGAACACTGTCATTAGACTGTTATCACTAAAATAACTATGAACTGTTTACAGTATAATCACAAAAATAATATAGTATGAATAGTTTTGTTATTTTAATCACAAAAATAACTAGTATTAATATGTTTAATGACAAATATAAGAGATTCAATGCGGACAACTTAAAAAAAACAGTGCACACCGAACGATTTCTGTTCAAAGACTGAACGACGAAAGAATCAAGATGACGCGCAGTTGTGACCAAATGCGACGAAAGAGCGAAGCGAGCGACGAAATTTGGAAACGTGGTTAGAATTGAAAACCGACGAAAGAGCGAAGCGACGAAAGTCGAAGCGACGAAAGTCGAGGTATTGGTGTAGTTCTATCAAGAGGTCTCCTCAATATGAGGCTTATCCGTTTCTACCGTCGTCTGCTAATCTTGTATTCTACTGGCAGTTATCTGGTTCTTGTCATAAGTTCCACGATGGTGAATGTTAAGTCATGATTCGGAGGGGGAGTTAAGTGTTAGGGATTATTATGTACGGGGCTGATTTTTGTTAGTAAGCACGTTTAAAGTCATGAGATAGATTTTTTATTTGGGTACTTTGTGTACGATTATTTTGGAACATAGCTCAACTGAGTCTGTGTTAGTTTAAAAAAAAATAAAGAAACTGTTCTAATGTTCTTAGTAGTAGGGGAAAGAGACGGATGAGCTGAGCTCACATGTCAAGCAGTTAGTTCGCGCATGAGCGACTTTACTGAGTTGTACTGAGAAACTGTAATCTCAGTCATTAAGTATCCGGCAGGGCTTCGAGATGGTTGTTTGTCTCGCAAGTGTGACCAGAGTGTGTTATTGAAGGGAAGAGTTTTTTCAAGATTGTATTCAAATGCCATGGATTAACCTATGACGAATTGCTATGTATGCAATCCCTTTTCCTTTGATGGATGTTTTTTCTATGGATATTTGCTGTACTGAGAGTTGCTGTGTATGCAACCAATTTATGGATATTTGTTGTACTTACCTATGACGAATTGCTATGTATGCAATCCTTTTCTTTTGATGGATGTTTTTTCTATGGATATTTGCTGTACTGAGAGTTGCTGTGTATGTAACCAATTTATGGATATTTGCTGTACTAAGAGTTGCTGTGTATGCAACCAATTTCTGGATATTTGCTGTGTTCTGCAACCTATTTGCCATGGATTTTGTACGCTGTAGTAACCTGTGACAATGTACTACCTGTGATGTCTATGTTACTGTGATAAATAAAATGTGTATGAGTTGGATACGAACTCGTCTTACCCATTGGTCTATTCCTGACCTACGTTACTGTTGTGTGGGTGATACCAGAGACTTACATAATTTAAGAATTCACGACATTCGCTCATTGCATATTATACAACTGTCGGCCACTGCTGTAAGCCAGACATTTATCACAACAACAGAAGCAGCTTGCAGCACAATCTACACTTAACAGAATGACAGCCCAAAAGAAATAATCACCCAGTAACAGAAGAAATTTACACAGTAACAGTGATCTTGTCGAACCAAAACCATTCATAATCTCTCTTAAATAATTTGTCTGACCCATAAATTATTTTAACCTGCAGGACAAGGTCTTGGTATTCCGGAGGAAGAACGAAGCACTGTTGTGACTGTAAACCCAGGATCCATTCTATTTCTCTGGCTGTCTGCCCACGGGCACCAAGACAAGTTGTTGTTAGGGCAGAGTAGATGCTAAAGTGAAAACAAAGACGTGGACAGGCATGCAATAAAAACACCAAGTCATGCATTCACAGTTGCAGATACAGAGAGAAAGAGACGAAAGTTAAAATAAAAGAAAGATAGATTATGTGCGGAGACAATCATCATCATGTAGCATGTCCTTTGCAGAACGTCGTTCTCATCACAGCCCGCCTGAAAGACTCGATCTCTAGCCAGCCTTCCGCCTCCTCCATTGTCGTATTCAAGATGTCTTCAATGTCCTGTGTCCACCGTCGTCTTGGTCGGACCCTGCCTCGCCTTCCAGGTACCATACCCTCCATCACTACTTTTTCTAAACCACTATGACGTTTAATGTGGCCAAAGTGTTTCAGTTTCCGGGACATGATATTGTTTATGAGCCAGTTTTCCCTCGATGTTCAGGTCGTGTAGGATGTCTATATTTTTCTTCCTCTTGGTACAATATATTCTGATAATTTTTCTGTTACACTTTGCTTTGGAAGATTCGATTATTTTCTATAATGTTTGCTGAGACAATACAATTAACTATGTTAGAATAAATAAAGAGAGAACCCCGAGGTTTATGACGAGTGAAAAAATTAATGCATGTGTAAGGAGTTATGCTATAGGCACTTGTAAAAAAAATACAGAAGTAGAAAGTTAGACAACAGAAAGACAACTATCAGGTTCAAGTCCCCGGTAAGCCAATCACTTCAGGTATTTTTTTTCCTTTTGTTTAGTTTGTCTACTTATTTTCTTACGAGCGTCTACAACAAACCCCATTTTGTGTTTTATTTTTTAAAATTATCAATTACTCGTACATTAGACAAATTACAGTACGTTGATGGGGCCGCGGAGTAGATGCTAAAGGAAAAACAAAGACCCCGACAGGCAAACAATGAAATAAAAAATGCAAGACAGTTATTCAAAGTTACAGTCAGAGACACGTGACAAGTCAAGGGGTACAAAGATATATATATATATATATATATATATATATATATATATATATATATATATATATATATATATATATATATATATATATATATATATATATATATATATATATATATATATATATATATATATATATATATATATATATATATATATATATATATATATATATATATATATATATATATATATATAAAGAAAAGTTAAAAAAAAATAGTGGGGCCGGCATTACAAAGCTGTTTGTTTACTGCTACTACTGAAATTATCAATACCATTTATGTTAGCTGTTTTGCCCTGTTTAGTTGTAAATTTGTATTTGTTGTCAGGTTCATTGTATTTTATTTGATTTATTCTTCATTATTGTTTGTGAGATGTGTACACCTTATCTTGCTTTAATTCAGTTATCAGATGTATTGTATGCTGCGAAATTGTGCTTGTATTGTCATAAGTGTGGTAGAGCAAATTATTTTTCATTTTGCTACAGTTCATACATTTCTGCCTTGGTTTATTCATTAGTATTTTCTTGGGTTGGCTCTGTCTACTGTTCTCCTGTAATTTTGTTTGTACCTCTAATTTCTTTTTTTTTTTGCTCCTAATATACCATCTATAGTTTAATGCAGTTGATTGATATTGAGTGGTGACATAATTGTTGCTGTTATTGCTCACATATATATATATATATATATATATATATATAATATATATATATATATATATATATATATATATATATATATATATATATATATATATATATATATACATATATACATATATATATATATATATATATATATATATATATATATATATATATATATATATATATATATATATATATATATATATATATATATATATATATATATATATATATATATATATATATATATATATATCTATATATATATATATATATATATATATATATATATATATATATATATTGATTATAGTATTATTGGACAATTTGGTCAAAACAATAGTGAATTATGGCTAACCTGAAATATTTTACCAAGCTTGGTAAGGATTTTGGTATGGAGGGTAAGGTTTTAAAAACCTTTGCATTCACTGAGCATGCAAAGGAAATAAAGAGGTTAGAAGACGTGGCAAGAGATCAGAGACTCTTGGCTAGGGAGAAGAGAGATGAAGAATTAGATGAGAAGAAAAGATAAGAAGAATTGGCTGAGAAGAAAAGACAGGAAGAATTAGCTGTTAAGCAAGAGAATAAAAAAAGAGAACATGAAATTGAGGAGAAAAAATTGGCACATGCTCAAGCAGAAATAAAGGCACAACAGGAACTTTAAGAAAAAAATTGGCACTTGCACATGCTCAAAGAAGGGCAGAAATGGAGTTAGAAAAATTAAAATTTCAACATCAACAGGTTAATCCAGCAGGTGAAGAGGCTGGAAAGAAAGACCATGCCTCTACTTGTAAACTAAATTTGCCCAAATTTAATCCCAATACTGACGATATTTCACGCTTTTTAAAAATATGTAAAACATGTTTGTTGCGTGATAAATTCTCGCAACATCGTTTTATTTCAATATCTATTTTATAACGCAAGGGCAACAACTGCTTGAAATTTATAGTCACTTTTCTCGGTAAGCATTTGTCTTCTCGCGTTGGTATCGAATGCAGTTAAGTTTGAGCTGTGGTCATTTTGCGCTGGACTGCGCATGACTTGTCTTGCTTTTTGGTCGATCGGTTTCCGCCCACCACTAGTGGAGTGAGCGATTTGGAATGGCGAAAGAGATGCCTCGTTGAAAAGGGGATCTCCGCTATTTTTTTTGTTCTGTCAGGAATGTGAGAGTCCTCTTATGGATATTTCGTTTATTCGAGATAATACCTCTAGTGTATTTGCACATGCCGGGAGGCATAATATTTCTGTGTATTTCCGGAAGGCAAGGTAAATTAACATTTTCATTAACTCTATCGATTTTTGGTCGTGAACGATTTCTGGTTCATAGCCTGTCTTCGAAAGTCGTCGTCACGAGATGTTTTCCTAGCTCACATGTCGCTGTATTGTACTGCATCGGTTGATGCAGGTACCAAGGACCATTACTTGCTACTTTGTTAAATGAACTAGGTTTGAAAAACCTTTATTATCTAGAGGATATTTTTGAGGACATTATTTATACTTCGGCAGACGTGTCTGTCTTGCTGAAGTCAAACTAAGGAGAGTGAACTGATCTCATACATCTGGTTATCTCCTGGCTGTTATAGAAAGGGATGGAGTTTTTCACCTGACTACATTTACAGCACTTTGAAATATAACATGCATCTGACTCATCATTGTAATGCTGTCTACCGTCTATTGCTGTATTGAATGTTGCTGTGATAATGACTGTTTGATGTGCCTACATATTCGCGTAACCATTTTGTCACTGTGGCGTCCACAATAAATAATGAAGAAAAACGTCAACGGCTGTTACAAGAATCATTGACTTTATACGTCGTGAGTTTACTGACGTCCTATGTGGATTGCCCTGTTATTTTTGTATGAACATTGTTTTTGACTGAACACATCTGCACACCACACAAAACCAGACATGCGGATACCATCCATCATCATATGGCATCACGCATCATTTGGTGGCCATAAGCTGGTTTGATTCTGGTACCAGCAAACACGGGGTCCCTTACCCACTTCATTTTCAACAAGAATTCATCAGCATCCTTCAAGAAATTAACATTCTTCAATACAGTCAACATCTTCAAAATTTTCAAAGTACTCGGCGTTGCCCGGTAAAAGTCAAAATTTCAACTTTTTGACGGAAACAAGAATTTGACAGTACCCGGCGTTGTTACATGTTGCCGGATAACTCGGACTGCTGTTATCTTTTACGCAAGTCAAGCAAGTTGCTGCTGTCAAGGTTCCAGAGCTGTCGTTTTTGTGAAGGTCAAGTGCCGGTTGAAACGGGTTGTTTTCTGAAGAAGGCCAAGTACCGATTTCCATCAACTTACTTTTGGATTAGAAGGTCAAGTGCCGAAACAACTCAACACACAGTATTTCAGAAGCTCTTGTACCATCGTGTTAGCAGTGGAAGCAGTTCAGATGTGCCATCATCGTTGGAGCTTCGCTCTTTAGGACGTTGATTGACATCCGTTTTTCTGCTGTTCTACGATTGGAAGCCTATAAGTTAAGTGGCCTGTTTGTATGTAAACTGTGCCCTTATACTTCTGCTGAGTCTTCTGTGTATCATCTCATTCTATATGTTATATGTTTATATGTTATTCGTATATTTATATGTTTATATTTCAGCGGGTTCTCGGTTGGGTGGTGTCTCCGTTAGATTATGCCACGTCATAGAGGTCGTCTATTGTGAGCGTTTTCTGTAAGGTTTGCAAATTTCCGATACTGGAATTTGCTAAGCGACTTCTGTTGCTATTTATGTTAGCTGTGATGACATGTTTTAATATTGTTTTCGTTATTATTTCGCATTCTTTAGTTTTGTTTTGATTTGTTTGTATTTGTTAGCCTACTCTTGTCTATAATTTAGTTTCATACAACATTTTTGTTTATACACTGTGGTGTCATGTATTTTGTTTAATTCTATCGCAGATATCGTCACATTTTTTGTGATATTTCATTAATTTCTGCTTTATTTTTAGTTGATTTCTGCGAACGTTTTTGTATTGTTGCTGATCTTTGTTATTGTTTACATTGTTATTGTTTACATTGTTTGCATTGTTTACATTTTCAATGTTTACATTCTGCATGTGTTTACATAGTCATTGTTTACAGTTATAGTAATTAGTTAATGGGCTATGCTAATGCACTGTTACTACTACACTGATGATAAATGAATGATGAATAGTGTCGTGCACTATTGAATGAGAAGTGCACTTATGATCAAGAATTGATTGTTGATATTTCATATACAAGTTCTTTGATTGGAGACTTGTTTCCCACAGAGACTGGGATAATATAAGGTGATGTGAATATACAAGTGCTTAATTAAGACTTGTTACACTTAGGTTTGAAACAAATTAGTTAATTATTTCAGGTTGGACTTATATATTACTCATCATGTCTACATTTGAGCACTTTATTGAGCAGGGTAAATTGCTTGGGAAGACTGGTGATAAGTTAGAAGAATTTGCAACTGCTCGATATGATAAAGCAATGGAAGCTGAACAAAAGAAACTGCAGATGGAAGCTGAACAAAAGAAACTGCAGATGCAGGTGGATGAAAAGAAATTCCAAATGGAAATGGAAAAACAAAAAAGGGAATCAGAAGCTGAGGAAAGAAAACTCCAGCTAGAAGCTGAGAATAAAAGACTTGAAAAAGAGGCTGAAAATAAAAGACTTGAAAAAGAAGCTGAAAATGAAAGACTTCAAAAAGAAGCTCAGGCTGAGGAAAGAAGATTACAGAGAGAGTCTGATGAGAGGAAAGAGAAAGCAAAAATGGAACATGAAGAAAAGGTCTTAGCTTTAGAGTTGGAAAAATTGAAATTGACGAGCATGAGTAATGGTAATGATTCAAACAAGGGTTCATCTTCTGGTAAGGCTAATAATGATACTTTTAAGATTAAGTTACCAACATTTAGTCCTTCCAGCGATGACATAATGTTCTATCTGGACAGATTTGAACAAGCATGTACAGCTCATAACATAGACAAAGCAAAATATGTTTATCAGTTATCAGGGATACTGACAGGTAAAGCTCTAAGTATATTAAATATGGTGGATGAACCTGACAAGAACAATTATGAGGTTGTCAGGGCCGCTTTGTTAAAGAAATATCAGCTTAACGAAGACGGCTATCGTCTACAATTTAAAAACATGTTACCTGAAAATGGAGTTGAATTCTCCGAGTTTATTGCAAGAATACGCATTACTTTCTCACGATGGGTTGAACTATCTAAGACGGAAAAAACTTATGAAGGACTTATGGACTTAATACTTAGAGACAAAGTCATGTCGTCTGTCAATGAGTCTTTCCTTGCTTTCCTTCATGAACGTAAACCTAAAACAATAAAAGAAATGGAAGATTTCTGTTGCAAATACGTAACTGCGCACCCACACATAACCATGGGTAACTCTAAGGTGAAAGAAGGTTTACCAGTTGCTTCGGCAGCTCCGTATGGCCAAAACTTTGCTCGTAGATTCCAACAAAATTTTGATAGAAAGAGTAGCGGTAATTTCTGTCAAAATCATGGAAATCAATTTCATGGTGATTCTTCTTCGAAGAATTGGAGACAACCTGATAGTACTCGTTACTATCACCCTAATAATTATAAGCATTTCAAAAGAGGATATGGTAATAGAGGTTATTCCTGCCGAAGACCTCAGAACCAAACAAATAGATGTTCGCATCAATGTGAACATGATAGTAATCGTGGAAACTGGAATTCGAACCAGGATAACAATTACAATAGAGACAATAATAACTGCAGAGATAATAATAACTTTGATAACTTCAGAGGTAATAATAGTCGGGGTAGGTCTCAACACAAAAAAAAAGAGATATCAGCAGGCTAATGCTGTACAACAGGAAACTGAGGGAGCCTGTAATCATGTTGTTGATAGTAAAAACTTTGACGCTGTCACTGGTTCTGCTTTTGACTTTGAGAGAGCAAACAAATGCCCCCAATGCAGTACTTTATTCGAACCGGGTACCATAACTACTCTGAGTTGTGGTCACCCACTTCCCGCTCTTCCTGCTGCTGTTGCGCATGACGGGAGGGGTTCTTTAATTCTACATAAGGGTCTTGTTAATGATACTCCGGTCTCACTACTTTTCGATTCCGGATGCACCACTATTGGTGTTAGACAATCGCTTGTAGATCCATCTTGTGCTACAGGAAGGGTTATTAAATGTGTCACATTTGGCGGCACTCTAGAAAAATATCCTACTGCTGTAATTCGCATTGCCACTCCTTTCTTTACTGGAGATGTGCATGCTTGTCTCTTACCTAATCCTATTGCGGACCTTATTATTGGTCGTATTCACGGAGTTAGGGAGTGTACCCCACAGCAGATTGCTGCTTGGGAAGATAATAACATGCAAGCTACAAATGCAGTAGTTACAAGAGCACAAGCTCTACAAACACCCGAAACTTCACTGAATAGTGATAATGAAGTTGATAGCCAAGATAGTCACTTAGTAATTACTCGTGACTCTTTCATAAAATTGCAAGAAGAAGATCCTTCTTTAAAAAAAATTCTTCGTTCTTGCGAAGAAAGGTGATCCGAATCAGGATACAAATAGAAAATCTTGGATTGCAATGAGAAACGGCGTACTTGTACGTATGGTACAAGATTCGACTACGTCGGCACATTCGCAAATTCTTGTTCCCAAGAGCATGAGAGTCCAAATATTACAACATGCTCATGATTCGCAATGTGCTGGACATATGGGTTTTGCCCGTACGAAGTCGAGAGTCCTTGCGGCTTTCTTTTGGCCTTTTGTCAATAAGGACATTCGTATTTACTGCCGATCATGCAAGGTATGTCAGGAGGTCAAATCTAGAGGACCACGACAGGCTGCGCCTATCCAGGCTGCTGACATTCCTATTCGGCCGTTTCAGAAAATGGCCATAGATATTATTGGCCCTTTTAAGGTCAAGTCGGCCAGAGGACATCAGTTTATCCTTACATGTGTCGATATGTGCACACGTTGGCCAGAGGCTATTCCTCTTAAGAGCATATCTACTACAGATATCGCAGATGCTCTTTGGTTGATATTTTCTCGCTTGGGGTTCCCCAGAGAAATATTGTCAGACCATGGCACTCAACTCATATCTGACACTATGTCACAGGTAATGTCTACCTTACATATTGAACGATCTCTCAGTAGTATCTACCATCCTATGTCTAATGGGTTAGTTGAGCGTCTGAATAGAACGCTCAAGACTTTGCTTGGTAAGATAACTGAAGATCATCCTCAAGATTGGGACAGGGTTTTACCCGCGGATCTCTTTGCCTATAGAGAAGTCCCTAATGAACACACAGGATTTTCTCCCTTCGAACTTGTCTTTGGCGCGCGTCCACGCGGCCCTATGTCTTTATTACACGATCTCATCACTGCCGATGATATTAGCGATGAAACTCAATCCTCATATGAGTATGTCATTGCTCTTAGACAAAAGATCATTGAGGCATGTAAGCTAGCAACTGCTTCATCAGAAATTGCTAAAGAGAAGGCAAGGCAGTTTGCTAACAAGAATAGATGTCTACGACAACTTTGTCCAGGTGACAAAGCATTCGTCCTACTCCCCAGTAGGGAAAATAGACTTCTTATTGCATGGAAAGGTCCGTATGCAATAGTCTCTCGGATTTCCGATGTTGACTATGTGATCGATATTGATGGAAAGCATAAAACTTTCCACATAAACATGCTTTCGGAATTTCACGAACGTCCGGACTATTTGCTGCCTATTTTCCAGGCAACGGATGATGCTCCTGCACCTCACGGTCATTATTCATCCCTGTCTGTCATACAGGATGAGGAAGCTACCTTCTCTGATGTCAACCTTCCGTTTCCAGTGGTTCCATTACATTCCACGGAATCTTGGAAAAACGTTTCTGTTTCTCCTAATCTTTCTGGTGACGAACATCGACAAGTCTCGTCGATGTTACAAACATTTCAGGATGTTCTCACTGACATTCCTGGACACACAGATGTCATAGAACATGACATAATTCTTACCGACAATAATCCAATTAGGGTTAGGCCGTATCCTATTCCTATACACTTTCAGTCGCAAGTGGAAAAGGAATTGGATGAAATGATTCAATTAAATATAATTGAACCATCGACTTCACCATATTCTTCTTCCATGGTTATTGTCCGGAAGAAGGATAAGAACATACGAATTTGTGTTGATTATCGCAAATTGAATCAGGTCACAAAGTTCGACGCTGAACCGATGCCTTTGTTAGAAGATCTACTGATTAGACTTTCTAATTCTAGATTCTTCACTAAACTTGACTTGTCTAAAGGTTATTGGCAAGTGCCTTTAGCAGAGCATGCCAAACCTCTTACTGCTTTTTCTACACCTAGGGGTCTATTTCAATGGAATGTTATGCCTTTTGGTCTCATGAACGCCCCTGCCACTTTCGTTCGCATGATGCGTCGAATTCTGTCACATCGTTCGGATGTCATCGCATACTTAGATGACATCTGTCTCTTCAGTGATACCTGGGAAGATCACTATTTAGGGTTATATGACTTACTGTCCACTCTACGTGAGAATAATTTGACAGCAAAACCTTCTAAAGCTTTTGTTGGTTTTGGTGAAATCTCTTTCCTGGGTCATCGTGTTGGTCATGGTCTCTTGAAGACAGAAGACCACAATACTTCCAAAATACTGAACATCTCTGTTCCTAAAACGAAGAAACAAGTTAGGAGTCTCTTAGGTTTAATTCAATTTTATGGGAGATTTATTCCAAATTTATCTTCGATCATGGCACCTCTATCAACATTGTTGAAGAAAGGTTCGCCTAATCTGGTCCGTTGGTCTGAAGAATGCCAATCTTCACTAGACCAAATCAAGAATATATTTTCTTCTCCTCCCATCTTAAGATTACCTACTCTTGATAGGACTTTTGTTCTTCGGAGTGATGCTTCATCCACTGGGATTGGAGCAGCACTGATGCAAGAATATGCAAAATACTCTGCATCCTGTTATGTACATTTCTAGAAAACTAAATGCGGCAGAGAGGAACTACTCGGTTTTAGACCGTGAGTTGTTAGCGATGGTTTGGTCAATTCTAAAGCTACAAAGATTCCTCCTGGGCGCACATTTCATTCTAGAGACTGATCAGAAAGCTCTTACAGCTATTCAGACTAAGAATTTGAAGAGTTCGAGATCCACTCGATATGCTATAGCTCTTCAACCTTTTCACTTCACGGTACGAGCTATCCGTGGTGCGGATAATGTGATGGCTGACATTTTGTCTAGATGCCCACATGACTCTAACTAATACTTCTGTCCTATATTTCCATATATTACAGAGTCATAACACACCTATATTTCTACAATAGATTAGCACATCTGTACTTACTTTATATGTACACACTATCGTGCTTTGTTGTCATCTTCTTCTGTTCGTTTTTTAAGATGATAGAGGAGGACTGAGTAGTTAATATAAGGGCCGTTAGTTTACTAAACAGCCACAATTATTAATAATGTATTGTACCTTATGAAGCATATTAGTTATTAATTAGCATTATATTGCTTGTACTTTCTCAGAATGTCATTGTTGAGCTGAGGACTTACCTTACTAGTATCAAGCATGACGAGTTCTAGATTGTGTACTTACCCTCGGAATACCAGAGCATATGTCCTGGATCGTCATGTAGTTTAACTTTACTATGTACTTATGTCATTACATGTCAAAGAATGTACTATTTAAATTTTCCTATCAGATTTGTACATCCATTTTTAAAGACAATATTAGAGTATGCTGTTTAATGATGATTATAGTAACTTGCATACGTATATTGTGTTTACATGCTAACGTGATGTGTGTTGGTGACACCTCCCCGATGTGAACTATTGTTTGGCAATTTAGTTAATTATCAGCGCATAATTCGTGCGTTTTGAGCCGCTTATCGCATGCTCTTTGATATTGAAAAAAAAAAAAATATGTTCCACATTTTTTTTTTTATCGGGAGGAGGTGGTGATATGTTGCGTGATAAATTCTCGCAACATCGTTTTATTTCAATATCTATTTTATAACGCAAGGGCAACAACTGCTTGAAATTTATAGTCACTTTTCTCGGTAAGCATTTGTCTTCTCGCGTTGGTATCGAATGCAGTTAAGTTTGAGCTGTGGTCATTTTGCGCTGGACTGCGCATGATTTGTCTTGCTTTTTGGTCGATCGGTTTCCGCCCACCACTAGTGGAGTGAGCGATTTGGAATGGCGAAAGAGATGCCTCGTTGAAGAGGGGATCTCCGCTATTTTTTTTGTTCTGTCAGGAATGTGAGAGTCCTCTTATGGATATTTCGTTTATTCGAGATAATACCTCTAGTGTATTTGCACATGCCGGGAGGCATAATATTTCTGTGTATTTCCGGAAGGCAAGGTAAATTAACATTTTCATTAACTCTATCGATTTTTGGTCGTGAACGATTTCTGGTTCATAGCCTGTCTTCGAAAGTCGTCGTCACGAGATGTTTTCCTAGCTCACATGTCGCTGTATTGTACTGCATCGGTTGATGCAGGTACCAAGGACCATTACTTGCTACTTTGTTAAATGAACTAGGTTTGAAAAACCTTTATTATCTAGAGGATATTTTTGAGGACATTATTTATACTTCGGCAGACGTGTCTGTCTTGCTGAAGTCAAACTAAGGAGAGTGAACTGATCTCATACATCTGGTTATCTCCTGGCTGTTATAGAAAGGGATGGAGTTTTTCACCTGACTACATTTACAGCACTTTGAAATATAACATGCATCTGACTCATCATTGTAATGCTGTCTACCGTCTATTGCTGTATTGAATGTTGCTGTGATAATGACTGTTTGATGTGCCTACATATTCGCGTAACCATTTTGTCACTGTGGCGTCCACAATAAATAATGAAGAAAAACGTCAACGGCTGTTACAAGAATCATTGACTTTATACGTCGTGAGTTTACTGACGTCCTATGTGGATTGCCCTGCTATTTTTGTATGAACATTGTTTTGACTGAACACATCTGCACACCACACAAAACCAGACATGCGGATACCATCCATCATCATATGGCATCACGCATCAATGTTGCCATGAGTTTAAGATTGATAGAGCTACATGGCACAGCAGGTTAATGAGTTTATTATTTGATTAGGCTCTTACTGCAGTCTGCACCATGGATGATCATACTAGAAATGATTATGATGCTGTGAAAACTTTATTGCTACAAAAGTATCAACTGGAGGAAAATGGTTACAGATTGAAAATCATATCATTGTTGCCTGATTCAGCAAAGGATTTTGCTGAATTTATTTCATCAATTAAGCTTTGCTTTTCTAGATGAATTGATTTGTCAAAAATTGATAAAACTTTTGATGGGCTGGCTGACTTAATTTTAAGAGACAAAGTGCTGTCTTCAGTCAGTGGTGACTTTTTGTCCTTTTTGCAGGAGAGAAAGCCTGAAACGTTGGCTGCTGTAGAAAATCTTGGACGACAATACCAAATTGCACATCCTGAAAGAAATCTTTACAGGACTACCATAAAGGATCCATTGCCGGTGGAATCTGCTGGAACCATGATGTCCAATCCACCCAGACAAATATTAAATAGCATGGACAGACATTTTCGATTAAATCGAGATAATAATAATGGATCTTTCAGAGGGAGGTATAATGTAACAATAGGTCACAACAACCTCAAAGGAATTTCCATTCATATGATGATGGATATATATCTCAAAAATCTTCTTTCAGACCTAACAGGGACTGGAACAGAGGTGGATATAATTTCCAATCAAACAGAGGCTAAAGGTCATTTTAAGGAAACAATGTAAATAATTACAACAACAGGTTCTCAACTTAACAATAACTTTCGACGTTCTAGGAATTCTGAACGTTCCAATGCAGTTGTGCATCAAAATGATAATAATACAGTCCAACATAACAATTTTGCTGCTCATGCAAATGCATGTAGTGTGGACATGTCAAATAGTACTAATTGTTCTGAATGTTTTTCTTTGTTTCAGCTACAGGGAGTTCCTAGGTTCCTATGTGGACATCCTTTGCCAGTCATGTCCCCTTATGATGGGACAGGTTCACTAGTGTTTAATAGGGGTTTTGTAAACAACCAACTTGTTTCAGTGCTCAGGGACACTGGATGCACTACTGTTGGGGTGCAAAGGTCATTAGTAGACAAATCTGATTACACAGGCATAGAAGTCAAGTGCATTACATTCGGGGGCACAGTTGAATATTATCCAACTGCTGAAGTATTCTAAGATACCCTTTATTTTACTGGAAGGACTCTCGTGCGCCTGTTGGACAAACCAATTGCTGCAATAACCCTGGGGAATATCCCTGGTCTTCATGAATGCACTAATGATGATATTTTAAAATGGGAATAGCATCATTTGCTTATGGCAAATGCTGTCACTACTAGAGCTCAGTCTCGTGCAAGGTTGCATGAACATATCCAGATTAAGGAGATGACTGATGAGGTGATGAATGAAGAGAGGGTGACTGAAGAGGTGGTGACTGATGAGGAGATGTCTGATAAGGAGGGGACAGATGAGGATGATTTACATGTTGAGCTTATTGACAAAGAATCATTCATACAGATGCAAAATGAAGATTATTCATTAACAAAAATTTTTCATGTTGCCAAGTCTGTTGATGTGGTATTTAATGATAATTCTTTACACTAGTACACAATCAAGAATGGGATCTTAATTCGGAATTTTCTACGATTCCACATCCGTAAAAAAACAAATTATTGTACCTACTAGTTTCCGCCCATTTGTCTTACTGCGTACTCATGATGTTAATTGTGCAGGACATTTAGGGATTGCCAGGACAAAACAGGGGTTTTGTCTCATTTCTTTTGGCCTGGGGTGACAAGAGATGTGAAAAACTTTTGTCGCACGTGCAAAACTTGCTAAGATGTGGCAACTAAACGCCCGAAGCATAATGCGCCTATCCAGGCTTCAGACATATCGTTGCTTCCATTCGCAAAAATGGCAATCGACCTAATAGGTTCACTACCAGTCACGTCAGCTAGAGGTCATCGTTATGTGCTAACATGCATTGATATGTGCACGCGCTGGCCAGAGGCTATTCCTCTGAAAACAGTATCCACTACAGATGTTGCTAACGCGCTATTTTTAATTTTCAGTCGATTGGGTTTTCCCGAAAACATATTATCATATCGGGGAACTCAGTTTATTTCTGACGATATGACTCAGGTTATGAAAGAGTTTGAGATATATAGATCTCTTAGTAGTGTATATCACCCAATTGCGAATGGGAAAATTGAGAGGCTAAATCGATGTCTTAAACAAATGCTAGGCAAGGTAACTGCAAAATTCCCAGCGGTATTGTTCACCTATCGGGAAATACCTAATGAACATACTGGATTTGCGCCATTTGAATTAGTCTTCGGTGCCAAGCCAAGAGGACCTATGTCCATTCTAAAACAGTTACTGGTTGGAGCTGACATGCCTGAGAATGTTCAAACCTCCTACCAATACGTGGTTAACTTGAGAAAGAAAATTATCGACGCATGCCAGATAGCTGTAGAAGCATCAGAAAAAGCTAAACTTAAGGCAAGATTGTTTGTTAATCAAAACAGAAGACTGTGCCAATTATGGCCGGGTGATGAGGCCTATGTATTGTTACCCAATAAGGACAATAAATTACTTGTATCTTGGAGAGGACCATATACTGTACTTGAAAGGTTATCAGATGTTGACTACATTATATCTATTAAAGGAAAGGAAAAAACCTTTCCCATCAACATGCTGCAACAATTTCACTCTCGTCCTCCACATCTTCTGGTTTAAGAGGCTATCGACGAGCTTATTGATCGTCGCTCTTCCTTAGCTGCCATACAGGAAGAGTTGTCTGAATTATCTAATATTTCTGAGCTTCTTTTATCTCTACCTACTTTACCACTTTCTTCTACTGAAAAGTGGAGGGATATTTCTATTTCGCCAATTCTTGATCCATATCAGAAAGATCAGATTTCTTTATTACTACAATTTTTTCCTGACGTCCTCACGGATATTCCTGGGCGTACAAATATCATTGCACATGATATTCTCCTTACTGATTTAAGACCAATCAAACTTAATCCTTATCCTATCCCTGTACATTTTCAATCACAAAAGAAATAGAGGATATGATAAAATTAAACATAATTTCTCCTTCTCAATCTCCATATAGTTTTCCTATAGTCTTGATTAGGAAGAAAGACAAATCCATTCGGATTTGCATTGATTTCAGGCGTTTAAATGCTTTGACAATCTCGGATGCGGGGCCTCTACCTTTCTTGGATTCTCTATTGGATAGACTATCTACAGCTACTTTTTTCAGTAAATTTGATTTATCTAAAGGTTATTGGCAAGTCCCCTTGTCGGACATAGCAAAACCTTATACTGCTTTTGCTACACCTTTGGGATTATTCCAATTTAATTGTATGTCTTTTGGTCTCGTTAACGCTCCTGCGACTTTTGTTCGTATGATGCGAAAAATTTTCTCTAATCGTGATGACATAATTACCTATATTGATGATATTTACCTTTTCCTTCAATCTTGGAAAGGACATGTTCTTGGAATTCAATCTTTATTAACTACTCTTCGTCTCCATCATCTTACTGCTAGACCTTCGAAAACTAAAATAGGATTCACTGAAATTTCTTTTCTTGGTCATACAGTAGGAGGCGGGTTTCTTAAGCCTGATGATTCCACTATCTCTAGGATCTTGAATCTAGAAATTCCTAAGACAAAAAAACAGTTTCGCAGTCTTTTAGGTCTTGTAGAATTCTATAGAAAATTCGTGCCTAATGTTTCAGAAATTACTTAAGTTCTGTCTTCGTTATTAAGAAAGAACTCTCCAATTAAGATTGTTTGGACACATTCGTGTAAAGTCATTACATTTGCATAAGTCTTTTTTCTCAAAATCATCAATTTTAAGATTGCCTGATACTCGATTTCCTTTTATCCTTAGAGCCGACGTCTCTGGTTTGGGAATCGGCGGTACACTTATGCAGGAATTCGATGATTGGCTACATCCAATTCGGTATGTCAGTCGTAAATTGACACCCACAGAATAAAAATAGCCCATTGTCGAGCGAGAGTTGCTCGCGGTGGTTTATTGTTTTACAAAACTGCAATGCTATCTTATGGTGCGAAATTCATCTTGGAGACATATCAGAGGGCCTTGTCCTATCTTAAGACTGCAAAATTTCGTAATGAGAAGGCTGCCAGAGCATCACTTGCGCTCCAACCCTACGAATATGACATTCGTGTCATCAAAGGCAGTCAAAACGTGGTCGCGGATGTGTTATCACGTTGCGTGAAAGACTCACTGTCATCTAGCAACACTGCTAATGCAAGTATCTTGTGAAGTTACATCAAACCTATCAACTGATTTCTCCAGAATCTCATCCCGCGAATTAAAATTAATCAACAGACGAGATTCTGTCTTTGACACAAGGCATTAATACACTCACACTAATTATTGATTGAACATTTTAATGGTTTTCACAACTATTGGCAATTTGTACCATACATCAGAGTATTCTTACCTGATTGGACACACAACTTCGTCATGTTCAAAATAACTTTTTTTTTTAACTTGACACCACAATATACTTTTTGTGACAAGTACTTAAGATGTACACATGACTTTAATCTTTTCGCGTATGATGTTGCATTCATTCACTTTACTAATATGATAGTCTGCCTAAATTCATCTATTTACGCTGTTATAAATTTGTATATTCAATAATGCTTTGCATTATTGCTGTTCATCCATAAGTTAATTAATTGATAACTGATACTGGACTTGACTGATAGGTGTTATTGGACGGTGTGAGGTATGTAAGTGCATGTATTGCTACCATCATTTTTTAATATGTTGGGTACTATTAGTTATGGCGACCCCACATTGCTGTTAAAAAGGAATTTGTCCGAAGTAGACATTGGCTTTTGTATTAACAACCATGGACCACACTTTTAGTGTTAAATTGCCTACCCTATGGCAGAAACCTGGGTGCTATGCTAGTTCTTACTTACAGTGAAATTTGATGTTACCATATTTCACTCTGGTGATGTTATACTCACACCACGAGAATAATGAAAACTTTATTTCCATTATTCGTGCGGGGGGGGGGGGGGGGCGGGGGTGTGATGTTATTCTTAAAATTCATAACATTTATGTCCATATAATAGGCAGCTCAACAGGGCTCCTTTTTTGTTTATTTTATACGGAGTCACTTATTAATAAAGGAAGTGACGTCATGCCGACATGGTTTACTTGCAGCCGTGAACAAATTTGAAGCAGAAGTGATGTGATCGTCTGCAAGAGAGATGCGGCTTGTGTTTGGAAGTGTGCGGACGTATGTGTTTTGAGCTCCTGCAGTATTCTGTGTTTTTCCTGAATTATTCCATCACCAGGACATCAATATACTTGGTTGAGGTGTCCCTGTCTTATTCTAGTAAGGAAATGTGTGCTTACTCATAAAGATGTCCAAAGGACGATATTAAATAAAGTTTGACTGATTGACAATGACCAGCGTTTGATAGGGAACGAACTGGACTTATACGTACCACTGCATTTTGCCTTTGGGCCTATATATCTATTACTATGGAGCTGTTTGTCAAAACGAATAAACTGCAATTTTTGTAAAATTGTGAAGGAGGTGTTGGTCCGCTCAGTGCAGTTATGCAGTTTTCGTTAATAGACATAGTGTAGACATGATTTTAGGCTTTTATATGCATTGGGAAGCCAAAAATAGGGTATGACTTGCTTCATTGCGATATTTGCTTTATTGCGATATTTGCTTTATTGCGGTGGTCTGGAACCGAACCCGCAATATCTCCGAGGTAAGCCTGTATCAGACAAACCCGTGTAGTTCCCGGGGGGTCTCTGAATAGACAAAGAAATAACAGGCTTACTGCTTCCTCACGAATGTCGTATAAGGCTACTTATATGAAGTTGTGCATGTGGCTGGAAACATCCTTTTCGTTTCTTTAATCCAGCTTGGCCGCATACTGACAATGCAATCAGTGACTCTCACGCCAGGTGGCGTCTTGAAGGGTGCAACAATCTGTCTCCACTTTTCTTGGTCGGCAGCTATTCTTTGTACCGTGTCCCAGCTCAGATTCACGCATTGCATCTCTGCCTCCACCGTTCTCCGCCTGGTAGCTTTTGGCCGGCCTCGTTTTCGCTTTTTTTCTGGAGTCCATAGCGTGGCAGTTCAGGTGATGGTGTCAGGGTCTCTATTGAGGATGTGGATTCGGCCAGAAAATTCGAAGAATATTCCTTATGGCAATCTCATTTTGTGAAACAACATGCCACAGAAACTGTCGCTGCAAGAGCGTGTGAATGTTTGGTGCATTCTTCCTGCAAGGGGACCAGCTAAAGTTGTGGCTCCATTGTTATTGTTAATCAGAATCGACCTCACTGCACTAAGGGCAAACCCATAGGTGCGCAGTCTCCCTCAACAAATGTCGAAGAGTATGAATGCTACGTGTACCTGTAGCCCGCTGGTTGTACATACGATGATTGCATCCTCTCTTACGTCCATTTCTACTAGTCCTACGTTTGACGCCAAACTCCAAGAGCCTCAGCCATGTTGATTCATCCATTGCAGTGTCATTATCCAGCAGGCGATTATTAATAGCCCTAAGTATCTCTCCCTTATCCGTCTCGTGTCCCCACAATGGGTGCTCTCGAGGCCAGTCTGTCAGCTCTCTCATTGCCACATACCCCTGCATAACCAGGACAGTAGATCCACACCAAGTTCTTCAAGACTTGAGGATTCTATTGATGTTTACCATTCCTGCCGCAGCCATCCTTTCTGAACTTTCCGAAGCATGGCTTGACGGTCTGACAATATAACTGCCCTGGTTGATGGAGTTTAAGTCAGCCACCTCAGTGCTGCAGTAACTGCCTCTACCTCCATTCTCATGCTGGAGGTTGTTGTCACGTAGGCTCCACTCTGTTCAGCGACGACCCTGACCTTTATTCTCGCAGAGAAGCCGCATTCTGATTTCTCCCCACGCATTACAGACCCATCTGTGTACACAATGGCGTCATCATCCCCAGCATGATCACTTATCAGCTTATTAATCTCCAGTGCTGCTTTTCCATTTCCCAAAGATCTGCACTTTCTGCCAAGGCTAATGATGACCTGCTGGTAGTTTATCCAGTTCTTCCCTGACTTACTCCACTCTTCGCCTTTGGATACATTTTCAACACTGGTCACCTGACCAATCGTAGCATCTGTCTGTGCCATCCATGGCATCCCCTTCTTGATTCTTGCTCCTTTGATGTCAGCTACATTCTCATGTAGGGGGTGTCTTTTGTCAATGGTTACCCGCATATGTGCTTTTGCCTAAGCCATTGCATATCTGTATCTGATCGACAGCAATCCGAACATGTATATTGTCGCAATGGGGGTATCACGCTTACAGCTTAAAACTAGTCGCATCATTTCATTCTGAATGCGTTCCAGTCGTTCACATTGTGACACTGACAGCGTGAGTATTTTTAGCGCGTACTCGATTACTGAAATCAAGAGATGATGATAAAGGAGAAACAACAGTCTCTGTTCCAAGCGCGTAGCAGCCATTGTTTTTAAGGCTACCAGTCCTCGCTTGCACTTCTGTTTGATCAGTTCGACTTGATACTTGAATAAAAGTCCACAATGTTCTGCCCATTGAAAGTGATATCTGGAAGGTCTGCTTTCACTATGGAGTTGTTCAAAGAGCACCACATCATACAGGCCTTGTTGGGATTGACCTTTGATCCGCTTTCCTCACACCATTTAGAAACCACCTGTAGTGTCTCTTGTATGCTTTGGACCATTTCCTGTCTGTCTGAGCCAGTTTTGTACATGAGTATGTCATCTGCAAAAGTTAATGTTCGTCCCAGTCCTGCTGGTTGAAAGGTTGCTACTTTTGCTGTGTAGATGTTAAACAGCACTGGTGATAGTAGAGAACCCTGGGTAGTCCCGGGCAAATGCGCATTGGTTCTGATGTCCAAGTTCCCAAGCAAAATGCAAATGATCTCTCCATTAAGGCAGCTGCTATCCACCTTGTTATCCAAGGGTTTACACCACATGCCATTATACAGTCTATTAGGGTTGCAAAGTCCACACTGTTATAAGCATCCTCTATGTCAATTGCGACAGCCGCCGTTTCTCTTTTACCCTGGAATCCCTCGTACACATCTAACGCAAACATTCCAGCGTTACCCCAAGTTGTTTTCATAGGCCTATAGCTACCCAGGGCATCAGGAAGGATGTGTGTATTTTCAAGGTGGCTCATTACTTGTCTTTCAACTATCTTTTCAAGTAATTTAACGTACATTCTGTAGTGCGATAATTCGATAGCTGGTGAGCAGTGTGGGATATTTGCCAGGTTTAGGAAGTGGCCGAAGGTAACTGTGTAGCCAGTATTCCGGCACCTCAGCATTCTGTTACCGGTATTGAAATCGCCCATCAGAGTGTATTGGCTGTGTCGTCGAGCTGTTTAATGTGATGTATTTTACACCATCAGGACCCGGAGCAGAGTTTCTGCTGGTTTTCAATGTGTACACCACATCCTCTTCAGAAATGAGATCGAAGTAAATCTGGTCCCTTAGGGCATTTTCCAGCACATTGTCCTTTATTTTCAGGCGGGCACTTTTGTTACCTTTATCCGTTTGCTCCAATAATCGATGAAATAATGCTCTTCCCTTCTCTTCATCCGTCTTCAGGCTTAGTCCTGTACAGCTTTTGATATTAGGGATGGGTTGACTTGCAATTTTCCTATTCATTCTTCGATGCAAGGACCAGAATTTCTGTAGGGTTTTGTCCGTGCCCACCTGTGTTACAAAGTCCTCCCACACTTTATCATTGGCCTCCCTTGCCATGCTCTTGAATCTATTAACGGCTCTTTGGTTTTTCTCCTTCAACTCTTCAACCTCCCTCATTCATCATTCTGCTGTTTCGTGCTTTACGCCATTCCTTTGTTGCTCTCTCCTTTTCTAACCATGCTTCCTTCTTATTCCACCAGGGAGGTTGGGTGAAAGATATTCTACTGACTTTTGTTTGGCATTTTGACGCAATGTGTGTAAAGGGTGTTACAGTCGAGGACTTGTAGGATACTTGAAGGTCTGTTTAGGTTTCATGTGTCTAGTGGTCCTACCCTTTGCAATGAGTATGACGCACGGTAGGTGATTACTTTCCTGTACTCCTAATACATCCCAACGTGCCATGGTGGTGGCAGCAATAGAGATGAATGTCCGCCAGAAAAAATTCCAATCATTCTCTGCTGTAAGATGGTCGACAGCCAAATTGTAGTCGCCATGACCGCTTATAGGGCAATCCGTCATAGTTTGGGAACTTGTATTACATATATAGCTTGCCCTAGTCTACCAGGCCCACGTGGATTGGCGTAACATCTGTAGCCTGGCAATTGATAACACTATTGGCTTCGATAATTCAAGTATCCTATTCGCACATATTTCATCGAGATGCGATCTGCTTTCTTTCTAAACCTTCTCTTTCCGGTCCTTCTTTCTCTTTCTCTCTTCTCTCCCCTAGCTCTCCTTCTGCATTTGTATTTCCTCATTTCATTTGCTGCAGGTATCAACGAGAGAGAACGATCTCCGTAGCTCCCGCGATGATTCTGGATAGTTAAAATTCTCACGTTGTATTTGCAATAAATGGTGGAAATATTCGGTTACCCTTGTAGAACCACCATAGCAGGGAAGAGGCAAGGGATATCCTTACGGAGTCCATCTGCCTGGTGCCGTCCCACTCGCCCTCCAGACAGCCAATGTTCGCGACTGCTTACCCAGCAGCCATTCAGTCTCTCAGCACATTGGTCCACCTTAAACTTGGTGTCATTCACTGATGACTCAGTTATCATTTGACCCATGATTTTGGAGTGGATTGATGGGTGTCAGAGCATATACCACTCACTGGTGAGTTCTCTGCACACCACATCTTTAGGGATCCACTGAATCGAAGATCCATGCTCCATATGGAGTGAAAACTAAAATGATAATGACATAAAAAGATACAACTTGCTTACAATTGTTTTTCTATCCTGTAAGCATTTTCATTTTCTGAAACTAATTTTCTTTTTTTTTTGGTGTCTTCAATGAACAGTTTTAAAACAGGTCAATAGATTAAAATACCTGGGCACATTAATAACAACAGATGGAAGATGCATCTCAGAAGTGAAGGGCAGAATAGCTCAGGCAAAAACAGCATTCTATAAAATGAATAGTATTTTATGCAACGGTTATTTGTCTTCAGTGTTATATAGAACCAATTCTGACATATGGGAGTGAGTCATGGACAATTAATAAACAAGTAGGGAAAGCACTAGGGGCCACAGAGATGTGTTTTTACTGAAGAATGTTAAAAATATAATTGGCAGCCAAAAATAGTAATAAGGATGTCCTGAAAGAGAAAAATGCGCAATGGAAACTTATTTCACAAGTTAGAAAGAAGCAATCCACTTTTTTTGGGCATGTTATGAGATGAGGAAAGTTGGAATATATCGTAAAAACAGGCAAGATTGATTTAAAAAGAGATAAAGGAAGACAAAGAGAGCAAATACTGGACAGTTTGACATCGTGGCAGAATTGATAAATTGTATTGGACATAGGAAATTGTGAAGAGACATGATCTCCTACGCCACTAGGCATGGTACTTGAAGAAGACGAAGTCTTCAAGGAAAAAAATATTGGCGAAACAATTTGGTAAAGTGGTTTTTTTTCAAAATCTGATTAAAGTTTACATCAAACCTGGGATGTGGGAATAACAGTTGGCTGATCAAACACACACAAAAAAAAACACAAAAACAATCAAAATGACAGACAAACTGACTGAGGCACAGATACATAAAGATGGATAGATAGGAATAGTAGTCATAGATAAGCAGGCAGGCAGGCATGACTGTGACACAGAATGACATAGACAGTTTACTTATTGTCTCTTCCTGCCATTTTGTTTGTTCTCTCTTGATTTCTCTTTTCATCGTATGTTGTTAGATATCGAGTCAGAATGGCATGTTCATAGATATATTGATGGATATATGGGTGGACCAATGGAGGGATGGAAGGATACACAGGTAGAGAGAGGCTGACATACCTATAGGCAGACAGACAGGCATGCAGACAGACAGACAGACAGACAGACAGACAGACAGACAGACAGACAGACAGACAGACAGACAGACAGACAGACAGACAGACAGACAGACAGACAGACAGACAGACAGACAGACAGACAGATAGACAGACAGATAGACAGATAGACAGACAGACAGACAGACAGACAGACAGACAGACAGACAGACAGACAGACAGATAGACAGACAGACAGACAGATAGATAGATAGATAGATAGATAGATAGATAGATAGATAGATAGATTATATAGATAGATAGATAGATAGATAGATAGATAGATAGATAGATGGATGGATCTATTTGTTATGCCCTTAGCTAGGCGTGATGGGAAACTACAACCAGATTCAAATCTGCTGTTGCCCTTAAGACGCCTTGCGTTCTGGCCTCTGACCTTTGGTGGTAATATTCTTATACTACTTACCTGTAGGGTGAGAAAATAATATTCGATTTGCCCACGGCAATTTCCTGGTAGAGACGCTGAGGAAAGTCAGACGGTGCCGGAGGCAACATGATCTGATTGTAAATAGACGATGACTGAGGCAAACTCATTTGAGCATCAGTCACGAGGGCAATATCTCGAATTATGACCAGCATGAAAGTATATAGGTTTACTAGAGCCATGTATGTAGATAATTAATTAAAGTGATTTTATTTAATTGTTTCGGTAAATACTTTAGCTCACTTTCTTCTTGTCAATCATTGTTTTTAAAATATAGATTACAGAAATATAAGATTTTACTACGGGCATGCCTTAAATGTTAGCATATCAATCAGAGTTCTTGCCTTCTTGTGACGAAGCATGTCCTATCGACCTAGCTAGAAGTCATTCGGTTATTTGTATACACTAGTATAAAAATGGTTATGGCCCACACCAGCTAGCAAGGAGTTATTATAATCCTCGGGGATTCTAACGGCAAAGCGTGAAACGGCAAAATTCTGAAAGATGCAGCCAGTTACCTATTATTAACAAGAAATGAGATTGGTGACAGATGGCAAAAATGTACAATACACTTGACTGGAAACATCTGGCTCAAGCAACAGCCGAGAAGACAATAGGCAAAGAAAACCCACGCAATAAAACACGTAGTCAAGTTTATTATACTCTGATCAATGAAAGATTTAGGAATGCAATAAAATAAGAAAATCTAGGAATGAAAAGAGAATTAATGATGGAGATCAAAGTTAGCTAAATTGTTCTGGGCATATGGTATAAAAAGACATAACACCTTACTGAAAACTAAGGCTGCACCGAATAGTGGTTTTTACTATTCGGCCGAAAATGGTTTTTACTATTCGGCCGAAAATGGTTTTTACTATTCGGCCGAAAATGGTTTTTACTATTCGGCCGAATACGAATGGAGGCCTTTAACTATTCGCCGAATAAGAATACGAATAGTGAGTGAACGTTTGGCATAAAAAGATGTGTTTAATAGGTCTACTGACATTTTTATTATTTATAAATTAATCAATAACAAACACTTGACGTTTCAAAGTTTTACAGCGTTACCAAAATGGGGCAAATATCTTGGGCTATTTAATGCTACTAACTAATCAGTTTTAAATTCAGTTCAAAAGCCATGCTGCATGAAACATGCATTCGTTTAAAAAAAAAAAAACGAGTCTGGCAACATTCTCTGCCTAAAGACGACATTTGTAGCCTAAAAACATGGTGATGACTATTCGTATATATACAATATATATTACACAATTGCCAAAGATTTTTTTTTACGTTTATATATATATATATATATATATATATATATATATATATATATATATATATATATATATATATATATATATATATATATATATACACAGTACTTTGCAAAAAAAATGGCAGTCATATTTTCGCAACGCAGCACATTCATAGAAGCAAATAATAATAAAAACTGTATGTCCAGAGGAAGATTGGTATCTCCCCTATCTATTAACAGTGGTTTCAGTACAATATAATGTTGCCTTCTCCAGCAAGGCAAGCCTGGATGCGGCGAGGCATACTTCCCACAAGTGTTTGTAGGTAATTGTGAGTCAGACTGTCCCAGTATTTTTCAGCTACCTTCTTCAATTGTTCAACGTCTCTGAGTCCACTCTTTTTTAAATGATTCTTGAGTAGTGCCCAAACGTTTTCAATTGGGTTTTGATCGGGACTGTTGCTGGGCCACTTCAGCACTATCACATTCTTCTCTTGCAGCCATGCTTTGGGGGTATGAGCTGTATGATTTGGGTCATTGTCATGTTGAAATGTGCACCCATCGGGGTACATGACCTGCATAAATGGCAGAAGGTGTCCCTCTAGTATGTCGATGTACCTTTCTTTCGTGAGAATTCCTGTGAAAAACACACAGTGGGGTGGCACCTCTTGCTGACACCCCTCCCCAAAGATGGAATTTCTAGGTATGTTTCGGTCGCTGGTACACAGGCGTTACAGAGCCTTTCGTCCAAATATTTATTTGAGCAGGATAAGACCAAAGAGAACATTCATCTGAAAAAATCACATTGTCCCATGACAAATTTTGGTGTTCGTGGCACCAGTTCAAGCGCATCTGTTTGTGAGTCTCTGTGAGCAATGGTGACGAAATTACCCGCTTTTTTGTGTAATTCATCCTGTGTAGCTCCCGGTTGACAATAGCATTAGATACCTCTGGGCTTCCCAACTCGATCATGCGCTGCCGTATGTTTTCTACACTCTTCATTGGCCCAGCCCGAACGATTTGGGCGAGACACCGATGGTCCTTTGTGACCAAAATTCTTGGCCTCCCACTACCTTCTTTTCGCTCGATTCCATTACCTGCTTTTAATTTACTCACAACTCTGTAGACAGTCCGCTCAGGAATGTTCAAGGTTTTAGAAATGTTGGAACTTGTTTGATTTCCTTCATTCCAAAGCTGTGAAATTAACATACACTTTGACTTTGTATCCATTTTCTGCCACTAGCATTAGAAATTGTCGTCTGCTCTTATATCAAGGGACGTTACTCTACGCTAATTTTTTTTTTACTTTTGGTAGTGTTTGCTCACTTAAGTGGAGTGCAAATTTGGGGCAGAACATGCATATTTAATTAGCTTTCAGCTTATTTAGCTGAGCAATATGACTGCCATTTTTTTTGCAAAGTACTGTATATATATATATATATATATATATATATATATATAGATATATATATATATATATATATATATATATATATATATATATATATATATATTTATTTATTTATTTATTTATATTTATATATAAGAGTTATCTCAGCAGTCAAGATCACAGGCACAAGGTAGGATAAGCAGAAAGACTAGATACTGAGGGGAGATGTAGTGTGATTATCGGAGTCAACTATTCTTTTGATGTAAAAATATGACAGGGAATTTCCGGTGTTGGGTGAATGTAATTACATGTTGATACGGGTTCTGGTCCACGGGGTAGTTTTCTTTATTATTTATATTATATCATGAGTAATAAGTCTACTCAGGTCAATGTCCATCTAGTGGTATGTAAGTGACCCCGCACACTGCCGTATTCTCCAACATAAAAAAATACTGTCAAAGGCCTGGCTGGACAATTCCAAATATACAGTTTTATTGAACACAACGATGCTCCGTAGAGATATATGTCATATGCAGACTAGATTATGGCGTCAACTAGACAGTCCTTAGTGTCGCTGTACAGTCTGCAACTGGAACAATGTCGAGGACATTTTCATTCATTTTTAATAAAGTTCAAACACTCACGTACTTTTACCTCTAGTTATGAAACCCGATCGATGGTCGGAACAGACTTCGCGCCGAAACCATTGATCGTATACTTTATAAAAATTCCGTTAACATAGAGAGTCGAACGGCTTCAGTTATGGAGGGCTGAATATAGCTATCTAGAAAATCGTAATAAAATTCTAACATGCAGAGTTTGCGTATTGGTAGACGAAAAATCCTATCTGCAACGGGATTTACCTTTGTAAGACTAACATTTAACTCTGTAAGACTAACATTTTAAATTTGTAAGACTAACCCTGCTACTTATTTCTGTTCACTTCATTGCATACAAGCGCAAAACACAAGAGATCAATAGTAGAAATTTATAAAAGAAGCATTCCTTCGTTCGTGTGTTCGAACCCCCGGGATTTAAGGTTTTACTCTTTTTACACCTGCGGCATCTGGTGATAGGTTTTTGGGCTTTCTTGCAATTCCAGAAGACTTTTCCAGCTCAGCGGGCGCAACACTGATGGAGGTCACATCAGACCCACTAATTAGCAGGTGATACAATGCTACTATATATTGGCAACCGGATTAGTCATTTGGTGAAATATGTGACAACTGCAAGAACTATTTGAAGAAATATTTGAAGAAATATTGGCAACTAGAAGAAATATTTGAAGAAATATTTGGCAATTGCGAGAAATGTTTGACAACTGGAAGAAATTTTTAACAGCTGCAAGAATTATTTGACTTGTCAAGTACTGACAACAGGAAAAAATATTTAATGAAAAAATTGTTAATGAAAAGTTTGGAAAACTGCAAGAAATATTTAAAGGAATATTTAAAGAAGTATTTATCAGCTGCAAGAAATATTGGCAACCGGATTAGTCATTTGCTGAAATATGTGACAACTGCAAGAACTATTTGAAGAAATATTTGACAACTGGAGAAAAAAAACATGTGAAGAAATATTTGACAAATGCATGAATTACTTAACGAAGTATTTGCAATTACAAGAACCAACTGAAGAAATATTTGAAGAAATATTTGACAACTAGAAAAAAAAACATTTGAAGAAATATTTGACAGTTGGAAAAAAAAAACCTTTGAAGAAATATTTTACAACTTGAAAAAACGTTTGAAGAAATATTTTACAATTTGAAAAAAAAACGTTTGAAGAAATATTTGACAACTGGAAAAAACATTTGAAGAAATATTTGACAGTTGGAAAATACATTTGAAGAAATATTTGACAATTGGAAAAAACATTTGAAGAAATATTTTACAACTTGAAAAAACGTTTGAAGAAATATTTGACAATTGGAAAAAACATTTGAAGAAATATTTGACAACTTGAAAAAAGATCTGAAGAAATATTTGACAATTGGAAAAAACATTTGAATAAATATTTGACAACTAGAAAGAAAAACATTTGAAGAAATATGTGATAACTAGAAAAAAACATTTGAAGAAATATTTGACAACTGAACAAAAAACATTTATTTTATTAATTAATCGATTAAAAAATTGTAACCATTTAATTGATTAATTAATCTTTACAGAAGCCAGCCCTTGTATATATATATATATAAAGAGTACACAACTGTCGTAGATTTAATCAGATAGGTAAAAGATGTTTATAGTCCTGTCTGAGCAGAGGTGATAGTGATGACAATGTGAAATTAAGGGGTAAGAAATAGTTTTATCACGAGGTGATCGTGGAAGAGAAAGGACAGTCTCTGGATAGAATAATTTATCTAATCCAGCCTATCTGGACGACGATATTTAAATCAGACGCACTTTCTCTCCTTGTACGAAATACAAGTTACACTACACTAAAATGCACACAATTCTGTGACAAATACGCACGAACGTGAAAACAAACTATGAATAACATATAATGGATAGGGGTTGACCGACACGATAACTAAAGGTTTAATAAAGTTTATTATCAATAGAAGATCACAACAAAAAGCATATACATTACTAGATCATGGTTTGCAGACAAAATTGCAAAAAAAGAAATTAATCAAATAGGTTCTCCCCCTCTGGTAAAAGGAAAAGAAAAGACGATCTCAACAAAAGTTAATTAACCCAAAAGATCAAAAGTTAACAATAAGTTATGAAATAGTCAGTATGGGAAAAGAATAGGTTCCTAATGTAATCTATCCCGTGACTACTCAGATTAGTGAGATAAAAAAAAAGAAAGAAGAAACCACATAAGTATATGATGTTAACAAAAGACATAAGTTCCTTTCTCCGTTCATTCAATTCACACCCATTCAGTGGCCACTTTCAGACTTTTGATTACCCCAGTAGTTGTCGCAGGCATTCCAAGGAAATACACTAATAAGTAATAAGACTATTTAGTGTCAAATTTAAGTTTTGCCAAATCCAGCCCCAGACTCGCCGTAGTTGCTAACTGCATATTTCACGGGAGTCGCTAGAATCGGTGATTTAATTTGTCCTGGATACAATAAGTTATCTATGCCTTCAGTTGGTTGGTGTAAGGTTTATGCGTGGTGATCGCCGACGTAGGATGAATAGAACATATATAGTTCCTATGTTGTTTAGCCTCAGGTGGCTGAGACGCTAGATTAAGTTACACAAATGTTGCTGACAATATATTTCGCCACAGCTTTCTGATGAGATTGATATAAGTAAATCTGGTAATAGTTCTGGTCCAGTTAATATTATAATTTAATGGTTCTATTCTTGTTTCTCTCAAGAAAATGAGCAAAATTGGACCACACAGGTCACAGCAAGAAGCTCATCAATATTAAATATCCTTGGATGCTTATAATATTATAAGTTCGTATGATCATAAGTTCATATGGCCATAAAAAACCGCTAGTACTCAGGTTGATCAGCCTAGATTTTAGGAAAGAAAATATAAACATTTAACCAAATTATCAATATCATATCTAACACGTGTTTAAAATAGGACCTCTTCACCACTCTGTTATAAATTAGATTTAAAACTCACGTGTCTAGCTTATCCTATCGTTTTTTTTTACGCGTGATATGAACACTAGTTATTTTAAAGAAATACATAAAATGGATAGAAGTAAATAATATATATACCGTCAGTAGACAGTTATTTAATGTATGTACTAGTCATTTTAAAACATCTCTTACTGGGAAATAGGGAGTAATTAAATTTACTTTAAGGCTGAAAAAGATTTAGCTATAAGGTATTTAATTAGCACAGAAAATCTCAGTGAAATATAATAAAAACTTTAAACACACTAAATCACTTAAAGGCTAGTATATAAATTACCGCAATCAGAAAAATGAAACACTCCACGAAAATCTAATAATTTTCACTCTGTACGAGAAATCTAAGATATCGAGCTAGTGAATTTCAGATAGATTTCTGAACAACTGATCGGGACCCAAAGATGCAGCAATAGAGAATGCAGTCAGCGACCCATTGCTTGACTGCTTGCGTCAGGGTCAGCTAACCAGAGCTGACCAAGACCCAACTCCACCTCCACGTGGTGGTCCTGGAAACAGGCTGCATCACTGCAGTCTGGCTGAGAGAGTAGGGATCGAAGAGGGAAGGCAAACCCGGTCCAAAAAAATGCCGTGCTGAAGTCGGATGTGTCGGCCGAAAGGCGCAGATATCGCGGCTCCGGTGTAAACAGACACAACGCAACCAACGTCCTTTTCAGGACGAACGAGGAAGAAGAAGAGGAAGAAGAAGAACAACTGATCATAGCTATCGGAGAGACATGGTATATATCCGTAAATTCCGTTCTATCGCTCTTTAATGCGAAAGTCACACCTGCTGCCAGACCCGAGCCCATTTGCCGTTCGATTTTTGAATCAAAGGTAATTTTACCACCTCTGCCGCCGACAACCTCTCCGGCTTGACTTTCATCATCTCCGCCTTGCCGAATATCAGCTACACAATTAATTCCCCTGAAAGTTTTACAATCCTAATTCCGTCTCATACATAACATCGCCCCTGATCAAAGAATCTATTACGCCATGCTCCGCGCTCTCTCTGTTACACCGTGCTTAATTGCCAAACGGCTCAAGTGTTAATTGCACTTGTGAATCCGGCGTTCCTGTATCAAAAAATAAACTAGATGGGGAGGGACAAAAATGGATGATCACTGCTGCACTATTTCCATCTGTGACAATAACCCTTGCCCGCCTTTATGTGACAAACACTTGAATATTATTGTGTTCCTTTTTTTTTAATTGAACCATAAGGTAACCCTAGTCAATGCAGCTGTTCGTGACAATTTACTACTGACCTATATTTAATATTATATATAAGGTAAAATTGAGCGTCCTATTGGCTAAGTGGTTAGAGTGCTTGCCACTCGCTGCAGGATTACCGGGTTCCAAGATCGAAACCTGGCACCGTCACGCTCCAATGCACCCAGCTGTAAATGGGTACCTGAATCTGCTCTTGTTGGGGGGGGGGGGGGGGGATATCAAGGAAGGAAACTAGTCAACCCACCTAGTACTGCTGAACCCTGTTTTGTGAAGTCTGTAACACTTAACTCCCCTACGAAAGTATCTGCTATGGAACTACATTTACCGTTACCTTTTCCTAACGCAATTTACTCGGCAAACATGTCTCACGATGTGATTGGTCACACTTGGCACGTGGACTAGATGACAACGATTTCTGAGAAATCGATTCCGATAATTATCTCCACCTACACCGATTTAGAGTGCCCGACTTCATTACTTGTAAAGTTATAAATTTTATAACTGAAGTAATTTAATTATATGCTGCTTCTTTAAAAAAAAAGGTACTCTCATATATAAATATTAGTAATTGGCTAAGTGAAACTTCTTGTAAAGAAATACGAAATAATCCCGCGAGCTTTTCATGAAGATATGGAAAATGCGTGCAAGGCTCCGTGAAAGTTAGATTGAACGCCCATTAGAAGAATGCTCAGGCGTATCGATTTATTCATGGTGTACTGACCATAAGTCATGACAAGTTTTGACTACAAAGATCCAATGAAGCTTAAAAGAATTAAATAACTATATGAGAATAACGGCTAGCAACAGACAGAAGACAACATAATTACTTCCAATCTTGTGTTGACGGGTTACCTGCTCGTAAATAATCAGTTCTGGTGTTCGCATTAACGGTGTTCTCGTCATATAGTTTTGGTTGTTGGTGTTGTTATTATTGTTGTCGAAGATTTAATACTGAAGGCCATGTGTCCCCTACCTTTCTTCTGTTCTAAGGTAAATTTCTAATTCCAGATACAATTTTCAATGGCCAATACCTAATCATGTTTTACTTTCCTCTTTACAATTATTGTAACTTGTCGTAGATTTTCGATAGGGGAATTAAGACTTGGGTTGGTCCCTTCTGAATAGATTAGAATGGGTGATAGCCACAGTGAGAGATAATAGTAGAAATAGATTTCCACGAGTGGGATGGTAGACTGTGATAGAGGCTGTCTCTGAAATCGAGAAATCTTCTCTCTTTCGCCTATCTTATACGACAGATTCAGAGGAGTCAGACAGTCTAAACACATATATATATATTACATATATATATTCTATCCACTCACGTGCACGCACATACAAGACGACAGTTAGACGTACAGACGTGGGAAAACTATAACAGATGATTATATAGATATTCTAGAACGAGCTGACAACACGCTGATTAAGTTTAAGGGCAGTTTTAATTATCCTCTAAAATCCCATCACAACACATAAAATTACATCAAAGCATATACAAATAGTCATAAAAATCAAGGAATTTCTACAAGAAATGATAGACCCACAGTTATGATCTTCCCTCGATGTTTAGCCCACAGTCCCGTTAGGAGAACGATGATAGCCCAAAGACTCACAGATACATATGATTTGGGTCTAATATTTTCCCCTTTTGAAGGTATGAACTGACTTTGATAGCAGTATCTATTCTAAGGAAAAATATAGTTTAGCAACAAAATCTTGCATAAGGAAAGTTACAAAGTGAGTGAATCAAACGAAGAACATCCTTCAGTCTACTTTCACTCGGTTCTTTCATCAGGGCCCTGACTCACACAACCTTACCTACAATCGTGCTGTTGTTCGCCGTCTGGCGCAAGCCTTAGTGTACACTTCGTTTAATCTGTCTATCTGTGGATGAAGCGGATATCCAGCTCTGCAGATATTGGTTTCATTCAACGTGTCCGGGGAACGTCCTCTTCAGGCGATCGTTCTTTCTTTACAGATTAAAGTTAATGTCACTTATTCACGAGGTAAGAGTTTGGGTTTCAGCGGGCACACAGTGTCAGAACACGAGGTTTCCCTTAATTAGGAAGATGACCGGTGGACAACTTCTCTCAACAGATAATCTTGGTTCACCACACACTTGGTCAAATAATGTCGGAAAAGTTAATGTTTTCTCTGTAATTATTCTCGCCACAAGGCAGCATGTACATTAGAGTTTGTGAAGAAATATGATCTGGCTCAAAGGCCCAGTATAAGCATTTATTCTTTAAAAAAAACCCGTTAGTGGGATTGGTATTCTGTCTATCTCTGAAGGCGCACGCCCTGTCAGACAGGTGTTACTTGAAAAAAACCCACGTGGTTAAAGATATAAAATGTTTGTTTCTCACAGGTTTCTTTCTGTACTAAACGCCGGCAAAGTTTGGGTTACCCCAGTATTCACTGAATAAAGAAAAAACACATATGAAATATTCTACATATTATGTACTCAATATAACTTACATTTTGAACTGCAAGCGTAGAGCTTGACTTGGCGTTTAAACTTTCCCGTGAAATAAGTTATATATAAAAATCAATCATCATGAATTAGGAATACATACGTATTCCGTCAACACTCATGAGGCATCTAGCATTTATAAGTTAGTTTAGAAAAATTATTCTCTTCTGATTATTTAGCAGTTAAATTAATAGCTACATGATTTTAAGCTAGACATTATAATTTATTCTGTTTTCCACTGTAACTCATCAGCTAGAGAATATAACAGACTTATAAATTAATCAATCTGCACAAAAGAAACTAGTAGGATAAAATAGGCGATTTAACACTTAATCACCCGCAAAATCTAGATACATTAAATATAATATTTACCTCAACACAGAACTACGGTATCACAACGAAACTAAGAGATTTCACTTAAAGTTTAAGTATCTAAAACGAAGTGACCACGTCTACTGCAAATGAAGAATGAGTGCAATCAAGTTTCAAACTCTGGTTAATATCTTAAACCAGACAAAGGCTCCTACTATTTCCAAAAACCCGATCTCCTTCCTCTTCTAACACCTACGTTAGCTTAGACGCATGCCGTAACTGCCACCAGTGCGTCTTCACACCTCCGTCTAACTATCTTACCGTGAGCGCGCGTGTCAGAGGCGAAATGCCAGACACTCTGTCTGCTCTGAGCGAGCATGGCTGGCGCGATTCACACCTCCGTCTAACTATCGGACAGTGGGCGCTCATGTCAGATGCGATTGTCAGACGACCCGTCTCCACTGCAGAGGGCTATTTCACACTTCGCCGGGAGCTAGCCTGACGAAAAACTCTCGTGACAGCTGCAAATGTAGACAATTTGTCTGCTCATCATGTCTGATAGACTGAAATCCCACCTAAAATTATCTCGTGCAAGGGACTGACACGTTAGGTAATCTACTGCGTTTCTAAATGAGAAAACGAAACCAGGCGAAAGTTTGAATGGGAAAATAGTAATGTTTATAGTCGCAAACGTACGAATGCGAAAAACACAGGAAAAGGATAAAGAGTGATAATAAAAAAGAGGACACGGGTAGAAAAAAAGAAGAGAATATAGAAAATTTATAGATCATAAAGCTCTCTGAGACATAACTTCATTCATTCATTTTTTTGTGTGCGTTCCTTACGAAGCATAGAGCACAACTGCAGCTGGTGCACTTACAGGAAGCCTGCACCAAGCACTCACATGCTTTTGCAGCAGAGATTTATGTAGCTATTTATTATACAAGATGAGGTTGCCAGTCTCATGCACAACTTCATATCAATAGCCTCGTACGACATGCCTGACGGTACAATTATCCTATTCTTGCTTTGACTCTTCAGTGACCCCCGAGAATTGCGGGGGGTAATTACTGTCAATTCCGTAAACTAGAGTGTCCAATTGTGTGGATGTGTATTTTATTTATTATTTATCCTACAATGGTTGTGTGGCCGTGTATCGTATTTGAAGGTTCGGACCACTGCCCTTTCAGTAGATAGTGTTTAGTAAGGTAAATGTGACAAACTTCCTTCTCTCAGACTGACAAAAATACTTTCTCATGCTCTCTGTTGATTCAAACGAATTCACCCGAGTAATAGCAGTGAAGATGTCAAAGGTCGAACTTTATTAACAAGGTTAGCAGTCTTTCATAAAGACAGCTTCTTCAACAACAAAAGTATTCAATATTCAAAACTGCAATTTCTTGTCTTCTTACTATTTGCTTATTTCAGCTATCACAATGTCGTTTAATTCTTCAGGTAGAAACTTCTTGTCTCTCTTCTGTACTGACTGTTTATTTTAGGTTTCTTTTCATATGTCTCTTGGTATATCTCACTAAGAGAAAACTGGCCTTACCGCCAGGGCTGTCACTTTGCCAAGATTTTCGTCTATTATTCTTCTCTGCTCAGACCTGGTCTGCTGAGCTACACATGTTACTGATATATAAAAGTGTTCAACGCACCTGGGTTTGTTCTCAAGCGAAATACACTTTCTTTTCTTTCACGTCTATCATATCTTCAGAATAAAATACTATCACAATAAAATACTGAAGTACACCAAATTTATGGTACATAATGTACTGAGCGTTTTCTATACACTCTATTTCTCACAGCATAAATCTTGCTAATCATCTAAGACTGAGTATGTTTTCTCACACATCTATTACGCTGAGCGCGTTTCTCAAGTCTAACTTTAACACTTGGGAGAAAACCCTTTTTCCTTCCTACGCATAGCGCGTCTCAAACCCGACTGCTCTAAACAACCCCGTTCTCATTTTTTTTTTTTGTTCCCCCTAAACTGTGTTCACGCATCTCAACTTTCCCGTGCGTACTTTTTTTTCCAACTCACTCAAATCCGCAAGGGACATAAATCTTACATTATCCCCCTTTGACTGTTTTACCTGAACAGCGTACCCTCTTCTTTAAGGCTTACTACAAACTCGTCATATGCTAATTTTCTACACCATAATTGCTGACCCACTAAATCTACTTAATCATAATCCAGCACTTTTATCCATCAACCGAAATATGTGGAGTTTCCTCCCTTACGACAAAGTCTTACTTCACTCATCTTATCTCCCTGCAACAATGACAAATAATCTGTAACTAAACTTATTTATATTTCTTAAACCATTTTTCCACACTCTTTTGCTCTATCAAAACCAAACCACCGTTCACAGTTGCCTCATTATATCTGCCATAACGTTAGTAAGAGGAAGGAGGGTGTGAACGCATGGGTGTATTTGGGATGATACCTAAGTCACTATTTACGAGAACTTCATTAGACCTTCACTGTCCTGTCATGAATTCTCTAATCATTTTATATCAATTTATGTTCTTGTTATATATTGTTTTACTATGCCGTTTAGTTCTCTAGGTGTCTATTCGCAACATCTCTTCTACTCGGGACTAGCCAATTTTGGTGACCTGACACGCCTTCCTCATTCACAACGCACTGTTTGGTTTAGTTTGAAAAGGCATCACACAGACAACACATCGCATACTAGAACTACTTTGTGCAAATACCACATTTTACTCCGGCTTATCAGACATAACTAGACACTAGTCTTAGATAAGCGTGGCCGTGCCTTCTGAATCTCAACAATAACACATCTCCACCTCTAAACATACTCCCAGAGAAAAAAAAAAGGGGGGGGGGGGGGGGGGGGAGATATACCTGCGCTAGACGGGGAAATATTATCGGCAGGCAAAATGCTAAAGCATAGGCCATTAAAACAATCAACACAAGATTTATTGCTGAATAGGTACATTGTTCCATCCATTTCGTTGTAGACTGGGATGATAGTGTTTCTAAACTGTAATAATGAAGGGACCATCCGACTGACAGAGTGTTCTCACGCGGCAAAGGTGACGGGTTCAAATCACGGTACCCCACACGCTCCAGTCTACACAACCATAAATGGGTACCTGACTCTGCTTTTTTATTTAGGGAAGGAAAGGGCAGCAAGGAAGGAAACTGGTCACCCCACCTCTCGATGCTGGACCTAGTATGGTGAAGTCTCTAACACTTTACTCCCCTACGGCAGTATCTGCTATGGGACTACCTTGACCTTACTGAAGGATAAGTTTGTTCGAATAAACACAGTTAGTAAATAAAATAGTAAATAAAAACAGGTTATTATTTTCGATATTAATAGTGTTTGATGTTATTCGATAAAGTGCTGCTGTGGCTATAAATAGTTTTACATTAAAAAACAATAAGACTCAACTTTGGACTCGACTTGAAAGCTATTGTTAGGGACTTGAGACTTGTGCTAAAAGACTTGAGACTTGTGCTAAGGGACTTGAGACTTTTTCTTAATAGACTTGAGACTTGTGCTAAGAGACTTGAGACTTGTGCTAAGAGGCTTTAGATAAGTGACTTGAGACTTGTGCTAAGAGACTTGAGACTTGTGCTAAGAGACTTGAGACTTGTGCTCAAAGACTTGAGACTTGTGCTAAGAGACTTGTGCTAAGAGACTTGAGACTTGTGCTAAGAGACTTGAGACTCGACTTGAGACTTGATAGGAAAGACTTGGAGGCAACTCTGGCTACAATATTGTGCATTTCCCACCATAAGAGGGGGCGGGGGGGGGGGGGGGAAGAAAGGGAAGCCTTCAAATTGCATGGCTAAAATTCGAGTTTCCGTATAACGTTTGCAGGTGTTTTTTTTTTAATTTGATGATGAGAAATATCCCGTTCAACCTTTGATGGGTTATAATTAGGATATAGGGATCGTCTACATGTGACATCATGCAGTGAGGGGGAGGGGGTCAAAATTGTGTGACGTTGTGTGACGATAGGCAGAGGGGTGTTGGAAAAATGTGACGTCACACAAAAATATAAGAGTCACACTGGCTTCTATCATAAATTTTGTTTTTACTTTTATCCGCAATAGATAAATTGTATCTGTAATACTGCAATTGTTAACTTTTGCCTGCATTTGTTAACTTTTATCTGCAATACTACAATAGTGTCACGGATTGCCTCCCCTGCTTTGCAGTAGTTGCCCAACAGTGGCCCAAAACTCAAGAGTATCTAAATGGGTCGTCAAAGGTGTCTACCTTTGCACAAGATTACTCTTGACAGAGATGTAGATAGAAGGGTAATGACGCTTCTACCTTACGGGAATGTCACAAGATAATTCAGAAGTCAAGAACAGTGCTGCTTAGCGCTGAACATTTGTTAACTTATATCTGTCCGTCGCCTTTTGTGAAGGATTTAAGCAATGATTTTAAGTCCATTCAAGCCCCCAGCTGAGTTAATTCAGCGAATTTCCTCTTATAATGGTATAGCTCTGTTTAGAGGTAAATATATGTCTATATATATATATATATATATATATATATATATATATATATATATATATATATATATATATATATATATATATTATTCTGGCTCATACGTTCGCTTTCATATATGTAATAACTGAATAAACAACTATTGTTTAGTTTTAAAACAACAGGTAACAAATTTAATAATCAATTAGTATTAACAGTTTAAATAAATGAAATGCTGGTGAATTTTATATTGGAATCAAATTTTCTCTTCACGGAGATTTAGGGTGAGAGCATAGTTCAGAAAAGTATGTCAGGTTGTTGGTGCCTTTTTATAAGCACTTAACTGATATAAGGGGATCCTGCAGCCGTTTTTTCGCCAGTTCTTGGTGATGAGGGCACTTCTTCACACAACTTGTATGGTTTAGGCAGTTTGTGTGGACTCCCTGCGTTTCACTCACGACTAGCTTCGTTCCACGAACTTTTTAGACAAAATAGAAAAACAAATGCCTCTGATAAGTAAATTTGTGGGCTGCCAATTAACAGGCGCATTCTCGCTGTCCACCCACCAATGTTAATCTCTCAGAAGAATTAAATTTCCGAGTACACAGTGCAGCTCAGAGAATATGATTAAAAGTCACCAATATTCTTCCGGGTTATTAAACTGGGAACATGTGTCTGGACGGCGCGAATAATGAGTTGTCTGAGTTACAATTAACAAAGTGCATATTCTCACAAAATATTATACACTTTAGGCACATGTGATGTAATCATCAGTCATCACTGATTCGGAGTCTGGGGTCACCTCTGCTGTCGGTTTTCTGCCCGACTAGCCAGAAGAAATCAGCAGCGCTTGTTGTAGTGGTTAATGAATATACTATTTTCGTATGTTGAGGTTGCTAGCCTCATATATAACCACTTAGCAAGAAAAACATGTCAAATTCAAATTTGTAATATAAATGTTACACTTACCCCAATTGGGCTATACACAATCTCCTCGCACAGTTTAGAATGGACACGAGCAATTTCGGTTATATGCTCTCGAATCACTTGGTCTGGAAATTTTGAATCCCTTTTATGATGGGTGAATCTGCGAAACACTTGGTCTGGGAAAGTTTCTTTTATGGCGGGTGATCCAATTCCTTAGGTATCCAGTCCTAATATTTAAAGTCCTGGTCCCTTAAGTTTTCAGTTCAACATGCGGGTTTACTATTAAGTTTTCAGAGTTGCCCGGGTACTCAATCTGTCACTTATAAGTATGGAATTCTAGGTCCGATCTGACAGAAGTCAGAATCAACTCAAATTTCAAGTCAGTCTTATTGTATGGCTCTGAACATAGAGATGAACAAAAACAACAACCAAAAAAACGTCAAACTTTCACAAATGTGTTAAAAAAAAAGTAGTCTCATAGTTGATACTGCCGTAAGGTAGTGAAGTGTTAGAGACTTCACAATACTAGATCAAGCATCGAGAGATGGAGTAACCAGTTCACTTCCTCGTTGCCTTTGCCTTTCCTGACCCAAGAGCAGAGTCAGGTACTCATTTACAGCTGGGTATACTGTAACGTGACGCCACTGTGTTTCCAAGCGCTACCTTTGCCGCGAGCGGCCTGCGCTCTAACCACGAAAGCTATCATAACTGGGTTCTTGCCTAAAATAGATTGGTGAGGACTTCGATGCCTTCAGGGAAGTACCTAGTTTTTATTTTTATATTTATTTAGGTTCTAATGTGTCCTATCTAGCCTTCACTTTCTTTCCTTTCCCTGACGAAGGCCTTGTAGCCGTAACGTTGACTATTTTCTTTGTCTTTTGTCCTCGTAAGACGAATCACCTTTTTTCGATTTTTTTTTCATACCCATCCTAAAATAGAAGGATGGCAGTGGTATGACAAGATCACCAATGTGGGACTTGTGACATGAACCAGACAAGTGCCAGAAAAACCAGACACGAGAAGAAGACACTGGAGATGGATAGGACACAGACTAAGCAAACCTGTTGATAGCTTTACCAGGCAGCTCATGTTTTGGAATCTTCATGGTCAGAGAGGCAGAGAAAGAGCAGGGAATACACGGAAAAAAAGTTGAAAGGTGATGATAATAATGATGATGATGACTTGATAACTAATTTACATTTTATTATGTTGTTGCTTTTTAGTATTACAAAACAAAATAGAAAAAAAAAGGGGGGGGGTGTAAGAAATTTGTGGTATCACGTAAGGGGGGAGGGGGGGTGTCTGAGTTTTTGCGACGAAATATGACAAGGGGGAAGGGGATGGGTTAAAAATGGCAAAATTTGCGTCACGTCATATGTGGACGACCCCATATATTGTTTCAATTCCAAATACCGGTAATATGAATAATTGCCGATACATGAAAGTGGCATCACATCTCTTGTCCAATAATTGTGAATAAGGCAAATCAAAATTATCAATGTTGGGTGCATGTAGAAAAAAAAAACAATCAAACTAAACAAACAAACAAACAAAAAAAGAGAAATAAAACAAAACCAAACAAAAACGGCAAAAAAACCTACTTACTTACTTAGTCGTTCATCTTCTACCGTGAGGTGTACAGATTACAAACAAAAAACACGAAACAAAAATAAACAGAGGGAGAGGTGTAGTTGTTTAGTTAGATATTTAATTGGCTTTCATTTGTTATAAGTCTTATGTTTTATAATAACATCTTCATACCTTAACCTTCCCAATTACTACATATTAACTTTTGTTCTTGTTAAATACTGTTTGACTATATTATGCAATTCCTTAGGTCTGTATATTCTTAACACCTCTTCTATATGCTTGGGTAAATTTGAGGCCTGCAAATAATCTAATTTTGGGATTCTCATGTGTTCATACCTCTTTCATTTTAACAAGAAATGCTCTGTATTATTGTCTTGAAGACATTTTGCACAGTAAGGTTCTTCTATTCTTAAATTGCCTTTTCCCAGCTGTAGTCTAAAAAGTTTCTTGTTACTGGGAATTTTCAACTCCCTAGATATCTGACATTTTCATGTTGGAGCCTTGAACATCTTATATGTCCAGATGTCCTTTCAGATTTTTTATCCCACTCTGCTTTCCATTCATCTGTCATAATTTCTTTAATTAAACTTTTAATGTCTGATTTACTCTTCCCTACATTTATTAGATTGTTATCGGATCTATCTTTTTTTTTGGGGGGGGGGGGGGGAAGAAAGGGGGGGGGGGGGGGCGCTTGGCTTATTTATCTGCCTTTTCATTTCCCTCTATGCCAACATGTGAAGGTACCAAAGCTATTAAAACTGAACATCCTCTGAAATATTGGTATGTAGTAGCCAGAAATATCTCCTCCGCTAAATCAATTCTACTGCATTCTCGTAAGTTTCCTAGTGCTTGAATAGCTGATAGTGAGTCTGTTAGTTTCTGGGGAGATTTATATTAGAGAATATTTCTTTTTATAGTGCTTTAAGTGTTGCCATCATCCTGCAGTGAAAATGGATATATATTCTGTGATACCATACCCTTTTGCCATTTTCCATTTATGAATTTACATTCATATTCATGTTTTATTTTCTCCCTTGGATCCATCTGCGTGTACCGAAATACTGGTCTTTGCTATTTATTGTATATACTTTTTGGCTGTGTTTTAATATTTTCGATATTATTTGCTTTCTTGTATTTCTGCTAGGTGGTTGTCCATGTCTGGTTTCTTGATCTCCCAGGGTAGAACTACTGGCTTGTATTCACAACTGTTATTAACTGATGTAATTAAACTACCCAGGTGGACAATTTCCTCCATACACTTTCATCCTGTAGGATATCTATTGGTATTCGCTGTACTGACTTGAGTTGCTAGTTGACATTTGGTAAAAGCTATTTATGCTGGGTAAGACTCGTCTAACATAACTTTGTTCATGTAATTTAGTCTTAATTCCAATCTCCGTAATTCCAAGGGAAGGTTATCTAAAGCCACCTCTAGAGCTCCCGTTGATGTTGATCTGATTGCATCTGCTATTGTACATAATGCTTTATGCTGAATTCTGTCTAATTTAATCATGTCACTATTTGCAGCATAGTCATATATTATACTTCCATAATCTATTTTTCCTCTAATAAAAGATTTATAAAACATGAGCATTGTCTTAGAGCTTGCACCCAATCCATTACCTTTCAAATATCTTAACAAGTTATTCAATCCTCCGCATGACTCCGCTAGTTTACAGCTCAGTTGTTGGTCCAATGTCATTCCTAGATATGGAGGGTTTAGACTGTCCTAATGTTTTGCCCTTGGATATTTATGTCTATAATTTTATTTTTAGCAACCCTACAGTAGTAAGAGCGCTGGTCTCCCACGACAACGGTGCCGGGTTCGATTCACTGTATCGACACTCTCCAGACTACCCAGCTGTAAGTGGGTACTAGACTTTTCTCTTGAGTTAGGGAAGGAAAAGGCAGCGAGGAAGGGAACTGGTCGCCCCACCTCTCGATGCTGAACCTAGCGTAGTGCAGTCTCTAACACTTAAATCTCTTGCGGCAGTATCTGCTATGACACTACCCTTACCTTTAACCTTTACTGAAGGTCATTTTTTTTTTTCTTTTTTTTTTCAAATAAAGTCTCCTCGTTTTGGCGAGGCGCGTCCCGTTCAACCTAGTCAGTTATATTAGGGCGCATATCCAAACATAAAATACCCTGAGGTCTGAGATTTATCTGAGCTGAAGATCATTCACCTTATTGTTCAGAGTGTCAAGAAAAAAATCATATTTAGCATTTCCGACTAAAATGTAGGAAGCATGAAAAACAGAGAAAACCAACATTAGATTATTTACAGGCATGCAGTTCATCCATAACTGTGGAACAGGTGTTGAGAATAAATAGACCTAGAGAATTGCACAATATAGTAAAACAGTATATAACAAGAACCAAAATTAATAAAGATCAATGATGGTGTAAGGATAAGGGGTGTTCTGACGGGGGTGCTTGTGTGGATGATGACAGATATATAATTGGTGGATTGTGTGTCATCCTGGACACACCCCCCCCCCCTCTCCACGGGATTTCCGACCCTTTTTCACCATGGAAGTTGTGAGAGACTTTACTTTTTTTTACTTTTTTGTTGTTGTTTGTATTTGTTTTTTAAAATGTTAATTGTTTGTTGTTGTTTTTTCTTTTGGGGATGTACACACATACGTACATTCACAAGCGTTTACAGTTTTAATTGACTATATTTGGACTCAGTGGAAAAGGGGGAGGGGGGTGGGGGAGAGAATATACTTCATTTAGATATCGGAAATCAGGTTTTATTATCTTTAATTTACTACACTATATATTTTTTTTTAATTAAAGAAGAAAATATCCCGTTCAGCCTCTGAAGGGTTATAATTAGGATATATATTGTTTTCAATTCCAAATACTATGAACAACTGCCGATATGGGATAATGGCATCACACCTGTCAAATCATTGTCAATAGGGCAAATCATAATTATACCAATTATGCTTGTATGCTAAAAAAAAAAACCCAAACAAACAAAAACGAGATAAAACCGAACAAAATCAAACAGAAACTCCACACAAGAATAATATTAGGGGGGGGGGGGGGGTGTAAAGGCCTGGTGCTTTCCGTTATATAACTGACTTTAACAGATATTTAATTGACTTTTCACCTGTTAAAAGTCATATGTATTGTAAGAACAGCATCAGATCTTCACCTCCCCAATTATTATATATTAACTTTTGTTCTTGTTAAATACTGTTTGGCTATATTATGCTGTTCCCTAGGTCAGTCTATTCTCAACACCTCTTCTATATTTATAGGTAAATGTGATGCCTGCAAATAATCTAATATTGGTATTCTCATTTGTTCATACCTCTTACATTTTAACAATAAATTTTATATATTATTGTCTTGAAGAAATCCTGTACAGTAAGGTTCTTCTATTCTGAAATAGCCTTTTCCCAGCTGCAGTCTGAGAAGTTTCTTATTACTGGAAATTTTCAATTCCCTAGATATCTGACATTTTCTTGTTGGAGCCTTGAACACTAAAATAAACACTGTTTATGCATCCTAATTATAACCTGTCAAAGGTTTAACGGAATACTTTAATTTAATGTCTTACATTTTTTTTTTAAACGAGATCTTCTGTCTAGCATTCATCATACGCCTTAACTATATCTAAGAATACTGCCAGTGTTTGTAATATTTGAGGAATATACTTTTACATTTGCCTGTTGTTTGCATGCCGGATTATAACTTAGGTGACTGTCATATTCTTGTATAGCACCGCATTGCTTGTAACAACAGGCCTATGTGGTGGAGATTGTTTTATTGAAATATTATTGATTCAATCATTTACAACGTTAAGAGTTGGATTTTACCGAATTCACTTCAAACATCAGCGCGACATTCTTGTATCGTCAGCAACATTTTGTATTTTGGCGAACGGAATTTCATCACCTCTTTTTTTTAAATTAACGAAATCGTTTTTGTTCCGTTGCTTTGAAACAGCAGACTTTTTCCCCTTTAATTGAAGGGACACTACGCAAACTTCTCAAATTAGTAACAATGGATCCAACCATCAAACGAAAATGTGAAACTGGATTCGACGAATTGCCTAAGAAGAAGGTTATACTGTCTGATATTTCTGGTGAAAAACTGAGAAACTTTATCGAATGGTGTAGTGATAACGAGTTCCACGTAACTGATAAGGTATTTTTATTAGGCTACCTAAGTAATTTTTTGCACACAGGTTGAGCTGAAGAAAACTTGGACGTGTGTCTGATTTCGACCAAATTTGTATTGATCAGACGGCCAGTTAACTCGCCAACGTCATTAGGTTTAGGTAAAGTTTCCTTAACCTTAATTACACTGTATATTTGAATTCTTATTTGAGGCTGTTTCAATATGGAGACTTAAGTGGCCGCCGGAACGATAGATATTTGGGCGAAATGGGACTTATGTCACACTCTTGTTCATTTCAACCACACACACAGTTTGGTAGTGTTTAAAAAAAATAATAATTTAAAAGCTTAAGCACAGAGGTCTTTCTTATACATCGCCTGTTCCAGTGATACTGTTCTAGTCTACTATCATTTACTGGACACAGTATTAAGGTCCTTGTCTTGTTGGATTCGGCCTATACTGCTTGATAGAAATACAACAGAAGTGATTGCGTCATTAATAGGCTGAACTGCCCATGGTGGACTTCTGGTGTCATGTATTGTGGTTCGCACTGTTGACCTGCCATTGAAACATCATTTTTGATGATGCGTAGATGGCAGGGCGGATAGTGGGATTCGCTTGCATGGCTAGGTGGGGTTGTCGCACGGAAGGTCCAGTTTTCAAATCCTGGGTAAGCCACTCATGTCTGTTGTTTTTCTGTTGTCTGGTGTTCTACTTCTTTATTTCCTGCTAGTGCCTGATAACATACCTTTATATTTATTTCATATTAATTTATTGATATGGTTACTAAGGGGCAGGTTTTACTACCAAAATCCACACAGCCGTCAAGTGTGTACACAAGACCAATAAAAATGAGCCACTGAAAAAAAAGGTTGCCAGGTAATAACCAAGGTTGCCACTCAAGTTCTAGAGATAAACACAGATTTTCTTCTTAAAAAAACCCAGAAATACCCAGATTGTTTTATGCCTCAAATACACGGGATAGACGATGCGTACACAATCCTTTAGTGCAACTTTAGCACAAATAAGCTGTGTGCTACCAATTTTTATTTATTTCTTCATTTTTTTTTTTTTAATTACCAAAATTCGCAATTATATAAAAATGATTTTTATTAACATCCCAATATATGAACTCCCAACGGGCTGATCACCCGTTTGCCAGTCACTTTGATTACGGAAACAACAGCAAGTGGATTGATTTGTCGTTGCCCTAAGGACGCCATTAGGCGTGATGGGGGCGGCGGCGGAGAAAATCTATTCGCTGTTGCCCTTAAGACGCCACTAGGCGTAATGGCCACTGACTGCTTTGCCGGTCGTTGGCTAAGGACAGAAGAAAGAATATATGAACTCTTGAAAATGAGATATTTTAACAGTAACATACTTACAGTAGTTACATTAACAAAATGTTTCTCAAATCAAATACAAGATGTTAGTTGAAAATTGTCACTTGTCAGCGACTCGGCATTCATGTCGACAGCTTCTCCTTCGTCAAGATCATATGCATGAATTGACAACTTGGAATCTTGATTGTGGAGTTCCCAAATTTTTGCATATCTCTGCCGACAACGTCCTTCACGCACATCTTCAACCACACTTTTAACTAGGATTAAACTTATTACAAACACCATCTTTGGCAACTGCTTGCTTGGCTAGTATTCGATTGGAAACTGTTTCACACAAAAGCTTGTTGGTTTGTTTAGTTTTAACTAATATACATATAATGTATAATGCTCAGTGCACAGAATATTCATACATTGTAAATGCCAATTGTCAAATATACCCAGATTAATGCCGATTTGGGGAAAAAATACCCAGATACCCAGACGGAAGCCAAAGAACCCAGATCTAGTAAAAAATACCCAGCTGTGGCAACACTGGTAATAACACAATCGGCACTGCAGACACATCTGATAGGTCATGTTATCAAAGAGCCTGCTTTTATATTTTTTTAAAATTACTCCCAGACTATTACTGACACTTGTTTTTCTTACAGTCCTTTTGATAAAGCGTTGTTAAAGTTTCTAATAACGGCTTGTAGAGGGAGACTTGGTGAAGAGAACTGGAGGCATGTATGACAAGCATAAAGAAGTGAAAAGACCTTGAAAGAAAGGCACAGGAGAGGAAGGTGTGACACAGTTTTGTTGTGGACCTGTGCTTCAATGGGAGCTGAGATTGTTTGTTTGACTGGTTGATTATATTTTTGTGTGGCCTTTTGTATTCTGCCCATAACATCTTCCAAAAAAATTAACTTTAATTTACAAAAATAAAATGTCTATGGAATTTATTTTTTGACTGCTAAATATAAATATAACACTGCTGAGTATGTGATTTACTTAATGAGTTGATCTTAACATGTTGTTCTGACACATGCTGAGGGATTTCTCAAATGTTTGCAGGTTAAGGTTGGGCGAGAAGGGTCATGTGCTCAGTATGGTATGGTTGCCGTGAAGGATATTGTGGAAGGATACTGCCTGTTTCAAGTGCCCAGAGCATGTCATCTTCTTCCATCAAACAGTGGTATTGCAGATCTCATAGAACAAGGTATCTTCTTCTTCTTCTTTGATCCATAACCGCCAACCGTCAAAGCAGTCAGCGGCCATCACGCCTGGTGGCGTCTTGTAGGGCAGCAACAAATTGATTCCACTTTGCTCGGTCGGCGGCCATCCTTCGTACAGTGCCCCAACTGTGGTTCATTCTTTGCATCTCAGCTTCCACAGTTCTCCGCCAAGTTGTTTTTGGTCGGCCTCTCTTTCGCTTTCCCTCGGGGGTCCATAGCATAGCTGTTCTTGCGATGGTATCAGGGTCCCTTCTGAGGACATGGCCAACCCAACTCCAGCGTCTGCCAGCTATGATGGTGTGCATGTCCTCCTGGTTACTCCGAATAAGTAGTTCTTGGTTGTTGATGGTGTTTGGCCAAAAGATTCGGAGAATTTTCCTTAGGCAGATTGTGTGGAAGGAGGACAGTTTCGACATTTCCTTCTCTGTTACTCTCCAACATTCCGCACCATAGAGAAGCACAGAAAGTACGCAGCTCTCATACAGTCTTAATTTGGTGTTTGTGCTGTACTGGGAAGACTTCCAAATGTTGTTGAGAATAGCAAAGGCTGTTCTCGCTTTATTCATTCTGTTGTTAATGTCCTTGCTTGTTCCGCCGTCAGGTGTTACTATGCTTCCTAGGTAAGTAAATGTGTCTGTCTGTTCTAACTTCTGGTTCCTTACTGTTATTGGCTCAGGATTGCCCACATTTAGTGTCATGACCTCTGTCTTCGTCTTGAATGTGTTTGTGTGAATGTGCGAGCAGTGCAATGTCATCTGCATATTCCAAATCTTCCAGTGTAGAAAACGTTGTCCATCTAATTCCTCTTGGACTGCCCTCTGTTGTCTGGCGCATCACCCAATCTATGACTGTCAAAAATAATGTTGTTGATAAGGGGCATCCCTGTCGTACTCCTGTTTTCACTTCGAAAGTTACATTACTCGATATAGAACAAGGTATGATCAGTAGTAAATCGGCTTTGATGCAGCTAGCAAAACAATTAGAAAAATAATCAACTCAGGAAGGGAGAACTGCATTTATTGATATGGATAATAATAATAACCCCTTCCGTCATAACTGACTATGGGAATGCGCCCCCGAGGTGACAGCCCTCAGCTGCTTATTTTCGACGTTTTCTCCTCTCTTCTGCTTGTTGTGTGAGCTTCTTTTCGCCCAATCTGAGGTGGTGCCGTAAATAGCATCGCCACTTAGTGCGATCGGCAGCTTCATCCTCCCATGTTGCTGGATCCATGTCCAGTGCCTTCATATCTCTCTTGCACACATCTTTGAACCTCAGCTGTGGATATGGATAATATGTGACATAATATGGCAGAATCAGTAACATCTTGGCATATCAACAACATCGTTTAAAACTTTGAGCATAGAGCCACCACTACAGATAGTCCCTTGGAGGAAGCCTCTATCAAAGCACACGCTCTAGAAGCAGTGGTTTAGCAACTTGTTTTTTGTGATAAGGTTGCCAGCCCAATCCACAACCTCATGTTAGTCACCTCGTATGATATGCCTGATGGAGAAGTAGTTCTATTTTTTCTTTGTCTCTGCAAAGACCTGTGGGAACTACACAAGGCAGATGTTATTTGTTATATTTTTGATGTACAAGATCATATTACTGTGATGGTAGTTCTTCATTTAAAAAAAAAAAAATACGTACACTCAATTCATCACACCAATATCAAATTTGAAAATGAATCACTAAGTTACCATTTTTAAGCAACATTTTTATTTGTGTCAGTCTGTTACAGAACTATCTATTTAGAGTTCTATACAGCTTGTATCTTGATAATAACATTTGAAGATAAAAACATTAATTTGCATAGACTGTTTCTTTTTTCACACCATCTGTAACCTCCCTCATAAAGAATATCTCATGTACAGGCATCCTTGCAAGTTTGTTATAGTGGTGATGCTTGAAAGCAGCAGTGATTGCTTAGATAACAATTTGTTATTTAGCGCTTGAAAGACTAACAAAGATAAGATGGAACAAAAATAGCTAGCATTTCCAGAAACTTAACCTATAATTGTCTGCAACTCTGTCTTGAATCAGAATCGAACAGCCGTCTGTCATCATCATTTTCCTTTGCACATCCTATGAAACATGAAGCCAACACTGCAGTAGGTCCCTTGCAGAAAACATTCACATTGCTCTTGTAGTGATAGTTTATGTCGCAGTTTGTTGTACATGATGAGGTTGCCAGCCCCATGCACAACTTAATGTTTGTCGCCATGCATGACGTGCCGGGGGGGGGGGGTACAGTAGTTTTTTTCTTTGTCTCCTCAGAAATCCTCGGGAGCTACACAGGGCACAGCTGTCGATTGGATAAGAAATTTACATTGGCGATTCTTTCTGGAATCCAGTGGAATCTGACTAAACAGCTTGATGATCTGGATTTTGCAGATGACTTGGCGCTTCTGTCCCATAACCATAATCAGATGCAAGAGAAAATGAAAATTCTCGATGAGAGGTCACAACAAGTGGGCCTGAAAATACACACGGAAAAGACAAAGATTATGAGAATAAATGCAAGAAATGATAATAAGGTTGAACTTGAAGAAACACCACTAAAAGATGTAGAATCGTACACGTATCTTGGAAGTAATATAGACAAAGTTGGAGGGACAGACAGTGATATCAAATTTAGAATACAAAAAGCAAGGGAGCTTTCATTGCATTGGGAAACATATGGAGAACAAGAGAAATCAAGTCCAACACGAAAATAAGAATCTTTAACTCAAATGTGAAGTCAGTCCTATTGTATGGCTCTAAGACATGGAGAACAACAAAAACAACAACCAAAAAGCTACAGACTTTTATAACGGGTGCTTGCGTAGAATAGAAGGACTGAAATGGTATGACAAAGTCACAAATGTGGAATTGATGACAAGAACCAGACAAGTGCCAGTGGAACAAGAGTTGAAAAGAAGATGCTGGCGATGGATAGGACACACATTGAGGAAACCTGTTGATAGCATTACAAGGCAGTCCTTGTTCTGGAATTCCCAGGGTAAGAGAGGCAGAGGTAGACCAAAAAACACATGAAGAGAACTGGAAACAGGTGAAAATGATGAGGAAAACATGGAAAGAACTTGAGCGGATGGCACAGGACAGGAAGACTTGGCATGTGTTTGTTGAAGGCCTATGCTCCTTGGGGAGCTAAAGAGTATTGATTGAATTCTTTCTTTGAACTTATTACTTTTACATTTTCACTTTTAAAGATACCTTAGTTTTTTAAAGCCAGAGAGAAAATGTTTGTTTTTTTAATTATTGTTTCAATTTTCTTTTGACTCATTCTACACCACCAGACGCATGATGCACCAAAATGTAGTACATTATTCTCCCAAGATTCAACTAGTTATTGCCAGATTTCTCATGTTTGCACTTTAACAGTGCTTACTTACTTTCTTAGTCATTTCTCTTCTACCCGGGGGTTTAGAGATTTGCCAGATAGAGTGCCATAAAATACTGTCGGCTGTCTTCCTCCTGGCCTGGTTCCAATCTAGTTCTCTGTCCTTTAGATACTGTCTAATGTTGTCCTCCCAGTGAACTTTGTGTCATCCTGGATGTCTGGATCCATGGCTCTTGGTTTCCCATATACTTTTACAATATAAAAACAAACGTATTTGTTGGCTTACAACACTTCTAAATATTCTTCAGGCAATTTACAACAATTTTGTGTACATAGTGACACCTTTTTTTTTTTTTTTTTTACAAACATATTTACCACATTTGTATTTACCACTTGTTTTAAAAACATCACACGTGAAAGAAATTAGTACCTATTGTGGTGCCAGGATAAAACCTTAAAACTGTGTGGGAGAGACGTTAAATACTTGGTGTAACAAATATTAATAATACTGCCAATTAAAATTCATGGAACTGTTGCCGCTGATATTTCATGCTTGATATCATTTAAAAAAAAATTATATCCTAGATCAGGCAAAACTAGCAGCTACAAACCAGTGGGTTCCACTTCTTGTGTCCTTACTTTATGAGCAGAACAATGCATCTTCGAAATGGCGTCCTTATCTCGATCTTGTTCCAGATTTCCAAGCCTTAGACTTGCCATTATTTTGGGACCAGTAAGTTTTGCTACACTTAAATTTCACATTAGATTATTCTTTATGAGGGCTTACTACCAAGGATGTCCCATCTTCTTATTTCTCTGCTTCCTCTCTTTGCTATCCCTCCTGTGAGAAGCTAGAGGAAAGAAACAAAAATGATAAGGAGATGCAATGAAAATTTGTAGGACATGTTCTGAGCAGAGGAGAATCAGGCTACATGATATCATTGGAAAAGATTGAGGGAAGAAGGGGCAGAGGAAGACAAAGGGAAAGTAAAAGATTGACAATATGGCATGGGAGGAAGTCACTAACAGAGCTCATAAATGCAACACCAGAGACATTTGGTTGTGAACAGAAATGATTACCAGTGCTACCCAGCATGGCACTTGATTATAATGATACACAGTTCCAGTTATATTTAGTGTTTTAAGATAAAGAGACTGAGGCAGGTTCAGATGTATGAATAGACTAAAAAGGTTTACGTTCAACAAATTTCAGGGTACAATGTTCAGCAAATTTCAGGGTATAACATCAAGGATGCTTCCATGAAGATTTTCAGTGACAACATGTAAATGGATTTAAGAACTGGGAATAATAAACTTGAGAGAGACCAGAGAGGGTAGAAAAGAATGGAAAGAGATCTTGTGTACAGCAAATAATCTTAAAGGTTTAGAACTCATTCATTCATTAATTTTCCTGTGCGATCCTTATGGAGCATGGAGCCACCACTGCAGCTGGTCCCCTTGCAGGAAGCCTGCACCAAGCATTCACATTAGAGATGGCTACTGTGTGTATGTGTCGAAACAATGCTTCGAAACAGCATCGAGTCCGAAAGATTCGACACACAGCCTGCTTGTTGTTTCGACACAGTTTCAGTTCCTGTCTGCCTCGCTGTTTTGCAGAGACACACTGTCTCACTGTCTCACCTTCCGTGGGCCTTTGTAAAATTTGAATCAACCGTTCGGAACATTAGTATGGAATATCAAACATGTCATATTTTTCAGGGATGTGTTATGATGACTTGATTTTACAAGTGATATTATTTTTGCTGAGAAGTTATAGACACTGGAAATTGTGTCAGTGCTGCAGTTGTCAATGTTTTAGGCACTATGTTAAAGTTGAAAGTGTCCGTGTGTTCGTATAAATGTAATGGACACTTTATTAGCTCTGCTGATATCTGTGTACTCGGTGTGGATTTGAATCATTGTCTACCAAAACTAGCTTACTCTAGTTTGATATCATGTGTTATTATTACTGTTATTATTATTGTTGTTTTTTATTATTTTCACATATACTGCAGCTATCATCATATCTACGTTTTATTTCATCATAATGAAGACTTGTGTAAAAATATTGAATTGTGGTCACACGAAATGCCATAGATTTTTCACACACGACAGTAGCGCGCAAGTAAAAACAGTTCATGTATAGTAATGTATACTGTCTATTAGAGACTTCTTTCTCCCCGATACGGGCAATAGTGCCGTTGTGTCGACACACTGTTTCGACACAGTTTAAATCACTGAGCCGACTGTCTTGAAACAGCGGAGTGTGTCGATTTGCCCACCTCTAATTCACATGCTCTTGTAGCAGTGGTTTATGTGGTAACTTGATCTACATGCTGTTACTGCATATTTTCTCAGTAACAGTTTTAGTAGGTATTAGATCCGTTTAGACTGAAAACCACCAAATGATACTTACTTACTTACTTAGTCGTTCCCCTTCTACCGTGAGGTGTAGAGGTTTGGAAGAGAGAGCGCCAGACTATTCTATCGGCTGTCTTCCTCCTGGCCTGGTTCCATTCTAGTCCTCGGTCCTTCAAAGATTGTCTAATGTTGTCCTCCCAGCGGACTCTGGGTCGTCCTCGGGGTCTGGATCCTTGGCTCTTTGTTTCCCATGCTTGTCGTGGCAGCCGATCCTCTCCCACTCCGCAGACACGGCCAAACCATCTCAGTTGGGACTGTTCTACTTGGGTCTGTATGGGGTGGCATTTTAGGCCTTGACGTATCGTCTGGTTGCGTACCATGTCTCTTCTTGTTACTTCAACCACCTTCCTCAGATACCTCATTTCTGAGGTTTGGATCTGGCTTTTATGAGTTGTAGTCATTGCCCATGACTCGCATCCATATGTTAAGACTGGGACATAGGTGGAGCGGTACACAGCCATCCTCGCCCTCCCACCAACCCCTCTCCCGCCGAGGAATCCCCGATTTATGGCCTGAAAAAGTCTCCCAGCTGCTGCCTTTCGAGTGGCCAACTCTTCCCTGATGCCTCCCTTTCGGTCTACAATAGCTCCGAGGTATTTAAAGTGGTCGACCTGCTCCAGGACCTGTTCTCCCAGCTTAATCTGATGTCTTCTTTCTTCTCGCGATATCACCATGGATTTTGTTTTAGAGCTGCTTATGACCATCCCTCTCTTCTCCAGCTCTTCCTTCCAGACCTGCAGGTTGGATTGGAGATGTGCCTCTGATTTAGCAATCAGGGCAACATCATCAGCAAATGCCAGCTCTGAAATATAGACCTGTCCCATCTTCCAGTACCCCACTGAATACTTTCTTGTTCTCTCCTTACATGCCTTGATGACATCGTCCATAAGGAGTATGAAGAGGTAAGGTGATAGGATATCACCTTGTCTTACACCAGCCACCAAATGATACAACGTTAAATTTGCCACCACTGATAAATCACTTAATGTTTATATGGAGGGTACCATTGATAATACTACGGTTGTGTGTTGGTGTCATAAGTGAGGTGTGTATAGGTACATTCACACACTACAGGTACACACATCAGAGGCATGGAATGGTGTAACGGCAGGTGAAAGTTAATGACGGTTTATTACACCACAACACAGTACGTTAATATAGAATACACATATGGTCAATTACAGTTTACAGCATACCCAACTAATAAAAGTACTCCTCACATCAGCGCTGTCATAATAATAATGGATTCCTTTTAGCGAACGGTCATCATCGCCGTGCTAACATAAATATGGCCTCCTCAAAGATAGCAAACGGACATCATCGCCGTGCTACAACATAAATGGCATCCTCAAGATACTCCTCACATCAGCGCTCTCATAATAATAATGGATCCTTTAGCAACCGGACATCCTCGCCGTGCTACAATATAAATATGGCCTCACAGATAGCAAACGGACATCATTGCCGTGCTACTGCATAAATAGCATCCTCAAGATACTCCTCACATCAGCGCTATCATAATCTAATGAGTCCTACCAGCAATTTCTCACAAGACTCCATACCCGGCAGTCTGCAATAATCTCGCCTTTACTCATCTTAGCGCGAATATATCACAATATAAGTCAATGGATCCTAAACATCTCAAAATACACACAATACTGCACACCTGGCAGTTTGCAATAATATCCTCTTCAATCATCTCAGCGCTATTATAATGACATATATAAGTTAATGGATCCTTATAAAATACTCTCACAGTACTGCACACCAGGCAGTTTGCAATAATATCACTTATCAACATGTCTTCACATATCAAAATTATCCTCTCTCAGGAAATAATGGCCTACACAAAATAATGGCCTCTTATCTTCAGCACTGTACAGGCATACTTTCCAAACACATACAGGGGCCGACTCCTTCGGTCGCTGCCCACAAACTCACTGCCCACGGGAATACACATCTCCCGCCTAAAACAGATACGAGACCCGGCTGTTCAAAAAACACTGCTCAGTCTCACTACTTGCACGGGCTAGCCACAAATAGCTAAACACCCGTAGCTCAAAACAGTTTGGAGTGAATAAACCTCCATAATTGAACTGACTAGTGTTCACACGCTTTCTAACTTTACTTCTCGGACATACGAGGGAATTCCCCTATTACGATTTAACCTAACATCATAGCTAATCAAGCAATGTAACTCATAATCTAATCTGCTCACCTAACATTTTCCGGATCACTTCCCTTCCATTAAAATTACTGGCAACAGTTTGCCACCCCGTCCGGGAAAAAAAATGATTTTATCATTTTTTTTGAAAATTTAAGACCCAAAAATTTAAAGGTTAATGAAATTATATCCTATGGCTACCAAAAATGTACCTATGACAAGTCAAAATAGTCAAAACTGTTAGGATCAAAATGTTGAGATCTGTCACATTGTTTCTTGTTTTTAGGAGAATAAATACACGGTTGGTTTTTAACATCCTGACTTGAAATTTATTACTGTCTCCTTCGTTATCTACAGGGCTGACTGTTACTGTAGATTTTCCTTTGTTGTTCTGCCGCCAGCAATCAATATCATTGGAATCATCGGTATTGCGTTGGAAGTTATATTTTCCATGAAACGACCTATGTCCACCATTCTTGACCGTAGAATCCGCAAAAAGTGTATAAGGCTGGCTTTTTGCTTTAGTGCTCTGATGATAAGCAACTTTCTGTCTATCACTGTCAACATTGACAGAAGACCACATATTGCTATTCAAGACTACGTCAAGCAGACCATCTATTCTTCTTCTTGCTTCTGCAATCTCAAAGTCCTTAAGTGCAATCTGTTCACTTAATTTCTTGTTTAAACTCTCAGCTCTTAAAACTTTGCAGCTTTCCTCTGCTAGCAAATTTTCAATCCTAATCAATTTGTCTTTCTCCATCATTAACTCTTCCACTCTCTCTTTATCAACCCTCTCAATCTCAATATCATGGCTATTCGTAAGCCTATCAACCTTCTCTAGGGGTATGGTATCCTTTTCTTTAATTTGGCGACCAAAAATCGCATCGTCACTTAACAGATCAGTAAGTGTTTCATTACACAACTTCTCATACTTCTTAATCTGAACTTTTAATTTCCCACAAATCTCCGTCTTCTCTTGAACTTCTTGAGTCAGATTTCTAACTTCGCCATTTTTTTTTCCCATCTGAGCTTCCATCTCTTTAATTTTGCACAATGCCGAGTCTAATTTTGCTCGAACACAAGCAAGCTCAGAATTTGATTTACATAAATCACCTGTAAGTTTAGTCACTGTTTTATGTAGCTTATTCACTTCAGCAGTACCTTTTAAGCAACTTCCCCTTCGCTCCTGTGTACTCTGTTTTATGTCTCCTATTTGCTTCTCATCCTTTAACTCTTCTTTCTGGTCACTATGGATGCCGTCGCGCAATAACGTACGCATACTCCTCAATATGTTATCACGTTTAATACCAATATGCTTGTCCAAAAACAGACGAAGGTCCAAAACTAACAACCTCGCTAGATCCTTAGCCATACTCACATGAGGAATGGACTTAAATCTATCATCAGCAAACTCTCTTAGAGCTCTTGACGCACTGACTAAAAACCTGTCCATAACATGTGACTCAAGCTCTGGGCCTTTTAATCTTTGAAAATCTGTCCCTTCTTGAAACAGATATTCTAATAAAGGCCTCATATCCTCAGGGTCTATATTACAATCCATTGTGACTTGCTTACTTAGTCAACCATATATGTCTTAATTAAACTTTCACTATACCAAATCAATTATCTTTTTAAGAAAATGCAATTATTTCTCAATCACTGCATCATCAATTCTTGTACATAGCCATACATTATTCATGCATCAACATATTCCTACAATCAATCGATATAATTATCGACAACAAAACAACAGTTCAACAGAATAAGTGATGTATTCAAGAATAGGCAGGCTCGCCGAAATGCAAAAAGTAGCACAACTCACACACATACAAAACCACTTATCTGAATATAATTCCATCCTTTCCGCCAAGACACTGGATATCACAAAGTTCTGCAGTTATAAAATACTCCACTGCAGAAAGGTACAAGAACTTGACTGTCTTCTCTTCAGGTTCTTGCCACAGAATAGAACGTGCTCAAACAATGCATCAGATGACAGGAACCAGGGCACAGCAACCTCTGCAAATCTTGACTTGAGGCATACGTGCAAACAAACTCTCCAAAATACTGCACCTATAGTTGAATCTGAATATGGAAAGACTGGAACAAGCACTGTAACAATTATGGCATGAATGTCGCTATCCGATAACAGCTGTTTGATATCCAAACCAACTGATAAAGTTAGTTTAGTTGCTACACACGCCAAGATATGAGGATGGATATGCGCAGTCAGCTGATACCTGTGTACAGTTGAATAAAGCCACGCCCACACAGAGCCATGTATAACAAAGTTCAGTGTTCCCACTTGTAATGACTGGTCCAGAATCTGACCTAATTTACTCTCTTGCTACAAATACACACCAGCGTTGAGGTAACAGTTTCTGAATCATATACGCCACACAGGCATTTCTAAATGATCCTAAACTACGCCACACAGGCTATAAACGTGAATACGTAGGTGTTAGCTCCTTCTAAATAGTCATGGAAAGGTTCTCATACTACCGTGGATAAAGTCGTGGTAATCGATCCAAAATGAACTGGTCCACCAGATATGTTAATGGTATATCTGGCAGATTGAGTGTAAACATGGACGATACGAAACTGAAGATGACTGTTAATGGGAGTTTATGGCCACACACACTAGTCGTTAGATATTGAATATCCTTAAGGTCAAATTACAGTTTACAGCAATACAATAATAAAGTACTCCTCACCTCAGCGCTGTCATAATAATAATGGATCCTTTTAGCGAACGGTCATCATCGCCGTGCTAACATAAATATGGCCTCCTCAAAGATAGCAAACGGACATCATCGCCGTGCTACAACATAAATGGCATCCTCAAGATACTCCTCACATCAGCGCTCTCATAATAATAATGGATCCTTTAGCAACCGGACATCCTCGCCGTGCTACAATATAAATATGGCCTCACAGATAGCAAACGGACATCATCGCCGTGCTACTGCATAAATAGCATCCTCAAGATACTCCTCACATCAGCGCTATCATAATCTAATGAGTCCTACCAGCAATTTCTCACAAGACTCCATACCCGGCAGTCTGCAATAATCTCGCCTTTACTCATCTTAGCGCGAATATATCACAATATAAGTCAATGGATCCTAACATCTCAAAATACACACAATACTGCACACCTGGCAGTTTGCAATAATATCCTCTTCAATCATCTCAGCGCTATTATATGACATATATAAGTTAATGGATCCTTATAAAAATACTCACAGTACTGCACACCAGGCAGTTTGCAATAATATCACTTATCAACATGTCTTCACATATCAAAATTATCCTCTCTCAGGAAATAATGGCCTACACAAAATAATGGCCTCTTATCTTCAGCACTGTACAGGCATACTTTCCAAACACATACAGGGGCCGACTCCTTCGGTCGCTGCCCACAAACTCACTGCCCACGGGAATACACATCTCCCGCCTAAAACAGATACGAGACCCGGCTGTTCAAAAAACACTGCTCAGTCTCACTACTTGCACGGGCTAGCCACAAATAGCTAAACACCCGTAGCTCAAAACAGTTTGGAGTGAATAAACCTCCACAATTGAACTGACTAGCGTTCACACGCTTTCTAACTTTACTTCTCGGACATACGAGGGAATTCCCCTATTACGATTTATGTCATAGAAGGTGACTAATATGAGGTTGAGCATGAGGCTGGCACCCTCATCATGTAAAACTAATTGCTTCAGAAACAACCACTGCAAGAATATGTGAATACTTTGTGCAGGCTTCCTGCAAGGGGGCAAGCTGCAGTGGTAGATCATTGCTCCATAAGAAGCAAAAAGAAAAAAAAAATGATGATGATGAATTATTTGTTTACATATAATATATGCTTTATTTTCTTATGCAGGTCTGAGAGAGAGAATCTTCTCAAGGGAACAGGTGTGGACTTGGCTGTAGAAAGAGACCTTAGAATGATCGAGTCTGACTATAACAACTTGGTGCTGCCATTCATCCAACGTCACAAAGATCGCATAGAGTAAATTTTTATAATCTTTTGTGTTTTCTTGGTAAGGTTAAGATATTCTACAGGTGTGTATTCAGTTTTTAATTTTTATTTTTAGCTTCTGCTTTATTAAGTGGTTAGAGCGCTTTCCTCTCGCAGTACAGTTACCAGGTTCCGGAATCAAAACCTAATAGCATCACACTCTGGTCTACCCAGCTGTAAATGGGCACCTGCCTCTGCTCTTGAGTTAGGGAAGGCAGAGGCAGTGAGGAGGGAAACTGGTTGCCCCACCTCATAAAGCTGGACTTAGTATTGTGAAATCTCTAACACTTTAAATCCCTATGGCAGTTTCTGCCATGGAACATCCTTTACCTTTATATTCAGTTTTTGAAACTCTTCTTCTTCTTCTTCATTCACCCTCAGACATCAACTTGAATATATTCAAAGAAAGCAGGGGTCAGTCTGAGGCTGTTGATATCTCCTAGAGCTTTTCTAGGAATGGTACTGGTGATTGCCATATGCACTTTCTCAGTTCCTCATATGTTGGGCACCTTTGAAGTAGATGCTCAGCAATCATTGAATCAATGCCACAGTTACACTCTTTGGTAGTTCCTATCTTTAACTTGTTGAATAGATGGTATCCCAGCCTATTTTGACCTGTGTGAAGTTCGAAGATTACCACTTCATTGCGTATTAATATACGTATGCTGTAAAACTGATAATAGAAAGTTTAAAATAAATGAAAAATGATATCGAAGTCAGTTGTTTAGAAATTTACAGTACACTAGAATCACAGGTCATTTCAGGATTACCCTTCATCAGCCACAGTTACAAACAGGAAACAATAAATTAATTAACTAATAAAAGTATTAAACAAGAAAGGAATATCAGTTCTGCAATGACACCCCAAAGGACTGTTTTTCTATCATTTTCTGCAATTATTCTTATGTGTTACTCTCTTTTCCCTGGGTATTTCAGACCCAATTGCTGTGAACTCTCATCAGTTATTTTCATTTTGCCTTGCATCTGGATATGGGACAAAAGAGCCACGTCGCTAGCAAAATGAAGATTATCAAACTGTTTTATCAGAATTCATTGAGTTTTTCAATTTTTTGTTGGCTGAATTTGTTGTTTTAATAATTGAATCTATAGCCAGTAAGAAGAGAAATGGTGATAGCAAGCACCACTCCCACACTTCAGTTGTTATCTTAATCAGTTTTGGTTTAATTGTCCTTCATGAAGAACTCTGCATTTTATGTCTTCATATGATTTTCATTAGAATTATCAGGGGGACTACATAATGCCTCACCTGTTTCCAAAGTGACTCTCTTCCCAAACTGTAGAACAGATTCTTACTGTCCACAAATCCCATGTAATATGCTGAGCCCAGCTCCAAACCCCATTTAGCTATCATGTGCAGTGTGACCGTCTTCTCTGCACATCCCTGTTGAAAATCCGCCTGGCCATCTCAATTGTCTGACTGTGGCCTCTTTGGATCTCTTAAGGATGCTCTGGTGCCAGCCATATGCACTTTCTCTGTTCCACATATGTTGGGCAACTTTGAAGCAGATGTTCAGCAGTCATTTTATCAGTGCCACAGTTACACTGATCGGTAGTTCCTATCTTTAGCTTGTTGAATAGATGGTATCTCAATCTGTTGTGGCCAGTGCGAAGCCTGAAGATTACCACTTGTTCTCTTCTGTTGAGCTGGTAGTAAGCATCATTTTGTGTGTGACCTTGACAAATATGAAAGGGATGAAGAAGACACGGAGAAACCTTGAGCTGACGGCATGCGACAGGATGACAAGGCATACGTCTATTGAAGGCCTATGCTCTTTGGGAGTGTCCAATTGGCAGAGTGGTTAGAGTACTGGCCTCTTGCCTCAAAGGTACCAGGTTCGATTCATGGTTTCATTACGTTCCAGTCTGCCCAGCTGTAAATGGGTACTTGACTGTGCTCTTGAGTTGGGGAAGGCAAAAACAGTGATGAAAGGACACTGGTCACACACCACCTTTGGAAGCTGTACCTAGTATAGTTAAGTCTGTAACACTTCATTCCCCAACAGCAGTATCTGCTATGGGACTACCTTGTACAGTTGAAGGGTAATGAGAGATAAAACAGAAGACACAACGGTGAGGGAGACATTATGATCTACCCTTGTATTTCAGTCTCCAGGTGAAAGACTTTGAGTTCTTCAAGAAGATGGTGGCATTTGTAATGGCCTACAGTTTTACTGAGCCACAAGATAAGAGCCAAAATGATGTCAGTGATGATGACGAAGATGAGAATGACACAACCTTGGCATCTGCACCAATGATGGTGCCCATGGCTGACATCTTGAACCATGTCACCAAAAACAATGCGAAACTCACTTTTGGGACAGAGGCTGTTAAGATGGTCACAACAAGGCCAATAAAAAAGGTACGTTTACATTTATTATGTGCTAGATGTCTTAAATGCCCAGTGTAGTCCGCAGGGGTCTTTGAAGAAACAGACAGAATAAGATTATTGCACACTTAGGCATGTCATACAAGGCCACTAGTGGAGTTGGCAGCCTCATGATGTAACACAGATTGCCGCAAAAACCACTAATGCAAGAGCATGTGAATGTTTGGTGCAGGTTTCCTGCAAGGGGACCTGCTGCAGTGGTGACTTCATGCTCCATATGGAGCTCATAAGGAAGAAGAAGTTGTCTTAAATGTTTATGAATTAAGTATGTGAAGATCATCAGAATTCTGTGACTCAGCAGCCACTTATCTTGAACTCGCTTAAGTTAACATTATTCTTCTTCGTTCGCCCTGATACTTCTACATTAATTACTCTAATAAAGGTAGTAGTCAGTTCAAGGTTCCTGACATCTCCAAACAGTTTTTTATGGAGAGAAGCGGGTTGTTGCCATATGCCAATCTGTTCACTGTTGTAAGTTGGGCAGGGCTGGAGCAGATGTTCGGTTGTAATGGGGCTGGTTCCACAGGAGCAGAGATGTGTTGGACCAATTCTGTTCTTGTGATATAAGATAGTACCTCAACCGATTGTGACCAGTACGTAAGTGGAAAATGATGACCTGGTCTCGCCTAGATAGCAGGTAATCGGCATCATATACTACTGGACAAAAGTTAAGGGCCACCATTCAGTTTAGACAAGGTTTATATAATTGATTGGCAAACTGTAAAGACAAGTGAAAATGTCATTAAAACTGAGCTCAGAGAAATGTGTATACATTTCTGTGTGCACTAAGTTAATTTTTTTTAAATGTCCAAAAACTGGGTCACTTTAACCCGCACGTGAAAATTGCCATTGTTGCTGCAAAAACTCGTGGTTTTTGCAACAGGCCCCACTAGTTCAAAAGGTGAAAAAGTGAGTTGAATTTGAATGCACGTGGAAAATGATCATCGGTAAAGAGTGTTCACCGTTGGTATGCAATAAATCAGTATGACAAGTGGTCGAAATGATCACTGCATTAGCCATGCCACCAAGGAGAAGTCTCAGCACTGTAGACCGTGGTCGAGCCATGGCATGGATTCAGGATGGTCAATCTGTTCATCATGTTGCAAGACGTTTAGCAGTGTCCCACGCTACCATTCAGAGACTTGTTACGGTAGATTAATTGGCATTGTCTGCTAGAGGTTAGCAGCATGCGATTTTAGGGGTTACAACGTTTAATGTAATGTAAAAGTATTATTAGCCTAGTGAACGCTGTGACGTTTCAGCGTTGGTAGTCACGCACGGTGACCAAGAGACGGGACCCTTTCTCAAATGACCGTCAAACGGAGAAGACGTGTCTTTATATTCTTATAGTGTCGGGCATGGAATGCCACACGGTTATATTGTATTTTCTTATGGACATGGGTCAGTCCACTGTTATGATGAAGAAAGATGAAGTTACAGGTTAGTAATCGACTAAACCTTGTCGAGATGAATTAACAGTCCGTTTTAGTTATACTAGTGCCAGACGCATAATCTCACTGTCGGTCGTTGGATTTTCCAACCACGCGTGCATATAGTTATGTCGTTCTGCCTACAGTAATTCAGATGTACGAGACAAAGGACTGATATGCAAGATAGCTAATTCAACATAGGATTCTAATTTATATTTGTGATGTAATTCATGATCAACGTACGATGTCTACAGAATGTATAATAAATTGTTTGTTTGGACTCTAGACATGACTTATCCAGTCTATGAACATTTGGGAATTCAATTATCACTATCATGGTCTCAAGGTAATTTTAAACCCACATTCGCGGACTTAACATCAAAGGCACGATGCTCTAAAAATGATGAACTGTAAACCCAGATACCACGATTGACTATCAAGCTCTCAACCACCCGTTGGACTAAGTTTTCCGACCGCCTTCAAGAACTGGTTGGCCATTGATGGGGAACGAAAGAAAGAATTAGTTGGCCATCGCGAGATGAACGAAAGAATTAAGGAAAATTTTTCTTGTTTACATACTTTTACAAACTGTTTATGATTACAAGAAAGTCACATGATTTGCATAAAAAACGACGTTCAACGCATGACTACGAAATGCCAATCTGACGTCACTACATCATGCGTAGATGCCGCGCTTTGAAAGTACAACCGTCAACGCATTCCAAGTTTGATGAAGATTTACATGATCAAGAAGACCAGACGAGTGAATACGGTTATCAACCAATCAGGAGCAAACAGTACTAGGCATTAATCTAGTCCGTTGATGAACTTGACATCGCCGGAGCCTTTTAAAGATAAGTTTAGACTTAGGACGATTGTCCTTCATATAGCACAATACTAAGTCCATTTCGCTGTGCAGGCATGTCCTCTCTATTTATTATATATCTATGTTATATCTGTTTTTTCCGTTGATGTTGTCCCTTATTTGTGGGTATGGATGGGCGGCGGATTGAAATCAATTCTATGGCTCCTTGGATGCCACGAACTGATTTTAATTGTTCTTAGGGCCGTGAATTAATCGCATTTCGCGAAGAACGCGTCGAAGACATTACTGGTGATTGTTTCGTTCGGACTTGCATTAATTCACCTTATATGTTAGGTGTCTAGTCGTGTTATAACTGGGGTATTCTATTGTATTTAGTTCTAATTTTTATTCAGTTTTGTAACAATGTTTGTAACCTATCGTGTGTTTTCTGACCTTACTATCATTCAGTTTATATTTTTTGTACAACCGTTAATGAGTCCATGTATACGTCACTAATTTTTGTGTACGCAGGTTAGTTTTCTATTCAGTTCATTCTTTAATCTCTCACTTCCGGTTTAGTCAACTTAGTTATAAATACATTTTTATTGTGAAAATGTCTTATCGTATGGTAATACTGTTCTGTAATCCTTGTTTAACCCATTGTATTGTTTGTCTTCATTTCATCCTTTTATAATTTAATATTAATGCTATAATTTATTCATTAATAAGAGTGTAGATTAATATGATTAAATTTTTATGAGTTTTAAGGAGGAATTGGGGACTTTGCACCAATTTGCAGTGGTGGTCCAAGAAATGGGCAATGCACTTTATAGCTCATGATTATGACATAATATACAATGATTAATTATTATAGCTTTATAACATATTAAGACATATTAAATGTTAATTAGTACACTTTCTCAGTACTACATTGTGAACTTAATAACTATTAAGATTAAATAACCTAATTATTTAGGGATAATATCCATAATTATTGTATACTAATATTAAGTACATGATATAATTCCAGCACCTTAAATAACTAACTATCATAATTATTTATGATAGATATTAGTGGATATATATATATAATATTTTTACAAAATATTATAGATTTGTGGACCAACAACTTTCTTCGTGGTAATTAGAATTATCGACATAGATTCCATTGGTGATTACTAGACATAAGTAATTGAATACTTAAATAAATCAACTTCAAGAATGCTTACCTTGGATCATTTCATTAAAATTGGAAAAGATTGTAATAAAAAGGGAGATGCACTCCTGGAATTTGCGGAACAACAACTTGCGAACCATAAGGCAGAAGAGGCTGAAAGGAAAGCTATTGCTAAGGCAGAGATGGAAGAACTTGAAAGAAAAGAGGCTGAAAAGAAAGCTATTGCTAAGGCAGAGAGAGAAGAATTAAGACAAGAGGAAGAAAGAAAGGTGGCAAGAGATGAAATCCTACGGATTGAAGAAGAGAATAAATTGAAACGACAAGAAATCATATTGCAGCAAGAAATGGAATTGCAACGGCTTAAATTGGAAACAGCAAAACTTAATTCGCAGGGTGCTGCATCAAGCCAAATTGATAATGCTCAATCGGGATCTTCTTCCAACCGACTTAAAGGCAATTATTACTTTAAGCTACCACCATTCAAGTTACACGTGGACAATTTGTCATCATGGCTGGCACGCTTTGAGGATATATGTAAGGTCAATAACCTTGACAAAACAGCATGGGCACTTAAACTCAAGGAATTTCTGGATGGCGAACCTGCAAGTGCAGCACAAAATATTGATCCGACATTAGCCACAGACTATGAGGCCATTAAGACTTTGTTATTACGTCGGTTCCACTTGAACGAAGAGGCATGTAGATTACGTTTCAAAAGTTTGTTGCCAGATAATAATAAAGACTTTACAGGTTTTATTGCTAACATACGCAATACTTTTAACAGATGGGTTGAACTGGCAGGTGTCAACAAATCTTACGACAAGTTAGTCGATTTGTTATTGAGGGATAAAGTGTTATCTTCTGTCAGCCCACCGTTCTTTGCTTATCTGCAAGAACGGAAACCAGAAACTATTGATGAGTTAGAAAAAATTTCGTTAAATTACTGCACCGCTCATCCGAATGCTAACATTTCTAGCTCGTTGATAAGAGAACCTCTTCCTGTAGCCTCCAATATGGCATATCATAGTAATAACAAACCTAGAACACACAGTGTGGACAGAGGTAGGTTCAAGGGAAACTATGACATTAATTTTCATAAGGGACGTATTAGCTTTAACAATAACTTTAATAGAGGAAGACCACAAAACAGAAATTATTCACCTCAGTCCAGATACAACAGTAATCCATGTAACTCAAGTTATAATCGGTCATATAATTATAATAACGGTAACAATTGGAACAACAGCGATAATTATAGCTCGAGACACCGAGATAACAGTTACAATAGGGGACAACGGGATAATTCAACTGATTATTCTCGTCATCGTTCTCATTCTCGTAGATCGACAAATTATAATCATAATACAGGGGCAGCCGTTACTACTGCTACAACCCCTAGGGTTCAGAGTTCACCTACTAATAACAAAATACAGTCTTCGTCTACTTGTTTTGCAGTGAATTATAACGTGGCAAATAGTTGCCCAAAATGTAATCTTATATTTCAGAAGGCAAAAGAGACAGTTCTGAACTGCGGAAACATTCTACCAGAAGTCAGTCTAGCAGTCAATGACGGAACAGGCTCGCTGATCTTCAACAGAGGAAAAGTTAATGGATCCGTCGTCTCAGTTTTAAGAGATTCGGGATCGACAACGATCGGAATCCGTCAGTCACTTGTTCATCCAAATTGTGCAACTGGAGAACATGTCAGGTGCATGACCTTTGGTGGAACCATAGAATGTTATCCAACTGCTATTATACATATTGATACACCTTTTTTCACAGGCAACGTTAAAGCATGCATGTTAAGAAATCCAATTGCCGACCTTATGGTGGGATGCATACACGGAAGTAAAGATTGCACACCAGAAGAGATTATTGAATGGGAAAAAAATAATCTATGCATCGGAAACGCAGTAATAACCAGAGCACATACGAAACAATTAGAGACTATGGACACTGAAAACAAGGAAACAGACAAACATGAAAGTATCGAGGTTCATTCTGCTATTGACCGAGTATCCTTTGCTGCAAAACAGAAGGAAGACAGGTCATTAACAAAATTTTTTGCACTGGTCAACAAAGTTGGCAATCTTGCTATGAACAATAATAATAGTCATTGGTTTATTATTAAAAATGACATTCTACTAAGATGTTTTATGGATAAAACTCATGTAAGACAACAGGTCATGGTACCTTTTGCTTTTAGACGGTACATACTTCAACACGCACATGATTCTAAGTGCGCAGGTCACATGGGATATACTCGGACACGTTCTCGAGTATTATCTTCTTTTTTTTGGCCGGGAGTGTCACGAGATATTTCACAGTACGTACGCTCCTGTACGATATGCCAAGAAGTGAAAGCACGAGGAGCCTTTCACACGGCGCCTATTCAGGCTTGTGACATATCTGTGAGACCATTTGACAAGATGGCCATTGATATTATTGGCCCACTTTTACCATCAGCCAGAGGACATAGATTTATTCTCACGTGCATCGATTTATGCACACGATGGCCAGAAGCCATCCCATTGAAAACAACCACCACCACAGATGTAGCTGATGCACTACATCTGATCTTCTCTAGAGTAGGTTTTCCTAGGAAACTTTTGTCAGATCATGGATCTCAATTTATTTCTGAGACTATGACAGAAGTAATGAAGACTTGGAATATAGATAGAAATCTCAGCAGCATTTATCACCCAATGAGTAATGGTGCTGTAGAAAGACTTAACCGCACACTCAAACAAATGTTACATAAAGTTACAGTTAACCATCCACAGGACTGGGACAGAGTACTCCCAGCTGTGTTATTCGCTTATCGAGAGGTGCCACATGAACAAACTGGCTTCTCTCCGTTTCAATTAGTCTTTGGCGCTCCACCAAGAGGTCCTGTGGGACTAATAAAAGACTTATTGATTGACTCCGAGATGACTCAGGATACCCAGTCATCTTATGAATATGTAATTAATCTCCGGAATAACATTATTGATGCCTGCAAAATGGCAACAGCTTCATCTGAGGCTGCTAAAGCGAAAGCTAGAACTTTCCAAAACAGTAGTAGACGATTACGTCAATTATTTCCAGGAGATCAAGCTTATGTGTTATTGCCACATAACAATAATAAACTACTCATCTCGTGGAACGGTCCATACCAGGTTATCAATAAGATTTCTGATGTTGATTATGTCCTAGACATTAATGGACATCACAAAATATTTCACATAAATATGCTCAAACAATTTCATACTCGACCTGAACATCTACAAGCTATTTTTCATGAACTAGATGACACTGTCGTACCTAGATGTCACTATTCTAATTTGTCTGTTATCCAGGAAGAAGAATCTTCTTTTCCTGAGGTACAGTTAGCTTTACCTGTACCTGTAGTACAGCCTAGTGAATCTTGGCAGGACGTAACCATCTCTTTGTCGGTTACACCGCAACAGCATCAACAGATTGCTGAACTTCTACAATCTTATCCAGATGTGTTGACCGACGTTCCAGGTCGCACATCAGTCATTAGTCATGACATCACTCTTAACGATGATACTCCAATTCGGGTACATCCATATTCTGTTCCTCTACACTTTCTTACTAAAACTACTAAGGAACTTGAACAGATGTTATCTTTAGGAATTATTGAAACTAGTAATTCCCCATTTTCTTCTCCATTAGTTATTGTCCAAAAGAAGGACAATAACATTAGACTATGCGTCGACTATAGAAAATTAAATGCACAAACGATAGTTGGTAGCGAACCACATCCACTTCTCGACGACTTACTGCCACGTCTATCGACCGCAACTATATTCACTAAGATAGACTTAACTAAAGGTTATTGGCAGATACCACTAACCGAAAAAGCTAAATACTACACAGCGTTTTCCACTCCGCAAGGTCTATACCAGTGGAATGTTATGCCTTTTGGGCTTGTTAACGCTCCAGCTATCTTTGTTCGCATGATGCGACACATTTTTTCAGGTAGACCAGACATCATTACATACATAGACGACATATGCTTATTTAGTTCATCTTTTGAGGAACATTTTTTGGGTCTTGAAAACGTTTCGGACACATTAAGAAGGAACAATTTAACTGCTAAACCCACAAAATTACAAGTAGCTTTTCATGAAATAACTTTTTTGGGTCACATTATTGGAGCAGGATATATCCGAACACTACCCAGTACGGTTTCTAAAATTTTAAACATTTCCGTTCCTCAAACGAAGAAACAGGTTAGAAGCTTGTTAGGTCTAGTCCAATATTACAGTAGATTCGTACCTAACTTGTCATCTATCACGGCTGTCTTGTCCTCATTATTAAAGAAGGACATGCCAGTGAAAGTGACATGGACTAGTGAGTGTAATAATGTACTCCTTAATATTATTAACATATTTTCAAACCCACCAATTTTGAGACTAACTGATGCGTCCAAAAAGTTTATTCTCCGCACAGATGCGAGTAACTATGGAATTGGCGCATGTTTGCTCCAATATCATGACGACATCCTCCATCCAAACTTGTACGTCTCACGGAAACTGAAACCACCAGAAGTCAAATACTCCACTGTCGACCGCGAACTTTTAGCAGTGGTGTGGGCAATAACGAAATTGGAGAAGTTCCTGCTGGGAGCCCCATTCGTAGTACAGACAGACCAGAAAGCTGTAGCATCACTACGACGGGCGAATCATAAAAGTCCAAAGCTCACCAGATTCGCTATTCTCCTTCAACCTTTTGACTTCTCAATCGAGTACATCACAGGAGCAGATAACGTCTTGGCAGATACTCTATCTCGAAATCCTACTGATGTCGAGTCCTGAACTATATTAACGTCGCAGATACTTACTCAAAAGACATAGCACTATAATGGCTGTTCTACATAGACATGAACTATTACCTACAATACAAGTATCTGCTTACTAAAGACTTTATATACGAAATGAATGAAATCAATTCACTCTATGTTCGTATTTACGCCAGGACTTTGCTTGATATCCATTCATGATAAAACTATTGGACACATTTCCGTGCATCAAGTGAAAATAATAGAAAACACTATCAAAGTAACTCAGTATGCGACATGAACTATTGTCAATAACGTCGATACTTATGAACTGAAACACTTAAACATTTGTTTATTAATCGGAATTCACAAGGATCAAGCCTACGTATGGATCATCATATCCAACTTTAATTAATTTTAATTAAGTCGTTAAAATAATGGAAATTAAAATGAAAAGTGAGATAAATATGAAAAAAAAAAAATGAAATTTGGAAAAAAATGAAAGAAAGAAAAAAAATAAGAACTCACATGATTCTTATATAATGTTATTGTATGTAACTATTATATTATATAGTTAATAATTAGGTTGATACATTACATACTATATTATTGTTTAAATTAGTTAATTTAGATAGGTATTAACAACTTAATACTAAACTTAATTAATGTCCAACACACATAACTAATGGAGCCGGTAGCATAGTGGTTAGTGCACTGGCTTCCTAGCGCAGTGGTCTATGGTTCGATCCCCAGATGAGGCGGAAAAATTTTTAGGCCACAAACGGCTCCTGGGTCGACCCAGCCCCAAATGGGTACCAGAGATACTCTGGGAAGGTTAAGGCGGCCGGCGTGATGCCGACCACATCACCCCTCGTGTGCCGACGGTCAAGATAATATGGGCCTAACACCATATTCCCAATATGCCTCAATGGGCGTGTAACGGGTTCCTTTACCTTTACCTTACACATAACTAAGTTAAATTTATACATTACTTTCTTTCTCTACTTTATTCTTCATTTATTTATTTCTCTCTTTAACATATCCTTTCATTTTTCTTACATTAGATTTTCAACAACTTTATTCTTATTACACACTCAATATAATTAATTAGTTTAACTCTTTAGATTAGTCTGACATGACATTTCATTGCGACATATTTTAAGTTAATTAATTATTTAATTAGATATCAACATTAGCAATTCTCTTTTAGTTCATATAAAATTTATGTATAACATTTATGTATAATATGATCATTAATATATTAGATGACTGTTAGTTAGTCGACATGACCACGACATTTGTTCTAGACAGAACATCGTAGGCCATATGCCGCATTTTTGGTTAAATTTTTTGATATTGTTAAATTTTTTGATATTCATTCAGATAGGTTTTTGAAAAAAAAAAAAAAATCTATCTAATAGATTTTTTTTCCCCCGGTGGACAGGGAATTGTTACGGTAGATTAATTGGCATTGTCTGCTAGAGGTTAGCAGCATGCGATTTTAGGGGTTACAACGTTTAATGTAATGTAAAAGTATTATTAGCCTAGTGAACGCTGTGACGTTTCAGCGTTGGTAGTCACGCACGGTGACCAAGAGACGGGACCCTTTCTCAAATGACCGTCAAACGGAGAAGACGTGTCTTTATATTCTTATAGTGTCGGGCATGGAATGCCACACGGTTATATTGTATTTTCTTATGGACATGGGTCAGTCCACTGTTATGATGAAGAAAGATGAAGTTACAGGTTAGTAATCGACTAAACCTTGTCGAGATGAATTAACAGTCCGTTTTAGTTATACTAGTGCCAGACGCATAATCTCACTGTCGGTCGTTGGATTTTCCAACCACGCGTGCATATAGTTATGTCGTTCTGCCTACAGTAATTCAGATGTACGAGACAAAGGACTGATATGCAAGATAGCTAATTCAACATAGGATTCTAATTTATATTTGTGATGTAATTCATGATCAACGTACGATGTCTACAGAATGTATAATAAATTGTTTGTTTGGACTCTAGACATGACTTATCCAGTCTATGAACATTTGGGAATTCAATTATCACTATCATGGTCTCAAGGTAATTTTAAACCCACATTCGCGGACTTAACATCAAAGGCACGATGCTCTAAAAATGATGAACTGTAAACCCAGATACCACGATTGACTATCAAGCTCTCAACCACCTGTTGGACTAAGTTTTCCGAACGCCTGTAAGAAGACTTCTTGAGAGATTTCAAGCTACCGGACATTTGGAAAATCGACCCTGCTCACGAAGAATTATATAAACCTTGTCTAAACTGAATGGCGGCCCTTAACTTTTGTCCAGTAGTATATTTTATGTGACCTGGGTATCCTCTGTCCCATTTGGAATTAAAAATTCAAAGCCATTCTGGAGGTTTTGGTCATTTTTCTTCTTTGCTTTTATTACAGAAATTTGATTACATCGATTTCTGTTCACGACAATTTTTTGATGAGTTTTTTTAAGAACCAACTTAAATTTTGACTTGCTTAAGCAGAAGTTCTGTCTTCATGCTTAAGTTCCAATATTATGTGGCCGTAGATAATTGTTCTGTGAACTGGCGATAAAATGTTAGTAAATGTCCAAGAACCTGGCATTAAATTTCGGTGCTAACATTCTTCACATTGGTATGAATGTCAATAGTCAGCCAGACTCATGGAATAAAGGATCCTGTCAGGATCAGGTAGCAATGTCTGTTCGTGGTTCAAATAAACCTCAGAAAGCCCCTGGTTTATGATCAGATAACTTTTACAAAGAGCCATAGTAGCACAGTGGTTAGAGCACTGGCTTCCTAGCTCGATGGTCCATGGTTTGATCACCAGTTGAGCTGTGATATTTTAGACCGCAAACAGCTCCAGGGTCGACCCAGCCTCATGAATTGGGTACCAGGGCAACTCTGGGAAGGTTAAGGCAGCCGGGGTGACCACATCACTCCTAGTGTGCTGATGGTCAAGAAAATATGGGCCTAACATCATATTCCCAGTATGCCACTATGGGCATGGAACGGGATCCTTTACCCCTTTTTAACTTTTACAAATGGCTTACTTGTACTAAACAGTGTTTCTCACCCTGGCTATACAAGCTGGGTAGAAAACTGCTAAGAGGGTTAACAAAGACAGTGGCCATGTGCATCGAGTTCTGGAGCTTAGCAGTTCTTCACTTTGTTTCTCATATACCATTGTATAGTCAGACTGAATTTATAATATCTTGTGATAAGGACAGTACAGTACAGGGTTTGTCCACTTGTATAGATGTTTGTCTAGTTTGGACCTTTAGATGTTTGTCCAGTTTGGATGTTTAGATGTTTGTCCAGTTTGGATGTTTAGATGTTTGTCCAGTTTGGATGTTTAGATGTTTGTCCAGTTTGGATGTTTAGATGTTCGCTTGTTTTGACACTTACATCAATGGTTATTGCTGTTCAGAATCGATATCCTTGCACTCCGGGCAGACCCAAAGATGCTCAGTCTCCCTCAGCTAATGGCGAAGATATAAATTGCTTGTTCCTATAGTGTGCTGGTTGCATAAACATCTAATCCATTCTCTCATACGCCCATCCCTGCTAGTCTTAAAGCTAAACTCCAGCAATCACTGTGCACTAGAATGTATACAACATGTATTTTATGCGTTTTTAGTGCATTTGATAATATTAATTAAAGTGTATCCTTAAATCTTAATTTTACCTTTACCTCTTGCTCTTCTAGAGCAGCTAGTGCCGCTGGTCCTCTTGCAGGAAACCTGAACCAAGCATTCACATGGTCTTGTAGTGGTGGTTTATGTAGCATGATAAAGTTGCCAGCTTCATACACGACCTAACATTGGTCACCTCTTGTAACATTGGTCACCTCTTGTAACATTGGTCACCTCTTGTAACATTGGTCACCTCTTGTAACATTGGTCACCTCTTGTAACATTGGTCACCTCTTTTAACTTTGGTCACCTCTTGTAACATTGGTCACCTCTTGTAACATTCCTTGTGGAGTAGTGGGCCTATTCTTTCTTTGTCTCCTGAGAAACCCGTGGGAACCAGATGGGACAGATCCGGAATGCTTCGTAGCAAACCACCCTTTATTTCATCATCATCTTGTTACTTTGTGCTCCTTACAGAGCTGCACGTGCTCTTGCAGCGGTGGCTTCTGTGGAAATTTGTTTTACCTGATGAGACTGTCAGCCCTTATACTCAGCCTCGTACTAGTCCCCTTGTATGACATGCTTGAGTGTGCGGAAGTCATATTCTTACTTTGTTTCTTCAGTGTCTCCCAGCAATTACACAGGGCCACTTTAATTTGCTACGGATGAATTCATTTCTACCATCTTTTTGCTGGATGTCATTGTATATGCTGTTAACGTCATCCACAGTAACAGCCTATGTGAGAGAAATACTTATGTGATTGAACCAGCATATATATATATAATAGCCCCCTTCAGTCATAACTGACTAAGGGAACGTACCCCTGAGGTGACAGCCCTCAGCTGCTTTTTTCCTGGTGTTCCTTTCGACGTTTTTTTCCTCTCTTCTGCTTGCTGTGAGAGCTTCTTTTCGATCAATCTGAAGGGGCGCAGTTGAGAGCATCGCCACATGGTGTGATCTGCAGCTTCATCCTCCCAGGTTGTTGGATTTATACCCAATGCCCTCATGTCTCTCTTGCACACATCTTTGATACTCAGCTGTCGTCGCCCAGCTGTTCTTTAACTCTTAGAAGACTTGCTAGTTTTTCCATTTTTTAGACTAAAGGAATTTTCTGTCGCTCTGAGTTTTCACAGTGTTAAAGAAAGGGTTGGTTCTTTCCAAGATTTAAAAAATAATGTAATGTTAGACACAGCTGAAATGGACATTAAATGGGGATTAATAAAAGCAGGACAAACCGAAACAAAAACTTAGTTCATATGTACTGGCTTCCCGTCATGAGCAGCTGGAAAAATCGGCCCTGAATACTGGCCTTTCATCCTTTTAGAGATATATGACCAACACCAGTACCACTCCAGGACAAGCTTTATGGAGATAAGAATTAGTTCAGATTGACCACTGCTTTCTTTAAACTTATTCAAGTTTAAATCTGAAAGTACAGAAGAATTCATAATATTGTATATTTACTTCTTGCCAACACTGTTTTCAGGGAGAAGAAATATACAATACGTATGGTCAAGTGTCCAATCTCCATTTGATGCACATGTATGGTTTTGCTGAGCCTTACCCGGAAAATACAAATGATGTGGTAAGTCTTTGAAAATAATTCAATTGTTGTTGTTGTTGTTTGTTGTTGTTTGTTGTTGTTTAACTAGGGCTGTTGAGCTTCTCGCTCTTTTGCAGCCAATACCAAGTTGAAGACTCCTTGGTATTATTTACACTGTAGATCTAGGCTTTTCCTGTGGCTTTTCTGCCATACCAAAACTTGCTGAGTTGAAGTCTTGAGCTCCAGTTTCTCCAGCTTGGCTTGCATTTAAAGGATCGTCACATCTGGTTCTAAGCTAGGAGTAAGAAGTGTGTGGCATACTGTTTGTTCATTCCCCGCCATCCAAGGGGGCTCTCCAGCAATGCAGAGCTAAAATACTGAACTCTGGTTCTGGGCTCTCCCAAGGAATTGTCACATCCTGCACAGAGCCACTTCTCGGCTCCCCCTGCCTATCACTGGGTCCATAGTGTGATCCTTCTGCATGCAGTCAACCAAGTCAAAGAATTACACCTGGGGCTCAAGTGACTTCTCCAAGCTTAGTGTGCAGTGCTGGGTTCTCAGCAATTCTCACCACAGGGGGAATCCCTGGAACTGTGTGGATGATTTCAGTGAGGATGTAATTAGCCTCACAGACATAGGTTCACTTCCACATATGTATATTGTAGCATTGTGCATAGCTGGTGGTCATATAAAGATGACTCCAGATAAGCCTCCATGCATAATAAGATAGTTAAGATAGAATACTGATAGCCTATATGGACTGGCCTCGACTTACGATGTATGCAACTTACAGCCACTCATCCTGACAGCGACCACCCCATTAATCCTATTATGTTATAATTTGTACATTGTATTATGTTATTTTCTGTTATAATTTGTATATTATATTGTTTCACTACAAACAGACAGTAAAATTAGTTATAAAATATAACAAGACAGACCTACACATTTTAGCATTCAGGCATGTTAGTTGTTAACATATCCTTATGGGTCATACAGTGTATAGGGATTTCTGACTTGCGACCTAATCGACTTACGATGCTGTCACCGGAATGAAATCATATCGTTATGTCTGTACAGTCATTATTCTCTTCATTATCTCCTTGTTTTTTGCTTCTTATGGAGCTACCACTGCACATGGGCCCCTTGAGGAAACTTACACCAAAACACAAACTCTTGCAGTGATAGTTTCTGTACCAATTTGTTTTACACAATGAAGACGCGCAACCTCATTTTAGTCACCTTTTATGACATGCCTGAGGATGCAATAATCCTATTCTTTCTTAAGCCTGTACAATAACCGCAGCGTACAATAACCGCAGTGTACAATAACCACAGTGTACAATAACCGCAGTGTACAATAACCGCAGCGTAGGATAGGATAAGATATAAACATTTCAAAATAGGGAGGAACCTTTTCAATCACCCTTATTACAACTCAAACCAGGCCAAGAATAGGAAACACATCTGCTCTGTTAAAGCCCAAATTGCAACTGAATTAATCTGCATGCTCACCCAGAGCTATCCACTGACAACATTTAGACTCCAGAATATAACTCCTACTTGAGAAACTTAAATTCAATTGCAGTGTCAATCGAGAACAACAATCATCCCAAACTTACCATATGAGCATCAACCAGGCAATCGTCTCCTTTGTATTTGGCCCCCTACAGAGCATGAAGCCACAACTGCAGATGGGTTAATTGGTTTGGTGTTAAGGACCATCTTCACTGCACACGAGACAGCTGCATACGTGCTGCCATCTCCTTCCTTATGTCAGCACTATGCAAATACTCCATAGCACACTATGTGTATGCAGGAATCACACGTGCTATAAAACAAATACTCCGTAGCACACTATGTGTATGCAGGAATCACACGTGCTATAAAAGTTTTTGTGGTGGATAGGTTTCCTCATTTTTAAATTTTGCCAGGGCAGCTGCCGTATGGCCTACTCTTTATGATTTCTGACTACTGAGGGATTTTTAACGTGTGCATCTTGTACACAGGATCTTCTGTTTTTGTCACCCTTATCGGGAGAAGGCTAGGCATCTGATCTCACTACCCAGGAGATGGGGGAGGGGGGAGTATGACACCATTAGGAACCACTGGTGCTGAAAAAAAAGTTCCATCAATTATATTCCCTGTGCTGGGAGCGAACCCGGTACCTTTAGAATTAAAGGCAGACACCATACCTCTGATCGCAAACGGCTCTGGGGTCGACCCAGCCTCATGAATTGGGTACCAGAGCAACTCTGGGAAGGTTATGGCGGCCGGCATGATGCTGATCACATCACCCCTAGTGTGCCGATGGTCAAGAAAATATGGGCCTAACACCATATTCCCAATATGCCTCAATAGGCGTGTAACGGGATCCTTTACCCTTTTTTACGATACTGCTTAGCCATTCCTACCCCCATGGGTTAATTAAGACAATGAACAAGCAATTATTAGAAAGAATTGAGGTCCTTGAGATGTGGATATATAAAAGAATGGGGCATTTCTCATGGAGAGAGAAGAAAACACATAAAGTAGTCCCAGAAAACCTAGGAATGAAAAGAGAATTAATGGAGATTAAAATTAGACAGCTAAAATATTTTGACCATATAAAAAGCCATATTACTGAAGATCGCAACAGAAGGCAGAGTTGAAAGCAAATGTGCAAAAGGAAGACAGCACTATAAGTTGGAAGATAACATCAAGAGATGAACAGGAAACTGTCTATCAGATTGCATCATCAAGACAGAAGACAGAGATCCATTGCAGCTGACCTTCAGTGTGAAGATGGCACCTGATGATGATGATACACTCAGATTGAAACTAGATCGCATACAAAACCAGGCACTCAGATTCATCTGTGGAGGCTTGCGAACTACTCCGACCAGCGCATGTGAGATTTCCGCCAATGTGGAACCCCTAGAACTAAGGAGAGAGAAATCAGTCATTATCACGGCAGAAAGATTCTTGCGAGCTGACAAAGATGACCCCTGCAAAAACGTTATCGGTGACCTCAACTCCAGGTACCGAATTAAAAAGACATCTTTCACTAGAAGGTACCAAGAGCTTTCAGGGAAGCACTACATACCAGAGACTAGACTACCTACTCAAGTTGTGCCTGACCTACCACCTCACGTAGAACTAAAAAGACCAATAATACGTACAAACCTTCTACAACCCGCAAATAAAAGCCTCATACCTACGCTGCTGAAAACACTTGCTATGGAAACCATCTGTCAGTACGATGAAGACATTATCCATGCCTATACAGAACAGAAATATACATGCAATGGATACCTGGCCACATAAACATCACATTGAATGAAGTAGCTGATAGACTGGCAAAGAAGGGAGCAAAAATACCACAGATTGATCACCCACTGAGTATGTTAACAGTTAAACAAATAGTCAAAAACAACTGTAAAGAAGTTTGGCTGAACACGTGGGCACAGGCTAAAACAGGAAGAAGACTCTTCATTCACCAAACAGCCCCAAATAAGAAAGATGCTATGAACGATATCGAACGAAGGTACCAAACCAAAATCTTCAGATTGAGAACAGGCCACTCTACACTAAATGGCCACAGAAACAGACTAAGTTCACAAAATATAGCAAAATGTAGACACTGCCCTAACCCGTTGGAGACAGTAGAACACCACCTACTACAGTGCCCTGCACTCCAGGGACTGAGACAACAACTGCTACCACACAACCCATCCATAGACAATACACTGTATGGCAGCTCAGAACAGCTTATACGAACTGCGCAGTACCATATAATGGCATCAAGGTCACCAAGAGCCGACGCTCAGTGACAGTGGATCGAAGAAGAAGAAGAAGATGATGATAATTTATGACATCTTTTAGCCAACATTTCTTGTCCTTTTTGTTTAGGTAGAAATCCCAGCAACCATGTTATTAGCAGCAGCCAAGGAAAAATTTGATGGCATTGATTCAACTGAAGAAGCTGTTCTGGACCAAAAATGGAAGTTCCTGATTGAAGCAGTGAGTAGTTTGATTGATGAATTAATAACGGTTGTTCTTAATGTATCATTGTTAAAATCATTTTACTTTTAGCTGCCCTTGGAGCATGGAGCCACCCCTGCAGCTTGCCTCCTTACAGGAAGCCTGCATCAAAGCATTCATGTGCTCTTACAGCAGTGCTTTCTGTGGAAATTGTTTTACGTGATGAGGTTGCCAGCCTCACGCTCAACCTCATTATTAATTGCCTCTTACGACTTACCTGAGGAATCACTAGTTCTGTTCTGTCTGACAAGGATAAATTATATGGCAAGAACCCTGTCTCAAAGCATTCTTGTCGTTGTGGTTTCTCTAGTGTTTTGTTTTTCATGATCAGGTTTCCAGCCCTATGCGCACGTCATATTAATTGGCTCGTATGACATACCTGAGGAATCACTAGTTCTGTTCTGTCTGACATGGATAAACTATGTGGCAGGAATCCTGCATCAAAGCATTCTTGTAGTGGTGGTTTCTCAAGCAATTTGTTTTACACGATCAGGTTGCCAGGCTCATGCTCACAACTTCATATTAATTGCCTCTTTATGACATGCCTGAGGAATCAGCAGTTCTATTCTCTCTGACAGGGATATGTTATATGGCAGTGAAAGAAACCTGAAACGTCACGAGAGGAGGTGATGTTGCTGTATGGAAGCAAATGTCATCATCCTTCTTCTCCCCCAAGGAGCATAGGCTTTCAGCGAACTTACACCAAGCCTTCCTGTCCTGTACCATCAGCTTAAGGTCTTTACATGTCTCCTTCATTACCTTCATAGCTTTCTCCAGTTCTCTTCTGCACGTGTTCTTTGGTTCTCCTGTACTTCCCTTACCCTGGGATTCCAGAACAAGGACTACCTGGTAATTATATCAGTAGGTTTCCTCAATGTCTTGTCATATCCATCTCCAGGATTTTCTTCTCATCTCTTGTTTCAGCAGCGCCTTTCTGGTTCTTGTCATCAGTTCGACATTGGTGACTTTGTCGTACCATTTTAATCCTTCTATTCTGCACAAGCACCCATTTATGAAAGTCTGTAGCTTATTGGTTGTTGTTTTTCTCCATGTTTCAGAGCCATACAGTAGAACTGACTTGACATTTGATTTGAAAATTCTAATTTTTGTGTTGGGCTTGATTTCTTTTGATCTCCATATATTTCCCAGTGCAGTGAAAGCTCCTGTAGGCTTTTGTATCCTTATTTTGATATCATTGTCTGTCCCTCCAATTTTGTCTATATTGCTGCCATGGTGTGTGTGTATGTAAGTATGTATATATATATATATATATATATATATATATATATATATATATGTATATATATATATGTAAAGGCAGAGGATCCCGTTACACGCCCATTGAGGCATATTGGGAATATGGTGTTAGGCCCATATTTTCTTGACCATCGGCACACTAGGGGTGATGTGGTCAGCATCATGCCGATATATATATATATATATATATATATATATATATATATATATATATATATATATATATATATATATATATATATATATATATATAGTCAGTCCTTGATATTTACTTGTTCCATATTTGCTCATTCGCGCAGGGTAAAGTGTAACCCATTTTTTGCCATTCGTGGGTAATCGTGGTAGGCGAAAAATTTCAAGGCGCCTACCGCGCAGCAAGGAGACAAAATGATCGTAAGTCAGAAATCACTCTGTGCTAAATGAACCATAAGGATATGTTAACAATTAACATGCTAGAATGCTGTGGTCTGTTATGTTACATTTTAACACAAATTTTACTCTTTGTTCATAGTGAAATAATGGCATGTACAAATTATGACTCAAAATTAGTGTACTGTACAGTACTGCACAGTAATGAAAAAAAATAAAATATATAAATTTATGACCGAACATCGGGAGTCGGAAATAATATAATAGGATTAATAATACTAGTGGTCCTAAGTTGCATATGTCAGTCCAGGAAAGTCCATTTTGTTTTGTTATTTATTTATCACCACCATCACCTTTCAGCACCCCATGGAGCACAGGTCCTCAACAAAAACATGCCAAGCCCTTCCGTCCTGTGCCGTCCTTTCAACTGTGTTCATGTCTGTCTCATGTCCCATATTGTTGAGGTTTTATTTTGTGACAAAGTTTCTATAAGATAGGGTAGCTGGCCCCATCCCCAAGCCCTTCTTAGTCACCTTTTACCTCCATTCCCAGCCCTTCTTAGTCACCTTTTACCCCCATTCCCAGCCCTACTTAGCTTTTACCCCCCATTCACAGCCCTTCTTAGTCACCTTTTACCCCCATTCCCATCCCTTCTTAGTCACCTTTTACCCCCATTCCCAGCCCTTCTTAGTCACCTTTTACCCCCATTCCCAGCCCTTCTTAGTCACCTTTTACCCCCATTCCCAGCGCTTCTTAGTCATCTTTTACGACATGCTTTTTCTTCGCTTCCTTTTTGGGCCCTGGCGATTAAAAAATAAAAAGAAATTTTTTTTGTTTCACAAATGATTGCTGCATTTTCATTTCTCTAACAGGATGTTATAGCTGAAGATGATGTTTTTGTCCTTGGAAAAGACGGCATTATTACAGATGATATCTGCGTGGAAACTCTCAAGGTAAGATAGAAATTAAAAAAAAATAAAGGAAACGCTCTGTTAACTGAACGGATGAGAGAAAATAGAGAAATAGGGTAACATAAAATCAATAAATCTGACATTAAGCAGCTGTTGACACAATGGAGAAAGCCAGTCAAAATTTATAAGAATTATCCTGTCCAGTAGCCATCTTGTCCACATTGGATTTGATGGTGGCAACATCAGATATTTCCACTTTCGATTCACATCTTTTTTAAATATTAACCTCATTTCTTTCCCTTTTCTTTTCTTTGTACCTGATGAAGGCCTTGTGGCCATAAGGTAGTACTTTTTTTGTCCTTTTCCCAGTATAGACACATTATCTATTTTTGTTTACCCCCACAGTTTAAATTTATAAGGAAAATTCAGATTTGGAACTGTTCCATTGGGGAAAGTTAACTTGTTAGCAAAAACCATTTGTTTACTGTGTGAGTAAAGATGGCAATATATATTCAATCAGTCAATACCCGTCAGCTACCCAGGGAGCATAGGCCTTAATCAAACACATGTCGAGTCTTCTTGTCTCATGCCATCAGCTTAAGTTCTGTCCATGTTTTCTTCATCTCTTTTATGTCTCTAGTTCTCTTCTCCATGTATTTTTTTGACCTACCTCTGCCTCTCTAACCCTGTGGATTTCATAATAAGGACTGCCTTGTAATGCAATCAGGTTTCCTCAGTGTGTATCCTGTCCATTGATAGCGACTTTTTTTTTTTTCTCCTCTGTTGTTCCACTGGTACTTTTCTGGTTCTTATGATTGGTTACCCAACATATATGAGATAAATATGATTTTGCCTTGAATATAAAGGAGTCATGTGTCCAATTAGCAGAGCGGTTAGAGTGCTTGCCTCTCTTAGCAAATATAGCAGGTTCTGGATTCAAAACCTAGTTGTGTCTTACTCCATTCTACCCAACTGGAAGTGGGTACCTGACTCTGCTGTTGTGTTAGGAAAGGTGAAGGCAGTGAGGAAGGGAACTGGTCACCCCTCCACATTAAGTGGGATCTAGTATAGTGATGTCTTTAACACTTCGCTCCTCTAGGTGAGTATCTGCTATAGGACTGACTACTTGTGCCTTTAGTTAGGGAGTCACATTTAGGCACGTACAAAGAATTGGACAGACGAGGAAAAAGTGACAAACAAATACGAGGTGAAGTGGTTGCATGCTACACATGAAAATTAAAACCAAGATATCAGTGAACTGGACTCCTCAGGGGCGTATAGGGCAGAATTTATTCAAGTGTACAGGGAGATGACCTTTCAGGCAAACTTCAAATCGGAAAACAAGATGAGAGATTGAAAGGCCTATGATCATGTTAGCCTTATGCATCCGTAGTTATATCAAGTGCTTATAATGTTGTTATTAAAAAAAAAAACAGCTGTGAAACCCAAAAGTCCATATCAAAAGAGAACAATAGTGATATGATGAAGAAAAAGAGGCAGATGGATAGACAACATTATAGAAATCCTTTAACCCATTTGGCTCAAGAACAAAAACTTCAGCCTCCTGCTATCCTGCATGGGAAATGTGGACCTAAAAAGTAAAGTGAAATAAGTAAGATAGTGACAGTTATTTTATTAAAGACAGATTATCGCCGCTCTGAAAATAACTGCAGTGTCTGACATTATCTGCAGTATATATTCATTATTACAGGTTCTAAGCATGACCAGGTCAGAGTTCACTGATCACATAGCTAAAGAGGGATGGAGTGATGCTGAGAGTGTGTCTTCATCGTCTTCAGAGACCACGCTAGACTTTGGTAAGTGAAATCCGCAGCTCATTACAACATAGTGTAAGTTGCACAGATAATCTCACGATGAGACCCATAAATAGTTTTAATGCATCTAATCTGTAAATTGTTGGCAGCTATCAGTTAATCGGAGAAAATGGAAAGGAATCTTGTCTTCAGTTAGGAGGTGAACCAGCAGTACAGACTTAAAAAGGATAGGAAAGACATGGAAAGAACTTAAGCAGATGGCACAGGACAGGAAGACTTGGGATGAGCTTGGACTTTGCTCCACAGGAAGCTGCAGGATAACATTGAAGAAATTAATTGAAAATTAAACAGAAACAAAACCAGAAGCTCCAAAGCCAAGGCTCAAGAAGTGTACACAGAAGCAAACAAAGAAGTAAGAAGAAACATCAAAAGCAACAAGAGGTAATATATTGAGGAGTTGGCAAGTGAGGCAGAAAATGCTGCAGCCAAAGGAAATGTGAGAGAACTGTACAACAGCACAAAGAAGTTTATAGGGAAATACAAGCAGGCAAATGACCTCATTAAAGATAGGAATGAAAAATTGCTAAGCAATATACAAGAGCAAATGAAGAGGTGGACGGAATATTTTGAGGACCTCAATAGACCAGCTCCACAAAATTCCCCTGACATCCAGCCAGCAGATGAAGAGCTACAAATTAACCGTGAAATACCAACAAAGGAAGAAATAAAGAAAGCCATAAAGTTTCTAATCATTCGTATTGCGGCATTAGAGGTGAAATTCTTGGATCGCCGCAAGACAAGCTACTGCAAAAGCATTTGTCAAGAATGTTTTCATTAATCAAGAACGAAAGTCGCCGCAGGCGACCTTTGTCTTTACTGACTGTGTGTGGTACACCACTTTGAGTGGAGACCTCCCAGTAACAAAGACTGCTGTGTCCGTTTCAGATTTTGCTCCTTTCCTCAGACTTACGGGTCCTGAGTGTTCCTCTATAAATGCCTTTGTGCAGATGAGGAAGGACATCCCTCGAAACCTTCGGGTATGTGAGGCTCTGTCCATTTTGGCTGGAATGACGTCTCGATGGTTCGGTGGTTTTATAGCGAATATGAGTACACATGAGGGCAAGTTCGGGCACAATAGGCTAATCACCTGTTTGCCAAGTCACTTCGATTACATGTCCTGCCCATGGGCCTTGTGCACTTGGGTCCCCTCTACACCTCGTTTCACAGGGTAGAAGAGGTTCCGATTATGAGATGAGATGAGATAAAGTTTCTAAGAGATGGAAAAGCGGTTGGTCCAGATGGCATTCCAACAGAGGCCATCAAAGCAGATATTGACACTGCTACAGAGATTTTATATAAATTACTTGGTCAAGTCTGGGAGATGGAAGAAATACTAGCAGAATGGAAGGAAGGATATCTGATTAAGCTGCCTAAGAAGGGAAACTTACAAGAGTGCACAAATCACACAGGAATAATGTTACTATCAGTGCCAGGAAAAGTATTAAACAGGATCATCCTTGAGAGATTAAAATAGACCATAGACAAACAACTGTGAGATGAACAAGCAGGTTTTCGACAAAACAGATCCTGTGCAGATCTGATAGCCACATTCAGAATAATAGTGGAATAAAGTAAAGAATGGAACTCACCTCTTCACATTGTATTTGTGGACTATGAAAAGGCATTTGAAAGTGTAGACAGAGAATCACTTTGGAAATTGATCAGGCATTGTGAATTTCCCCTGAAGATCATTAATTTAATAAAGAAAACTTATGAAGGATAACTTACAGAACCATTTGGGATAAGAACTGGAGTGCGACAGGAATGCTTCTTATCTCCATTTCTTTTCTTACTAGCAATAGACTGGGTTATGAAAACATTGGCGACACACAACAGTAATTGAATCCAGTGGAATCTGACTAAACAGCTAGATGATCTAGATTTTGATGATGACATTGCTCTTCTGTCCCATAACCATAATCAGATGCAAGACAAAATGAAAATACTCTGTGAGAGGTCACATCAAGCGAGTCTGAAAATACACAGTTAAAAGGCAAAGATAATGAGAATAAATGCAGGAAATGATAAAAGGGCTGAATTAGAAGAAACACCACTACAAGATGTAGAATTGAACACATATCTAGGCTGCAATATAGACAAAGTTGGAGGGACAGACAACAATGCCAAAGTAAGAATACAAAAAGCAAGAGAAGCTTTCATTGCATTGGGATATATATGGAGATCAAGAGAAATCAGGTTCAACACAAAAATAAGAATCTTCAACTCAAATGTCACATCAGTCCTGTTATATGGCTCTGAAATGTGGAGAACAACAAAAACAACAACCAAAAAGCTATTTCATTTTAAAAAAAGACTTTCATAAATGGGTGCTTGTGCAGAATAGGATTAACTCTTAGTATACGAGCGGCCTTTTAGAAAGGCCGATGATCGATCCCCGTCAATAGCGAAAATGTATAGGTGAATGCATGTTTAAAACCACTGAACAATTTAGTTACGTGCATGATATAGGGAAGATGGTTTGGCCATGTCTGCAGAATGGGAGAAGATCGGCTACCACGACAAGCATGGGAAACAAAGAGCCAGGGATCCAGACCTCCAGGACGACCCAGAGTCCGCTGGGAAGACAACATTAGACAATCTTTGAAGGACCGAGGACTAGAATGGAACCAGGCCAGGAAGAAGACAGCTGATAGAATAGTCTGGCGCTCTCTCTTCCAAACCTCTACACCTCACGGTAGAAGAGGAACGACTAAGTAAGTAAGTAAGTAAGCATGATATAGGGGTTTCATTTCTTCACATTTTGATACATAACACTTTATGTATCTTTATAAATAAATTATTTATTGCAAAAATCTGTAACGGTAGTCATGAAATTAGCTCGTATACTAAGAGTTAAAATGGTATGACAAAGTTACCAGTGTGGAACTGATGACAACTGAGCAAGTGAGCCAATCAACACACACAGACACTTGGAAACTAACAAAAAGAGACATAAAAACTAAAGACAGATGATTGAATAAATAATTAGAATATTACTTACTTACTTAGTCGTTCCCCTTCTACCGTGAGGTGTAGAGGTTTGGAAGAGAGAGCGCCAGACTATCCTATCGGCTGTCTTCCTCCTGGCCTGCTTCCATTCTAGTCCTCGGTCCTTCAAAGATTGTCTAATGTTGTCCTCCCAGCGGACTCTGGGTCGTCCTCGGGGTCTGGATCCTTGGCTTTCTGTTTCCCATGCTTGTCGTGGTATCCGATCTTCTCCCATTCTGCAGACATGGCCAAACCATCTTAATTGGGACTGTTCTACTTGGGTCTGCAGGGGGTATGATTTAAGGCCTTGACGTATCGTCTGTTTTCGTACCATGTCTCTTGTTACTTCAACCACCTTCCTCAGATACCTCATTTCTGAGGTTTGGATCTGGCTTTTATGGGTTGTAGTCATTGCCCATGACTCGCATCCATATGTCAAGACCCAACATAGGTGGAGCTATAATCACAGCAATATCTTCGTTTTCTTACCAACCTCTCTCTTGCTGAGGAATCCTCGATTTATGGCCTGAAAAAGTCTCCCAGCTGCTGCTTTTCGAGTGGCCAACTCTTCTTTGATGCCTCCCTTTCGGTCTGTGATAGCTCCGACCATTTAATAGTATTCAAAAACCTATACCCTCCAGGACCTAACCTCCCAGCTTAATCTGATGTCTTCACCCCCTTCTCGTGATATCACCATGGATTTTGTTTTAGAGCTGCTTACAAACGACCAATCCCCTCTTCTTCCAGCTCTTCCTTCCAGATAAATAAGAACAGGTTGGATTGGAGATGTTACACCCTTCCCACCCAAAAATAAACCCCCTCTGATTTAGCAATCAGGGCAACATCATCAGCAAATGCCAGCTCCGAAATATAGACCTGTCTCATCTTCCAGTACCCCACTGAATACTTTCTTGTTCTCTCCTTACATGCCTTGACATCGTCCATAAGGAGTATGAAGAGGTAAGATGATAGGATATCACCTTGTCTTACACCAGTGGTGGTCCTGAACTCTTCTGACTTATGGTTTGCTGTCCTCACATAATTTCTGCAAGACTTGTAGAAGCTCTGTATAGCATGAATCAGAGGTGCTGGAATATTCTTCCTTGCCAAAGTCCCAAGTTTGCTCCAGGGGACCCTGTCAAACGCCTTTTCCAGATCTATGAAACAAAGATGGATCTCACTCTTATACTCAAGGGCCTTTTCACTCAGCTGTCTGAGTGTGAAGATTAGGTCTTGAGTACTTCGGTTTGCTCGGAATCCGCACTGGACCTCATCCAATTGTGGCTCAGCTAGGCGTCGGAGTCTCTGCTCTAGGATTCTAGAGTAGATTTTACCAGGGACACTGAGAAGGGATATGCCTCTATGGTTTCCACACTGTTGATTGTCACCCTTTTTGAAAATTGGTGTTATGATGGCAATCTCCCAATCCTTTGGTATGGTCTTGTTGTACCACGCTGCCTGTAAAACTCTTAAGAGTAATAGGTCGCCTGATGCTCCCATGAACTTAACCATTTCTGGTGTTATTCCATCATGCCCTGCTGCTTTGCCCATCTTGATTTTCTCCAGTGCTGCCTTCAGTTCTTCCATCTTTATGTCATCTTCACCATTGGTTTTCTCTTCTGTGCTAGTGTTTATCATTTCTGATGCTTCACCATGCTCACCATCCAGTTCTGAGAAATATTCTTTCCATCTTTCCATTACTTCCTTCAGGGCAGTAAGCAATTTGCCTTGCTTGTCCTTTATAAATTTGAGAGGGCATTGTTTTTCCTTCCTCATGTTCTTTAGGGTCTTATAGAACAATTTCTGGTTTTCTCCAAATTCTTCCCAGGACTTCTGTTTTGCTGCTAGCACTTTGTTCTTTGCTTCTGTTCTGAGTGTCACTTATTCTCTATATTTTTCCATTTGTCCTGTTGTGTTTTTAGCTCCTAAGTATTGTTTCCATGCCATTTTCTTCTCTCTTATTTTCTCTTTGACTTCCTCTGTCCACCAAGGTGTCCTCTTAGAATATTACAACAAGAAGAACAAAATCTTTTGCAAAGAATTGAACAGAGAACTTTTGCTTGAAAGGCAAAAGTTCTTATCACTAATACACCTTGGTAGATGAGTTTTAAATCTTTAACTACTTTAATGATTGCATCCCTCAGTCAGTGTCATGTTAATTACTAGCAGACATTCCAAGAAAATTGGTGCTCTTGGACATCAGTGGAGCCCCATTGGTGTTTCTATGGCATTTTATGCAGCCTGAGTAATGGCGTAGACCTCTCTTTAAGAAACCCTCTGCTTACGTTTTCATCTTGATTGTTTTCTTATGATCTAGCATGAATAACTGAGTACTCTAGTTGATACCACACTTTAGAAATAATAAGTTTGTTGCTGGGACCAGCTGTTTGAGGTACAGGTCTGTATCCTTTCATCCAAAAAGCAAAATATTCTGAAAATCGAAAGTTTCTTTCAGCTAATTTGGACTACTTTCCTATCACAATGTGGGCGGTTTCTGACTATTTAGGGTCATTTTTTAAACACATTTTGGGAGATTTAGGCTACTTTTCAACCACGATTTGGGCTACTTTCTGAAAACCAAAATAATCTGGTTTCCAAAGCAAAGCTGTCCCCAGGAATCTTGGTTAAAATGATACAGACCTGTAATGTAAATTGATGGCAGAATTTAAGTTTTAAACGTAGCGGGAATACTTTTTGTTGTTGTTGCATGGCCATATTTAATACAAGATGCCTTATGCATGTAGATTGTCTGTGATGATACTAAACCTCCTTCCGGAAATGAGAATGTTACCACATGTCTTCAGATCTCTGAAATATATTTATGTTTGTTCTTTCATTCCCATCAGTGCATGCTATCTGTAAACTATGAGGGTTCATAAACCCTAACAGCCAAGCACCCACAGATGTGACCCGTTATACATATCGCTGTATGTTACAATTTATAATAAAAACATAAGTAGACAAAAGCCTTTGTGGTTTATAAAATAAGTTACATTCTATAATAGGCATGATAAAGTATACAATTTGAAGTGCACATTTAACAGTTCTCAGGTCGTAAGGGATTAAACTGCTTGTCAAAACCGAGTATAATCATCATTAATGTCCTTTTTTTTTTTTGTTGCTTATGGAGCATAGCGCCAGCCGTACAGTTTGTGGCCTTGCAGGAAGTCTGCATAAAGCACTTACAAGCTGTTTAGTCATGGTTTCTGTAGCAATATGTTTTACATGATGAGGTTGCGAGCCCCGGACACAACCTCATATTAGTCAGCTTGTACGTTATGCTTGAGGGTGCAATAATCTTATTATTTCTTTGTCACATCAGAGGAACCCCTCCCCCCAGGACTTCACAACACAGTGAGAGTGTGGCTCCACTTTTCTGAACTTTTGAAATAAGCATTCTAAAATTAAAAATGTTCATATTTGCTTAATGCCTCTGTGTGTTTGTGCGCGCTCGTGCATGCATCCATATGACAATACAATTTTTACTCTGTAAACTATATTTTCAGCAAAAATTCCACACTTAGGTGCCAGATGGAAGCATTTACTTAAAAGGTAAGGGAAGTAAAAAGTTGTTTTATTTCATAAACTGTGGTTGATTACATGAAGAATGTCCGATCCTTCAGTTCCTCCAGTAACATAGGCCTTCACCAAACGTATGCCAGTTCTTCCTGTCCTGTGCCATCAGCTGAAGGTCTTACCTTATCTTCTTCATGTCAGTTCTTTTCTCCATGTGTTCCTTGGTCTCCATCTCACCCTGGGGTTTCCAGAATAAGGACTGCCTGGTAATGCTATCCATAGGTTTCCTCCTTGTGTGTCGTATCCATCTCTAGCATCTTCTTTTCATCTCTTGTTCCACTGGCAGGTGCCTGGTTCTTTTCATCAATATATAGAACTGAAATAAATGAGTCGTAAACATGAACCAGTTACTCAATGCTAAACAAACCCGATCGTACCCAATAACATTGTTGTTATTTTAAGTATTTGCTTCAAAAATTTATAAATTTTTATTTTTAAAATTTTTTTTATACATTATTTTAAATTACCTTATTCAAAAAATTATTTTATAATTTTTTAATAAACCCATTTTAATTAAATAATAACCCTTTTTATTTATTTTTTCTTTAACTCTTTTCTTACCTATAACCAAAATTCATAAAATAATACCTTTTTTCATTAAATATATCCATAACTTATCCTAAAACATCTACAAAAATATCATACTACCCAAATAAATTAAAAAAAAACCTTAAATAATTCCCCCAAACCACAAACAAAAACCAATAAACCCCCCCCCCCCAAAACCCCCACCCCCCCCCCCCCCCCCCCCCCAAACCCCCCCCCCCCCCCCCCCCCCCCCCCCCCCCCCCCCCCCCCCCCCCCCCCCCCCCCCCCCCCCCCCCCCCCCCCCCCCCCCCAAACCCCCCCCCCCCCCCCCCCCCCCAAAACCCAAAACACCCCCCCCCCCCCCCCACCCCCCCCCCCCCCCCCCCCAACCCCCCCAAAAAAAAACCCCCCCCCCCCCCCCCCCCCCCCCCCCCCCCCCCCAAACCCCCAAACCCCCCCCCCCCCCCCCCCCCCCCCCCCCCCCCCCCCCCCCCCCCCCCCCCCCCCCCCCCCCCCCCCCCCCCCCCCCCCCAAAACCCCCCCCCCCCCCCAACCCCCCCCCCCCCCCCCCCCCAAACCAAAAACCCCCCCCCCCCCAACCCCCCCCCCAAAAACCCCCCCCCCCCCCCCCCCCCCCCCCCCCCCCCCCCCATACCCCCCCCCCCCCCCCCCCCCCTCATTCACCCCCTCACCCCCCCCCCCACCCCTCCCCACCCACCCCCCCCCCCCCCCCCCCCCCCCACCCCCCACCCCCCCCCCCCAACCCCCCCCAAAAAAACAAACCCCCCCCCAAAACACCCCCCCCCCCCCCCAAAACCCCCCCCCCCCCCCCCCCCCCCCCCAACCCCCCCCCCCCACAAAAACCAAACCCCCCCCCCCCCCCCCCCCCCAACCCCCCCCAACCCCCCCCAACAAACCCCCCCAACCCCCCCCAAAAACCAAAAAAAAAAAAAACCCCCCCCCCAAAACCCCCCAAAACCCCAAAAAAACCCCCCCCAAACCACCCCCCCCCCCCCCCCCCCCCCCCCCCCCCCCCCCCCCCCCCCCCCCCCACCCCCCCCCCCCCCCCCCCCCCCCCCCCCCCCCCCCACCCACCCCCCCCCCCCCCCACCCCCCCCCCCCCCCCCCCCCCCCCCCCCCCCCCACCCCCCCACCCCCCCCCCCCCCCCCCCCCCCCCCCACCCCCCCCCCCCCCCACCCCCCCCCCCACCCCCCCCAAAAACCCCAACCCCCCCCCCCCAAAACCCCCCAACCCCCCCCCCCCCCCCAACCCCCCGGGAGCCAACCCCCCCCCGGCCCCCCACCCCCCCCCCCAATCACCCCCCCCCCCCCCCCACCCCCCCCCCCCCCCCCTCCCCCACCCCCCCTTCCCCCCCCCCACCCACCTCCCCCCACCCCCCCACCCCAACCACCCCCCATACCTACCACTTAGGTACCCACACCAATGTAGGGTCCACTGGAGCGTGGCACCAGAGTCACTTACGACCCCTACCATATCTTTCTTTTACAGCGGTACCTTTGTCGTGAGGCCAGTCAACTCTAACCACAGTGCTAATTCTTGCACAGCTACCCCCACTTGTACCCTCCCACAACTAGCCCCAACACAAACCCTCGTTCCTCCCACGAGATGAGAGTGTGTTACCCCCACATTAGTTCAGATCTCTATATACAAATATGTTTATTTTATTTCATCCATTTATGTTCTTATACCCAATTCCCATCTTTGCATGTTATTTGCTGTGCTCTGACAGCTTACCTAAAATTTAAATTCTTTATCTATCCGATTCATTCTGCTTGTTACAGTCTTGTTCAGATAAATAATTAATAAAATTAATTATCTTTCTAATCCTGTTTTGATTTTGAAGACATTTTTTTGTGATATGAGACCATTTTGATTTTAAAAATCTGGTATTAGTAAAGCTAGTCTATCTATCTTCTATATATAATAAAATGATGTGGGTGTCTGCATTAATTGTTCCAACACTTCTTAATGACCTAGAAATCTTTAATTTGGTCTGCTGATAGGTCTTAAAATATGGTTCCCTTGAAAAGTCTGAAAAACAAAAACATTCAATGAGCGGCTTTAAAACAGTGGATCAAATTACGTCAGAAACTTTTAGGATATGGGAAATTTCCCTACTGAAGAATGTTCATCCTTTTATGACCACTAGCTAAGCATACAGCTATAGTTTAAGATGTGGAAGTAAACCGCTGTCTGTGTGGCTAATTGCACCCTAATAGCCTCTTGAAATCATCCACACACTTACAGGGATTCCCCCTGTGGTGAAACGTGTTGAGAACCCAGCATTGCACACTAAGCTTGGAGGAGTCACTTGAGCTCCAGACGTAACTGGCTTGTAACCTGGTTGGCTGCATGCAGGAGGATCTCACTGTGGACCCATGATAAGCAGGGGGAGTTGAGAAGCAGCTCTGTGTTGGACATGACTATTCCTTGGGAGAGCCCAGAACCAGAGCACAGTATTTAGCTCTGCATGTTTGGAGAGCCCCCTTGGATGGCAGGGGAATACACAGTATGCCACGTGCTCTTTCCTCCTAGCTTGGGACTGGACGTGATGATCCTGTAAATGCAAGCCAAGCTGGAGAAACTGGAGCTGATGACTTCAACTTAGCATGTTTCAGAATGGCAGAAAAGCCACAGTAAAATCCTAGATCTACAGAGTAATAATACCAAGGGGTCTTCAACTTAGTGTTGGCTACAAAAGAGCGAAAAGCTCAGCAGCTCTAGTTAAACAACATTAACTGAAGAATGCTAAGAATTGTGGAAAATGAACGTGTAGAATTATTTAAAATACAACTGAAGAATGTTAAAAATTATGTAAATACTACCAAAGAATTTTAAGAATTATGTAAATGCAACTAAAGAATGTTAAGAATTATGTAAATACTACCAAAGAATTTTAAGAATTATGTAAATGCAACTAAAGAATGTTAAAAATTATGTAAATACTACCAAAGAATTTTAAGAATTATGTAAATGCAACTAAAGAATGTTAAAAATTATGTAAATACTACCAAAGAATTTTAAGAATTATGTAAATGCAACTAAAGAATGTTAAGAATTATGTAAATACTACCAAAGAATTTTAAGAATTATGTAAATGCAACTAAAGAATGTTAAAAATTATGTAAATACTACCAAAGAATTTTAAGAATTATGTAAATGCAACTAAAGAATGTTAAGAATTATGTAAATACTACCAAAGAATTTTAAGAATTATGTAAATGCAACTAAAGAATGTTAAGAATTATGTAAATACTACCAACGAATATTAAGGATTATGTAAATACGACTAAAGAATGTTATGAATTATGAAAATACAACTGAAGAACGTTAAGAATTATGTACGAGGGGCGGTCGAAAAGTTTTGCACTTTACTAAGAAAGCGTTAAGACAGGCGGGATTGCTGTGTATCATTGTAAAGACACACTATTTGTTTACATTTCCCGCGCATACATGGCGCGCGCGGGGTGCTATGTGAAAGAGAAATTGGCGGGAAACTCGTTCAGTTGTGTATGAAGCGGTGTCATGGACAAAACGGAGGCTCGTTGCGTAACCAAATTCCTGCACCTGCAGGGCAAATCCGCAAAGCAAATTCATGATGAGATGTTTGCCGTTTATAAGGATGTCTGCCCTTCGTATGACACTGTGAAGCGTTGGAAAAGTCACTTTCAAACGGGACACAGCAGCGTTCAAGATGAACCAAGGAGCGGCAGGCCGTCCATTGCAGATGATGCAAGCAACGTTGCAAGAGTGGAGGCCCTAGTCCTCTCAGACAGGCGCATAACCGTCGAGGAAATCATGGCTGAGTTGGGACTAAGTCATGGGACCACATTGAAGATTTTGCATGAGCAGCTTCACATGTCAAAGGTGTCCGCCAGGTGGGTTCCCCGCCTTCTCACGCCATTCCAAAAGGAGCATCGAGCCGAAACATCCGCACAGATGTTGGACATTTGCTATGCTGACGAAGATGATTTTTTTCGTAGACTGGTTACTGTGGACGAATGTTGGGTGCATTTCTATGACCCCCGAGACTAAAAACCAGAGCAAACAATGGAAACATTCCTGTTCGCCACCACCAAAGAAGGCAAAGACGGTACCCTCTGCGGGAAAGGTCATGCTCACCGTCTTTTGGGACTGCCGCGGGGTAATACTCACCGACTACCTTCCTCGTGGCCGTACTATCAACTCCACGTACTACCAAAGCCTTCTCCAGAAGCTACGAGAAGAAATGAAGTGCAAAAGACGCGGGATGCTGTCCACAGGCGTTCGTCTGCTTCAGGACAATGCACCAGCTCATGCAGCTCATGGCTCCATCGTCCTTGCCCAGCAGTGCGGGAATGAAATCATGCCCCATCCACCATACTCACCGGACTTGGCACCGAGTGACTTCTTCCTGTTTCCAAACATGAAGAATCCGCTTCGTGGACATTGTTTTTCTAACGACCAGGACTTGATTACTGAACTGGAGACGTGGTCCCGGGCCCAGACGGAGGTGTTCTACAATCAGGACATCAGGAAGGTGAAGAAGAGATGGGAGAAGTGCATTGCCTTGAGGGGTGAATACATAGAGAAGGACTAAAGTTCACACCAATTTCCAGGTACGTGCCTTGAATCCTTCATACTAAAGTGCAAAACTTTTCGACCGCCCCTCGTAAATACTACCAAAGAATGTTTAGAATTATGTACATACTACTGAATTTCTCCTTCACGGCAGGCCATTCAATTAGTTTATGATTATTTCATTTTCTTTAATTGTTTGTTTCTTTGTGTAGATATTTTTCCTTGTTCAGTGTTTTTATTTTCTTAATTAGTGTTACATTTTCATGTTCTTTCTTCCTTTTCACCTTCCAGTGATTGATATTTTTTATGTATTTATTCTCCATGTACAGGGAGCACTTGATATATGTTGTAGTTATGTTCCTCACATGCACAATTTATAACAAAACAAAGTATATCAGACATCGATTTCACATTGAACTAATGTATTATACGGGAGCTACGTTCCAGACCAACTAAAAATACAAATTTATATGGAAGTGCATAGGCATATGAATAGGAAATATGTACGAGGTAGCTTCAAAAAGTTCCCGGAATTTGTGTATTGTATAGAAATAAGTAACAATACAATTAATTACACTACATTCCTTCAAAATAGTTCCCTTCGGCAACTACACACTTTTGCCAACGTCCATACAGCTGTTGAAAACATTCCTGGAACCCATTCTTTGACACCTCTCTCAGCTGCTTTGTCGCATTGGTGATAACGTCCTCAGCATCCTTGCATCTTTCAGTGCTGATTTTAGGCGAGGGAACAAAAAAAAATCAGGCAGTGCCAGGTCGGGAGAATATGGAGGATGTTCCAGGGCAGTCACATTGTGTGTTGCGAGGTACTGTTTCACCAGTAGGGATCGATGTGCTGGCGCATTGTCATGCAGCAGAACCCAACTGTTTGTTCTCCATTTTTCTGGGCGTTTCCTTCTGATTGCATCTCTTAGACGACGGAGGATATCAACGTACATTTCCCTGTTAACCGTTTGGCCTTCAGGAATGAATTCATGGTAGACAATACCCTGGGAATCAAAAAAGAACTTCCAACATAACTTTTCCTTTGCTCTTGTCCAAACGAAATTTCTGTGTCTGGGGAGATGAGGGTGATTTCCATTCAGAGGACTGACGTTTTGTCTCGTCTCGTCTCCTGTGATTATGTTGTTGAGAAAATTGCTATCTTGATCAGCCACAGTGATTAGGTCTCCTGCCAGTGTCAATCTCGTTTCTTTCTGTTCAGGAGATAACATTTTGGGAACCATGTGTTGACAAACACGATGCATGTGCAGTTCATTGTGGAGAATGCTGTGGCAACTTCCAACTGATATTCCAACTTCTGAGGCTATTTTCTCTACACTAAGTCTTCTGTCAACACAAACAACGTTCCGAACACGCTCAATGTTTTCACTGTTTATCAAGGTAGGCGGTCGTCCGCTACGTGGATCATCATCGACACTAACATGACCTTCACGGAAACGCTTGTGCCACTTCATTGCAGTATCACCATATGCTTTATTAAGCAGGGTTACTGTCTCTGAGGGTTACTTCTCAAGCAAAACACAAAATTTGAGATTTGTACGTTGTTCAATCAAGGACATTTTCAACTCTGACGATACTACGTGCACACCACACAAACAAACTTCTGTTCGAGATTACATGTGAAGGTTACATCAGCCAAGTCATTTCCTCAAGGTCACTACCAACTTATAAAACTATAATCTCCATGACATAATGATAATCACTCATTCAAACATGAGTCGACTATTCTGGGAACTTTTTGAAGCTACCTCGTATTTTATTTTACACTAAACTGTAAGTATCCTGTTACATGCCCATTGACGTGTATTGGGAATATTGTGTTAGATCCATATTGTCTTGATCATATGGCACACTAGGGGTGATGTAATCAGCGTCAGGCCTTTAACCTTCCCAGAGTTGCTCTGGTAACCAATTCATGAGGCTGGGTCGACCCCGGAGCCGTTTGTGGTCTAAAATGTCCCACCTCAACTGGGGATCAAACTAAGGACCACTGAGCCTAGAAGCCAGTGCACTAACCACTGCGGCTCTTACACTATAGTACCGTATAATTTATTGTAATTGCTACATAATAATTAGAAAGTTCACTATGAAATTATTAATAAAACATAAAAATAATAATTTTTTATTATTATTCTTATTACATTTGCTCCTCCTCAGCACTTAAGTTGCTGCAGCTGTAGCTGAAGTTCCTGCTGCTTCTGTGACTAGCTGTTGAGTCTACTGCGCATTGTTCTAGAATTAGTAGAAAGTTCTGTTGTTTTTTTTTTCTAGAATTTACTGCCTATTTATTAAAATTTGCGCAACAGGAACAATTAGTATTCATAATCTTTGACATTTGCTGAGGAAGACTGAGCACCTATGGGTTTGCCCGGGGTGGAATGACGTTGATTCTGATCAACAATAACAATCTCTTAAAATAATGATTTACAGTCGTGTATAGTAATACTATTAGTAATAGTATACACTACAGTAATGGCTATGCAGTTTTGTAAAATTTATTTGTTGTATTAAATATTTAATACATACTGTACATTATGTATGTCACAGTATATAATTATGAATTTAAATAATGAGAAAGAGAAGATTTGAGGGAAATATATATGAACCTTCCTGTTCAAGCGATGTAAGTGCGAATATATATGATGTACCGGTATATAGAGCACACCAACAAAATTGGCAGACGCTGGAGTTGGGTTGACCATGCCCTCAGAACAGACCCTGATGCCATCACAAGAACAGCTATGTTATGGACCCCTGAAAGAAAGCAAAAGAGAGACTGACCAAAAACAACTTGGCGGAGAACTGTGGAGTCCAAGATGAAAAGAATGAACCATAGCTGGGCACTGCACGAAGGATAGCCGCGGATCAAGCAAAGTGGAAGCAGTTTGTTGCTCCCGTACAGTATGTGGCCACCAGGCATGATGGCCACTGACTGCTTTGTCAGTCTGCGGCTAAGGATCAAAGAAGATATATAGAGTTTATCGCCCCATAATTAATCAACGACGTAAATGTGAAACGACGTAGATCAGCGTAACGTATATCGAGGACCCTCTGTATTTGTATAGTTCTGTCTTTTCTCAGAACCTTGCTATATGGTGATTGAAAAGCTGCCTTTTAACTAAAAAAAAAAGTGTTATTTTAAAAAAAAACTTTTTTGTGTGTCCAGAGACAAAATAAAATCTAAAATGGTCAAAAAAGTGACATTACATTAGTCACAGGCCGCTGACCAAGCAAGGTGGAAGCAGTTTGTTACTGTCCTACAAGGCGTGATGGCCACTGACTGCTTTGACAGTCGGCGGCTAAGGATCAAAGAAGAAGACATTAGGCAGCAAAAATTGCTGCCCACTATAAAGTCAGAGTGTTGAACAAGCAGGCCAGATTCCACATCGAGCTGTGATGCTAATGTGACAAACCTTTTGTGTAATATAAAGGTATTGGTTGAGTCTTTTTGCACACCATATAGATCGATTTCTTTTGAGATCATATGCTGCACATAAAGACATGACTGAGTTTGAATTGTATGTGTATCAGTGCAAATGACGTGAGCATGTTTGTATTAGTAACATGAGGATTGTGTTTACAAAGTGTTGAGAAGACGGCTGTGTCTGTAGTAACATGAGGATTGTGTTTACAAAGTGTTGAGAAGATGGCTGTCTGTAGCAACATGAGGATTGTGTTTACAAAGTGTTGAGAAGACGGCTGTGTCTGTAGTAACATGAGGATTGTGTTTACAAAGTGTTGAGAAGATGGCTGTCTGTAGCAACATGAGGATTGTGTTTACAAAGTGTTGAGAAGACGGCTGTCTGTAGTAACATGAGGATTGTGTTTACAAAGTGTTAAGAAGACGGCTGTGTCTGTAGTAACATGAGGATTGTGTTTACAAAGTGTTGAGAAGATGGCTGTGTCCAAGTTTATAATATTTCTTTAATGCACGTATACACAAACATCTCCTTTGATTTTTAATGATCCTCCATGAGTCAAACAGTCATATTCATAACGTAAATTCCATTTCCATGCCTCCAATATTATAAAGTACAGACAGTGTTTATTTATTTATAATCTTTGTTCAAGTTACATATATTATCCATAAATCATTTCCATCCTCCTATAACTATATATATTTAATATATGATCCTAGTATCAGTTCATTGGGACATATTACACTAATCCAGAATGCTAATTGCTATAAATCCATTCAGACGATCCTGAAACTTCAAACACAGCTGTCTTCTCAACACTTTGTAAACACATGCACATTTCTATTTTATTTGTTGCATGTTATTTATGTATTTTCTTTGTGGGTGGCTGGTGGGAGCTTTGGACAGTGTACATTTGATGATGTCGCTGTTAAAGGCCGTTCTACAGGATCTGTGCCTATACAGTTTATTCCTACAGAGGCCCAACAACATTTACTGTGATATTCTGTTATATATTTAGTTGTGACGTCACGTTTTTGTGTACTGTAATCTACGTCATTTCGTGACCTTATTTGATCCGATTATTGTTTGTATTCTGTCATTCTCAATCTTTTGTATCATTTATACTCTTCATATACATTCTGATCAGTCTCGTTTTGACTTTGTTTTTTAGTAGTGGTCGTTATTGTTTTATTTTATCTGAAGACTTTATTATTGATATCCAGCCCGTTAGGTCTCCTTGGTTGCTTCCACTATTGTCTTTATCGTCAATGTATTCGTTATACATTCTCCTTTGACTTTCGTTATTACTATTATTAAGATATATTGGTGCATTCTGGAAAGAACAAAATCTTGTTACAGATTGAATTGGTTGGTACGCTATACAGCTATATTATTATAATACATTTGTGTGACTTCGTTGGAAGCGAATATTAAGATATATATATTGGTTATCGGTATCAGATACAAAGCAAAATAAATCAAATATGTCAAGTTTTGACAACTTTCCTTGAGAGGACAGGCCCTTAAGGATTTTGTGCAGTCACAAATGGCTATGGTGCTTGTTTCATAGGAATTCATTGGAGGTACGAGGTTTGATTCCCAGTTGAGGGAATATAATTTATGGAAATTTGTTTTTGAGAACCAGTGGTCCTAATGATGTCATACTTCCCCCTGGTCTCCTGGGTAGTGAGATCGGATGCCTAGCCTTCTCGGATAAGGGCGAAAAAATAGGTCCATTGTGCAAGTTGCGCACGATCAAAATCCCACGGCAGTTGGAAATCGTTAAGAGTAGGCTGTAAGGCCGCTGCCCTGGCAAAATTTTAAAAATTAGAAACTTACCCACCACAAAAAATACTTATAGAATGTGATTCCTAAATACACACACTGGGATTCTCGCCGGTGCTATGAAGTTCGTGCACTGCGCTGAAATCCTCTTTGTGTGATCTAAGGGAGGAGATCGGAGCATTGATGGAGTAGTCCGTGTGCAATGAAGATAATCCTCAAAACCAAACCAATTGGAGAGAAGTGAAGAATAAGCGACTTTTCAGTCACCTTATATACTGAAGCACATTAAAAACGCACCACCTGTATAATCCAGGAACAGAGTGTGAAATGTAAATATAAGTGTGTACAAGTTTACATATTTGGAATCTTTATTCATTTTCCTATGAATCCATGCTGGTCATTAATTTGTACATTTCATTGTTATGAAATTCATTGCATTCTGTGCAGGCAAGGGAGAAAACCAAAAATACAAAAAAATACACGTGCGTTATCCTGCTGGAGAAGCTGCAAGTCTGGATAAATTGTGAACGCAGGAGCAACCAGTGCATCCAGAACCTCATCTCGATATGTCACAGCCTTAACATTTCCACGGAAGACGTGAAGAGGCAAGCGATGGTGAAAACTGAATCCTCCCCAAATGTGAATACTGCCACCTCGAAATCGGTTGACACAGCAATCTGCAAAGCGCTCTTCACACCGTCGCTAAATCCGCATACGTCCATCTGCAAAGGATATGTTGAATCTGTTCTCGTCTGTGAATAGAACAACATTCAACTGCAGTCTAGTCCATCTGATATGTTGCTCTGCCCATTGCAGGCGCTGCTAACGATGTCTGTGAGTCAAGTTTGGCCCAACATAAGGTCGTCTTGCAGTAAGGCCTGTATCTCTGAGTCGTCGTATGACTGTCATTCGAGAGACTTGCCCATGTCTACCCACTATTGCTCTTGCTGTTTGACTTGCCGGGAGAGTCAATTCCTTAGGTGACTCAGCACAATATGACGATCTTGCGCAGGGGTAGTAACTCGTGGTTGGCCACTCCGAAGTCTATCCCGGGCACTGCCAGTGGTTCCGTAACGTTCATTGAGACGTACAATAGTGCTGTGGTGGCAATTCATCCTTCTGGCAATGGCCCGCGAGCTCATTCCGGTCTCCAACATACCAATGGCTCGTTGGCGGTCGTTTTCAGATAGTCGTGGCATTTCAAGCACATGTACTGGGTGTTTTGTCTCAACGGCCTTTTTATACCGAGTATACTGCCACAACGCGTACACATTTTCAGGGTCATAGCTGTTGAGAATCGTGTTGCACGTGTAACTTTCATCGTTTTCATGTAGTCTGTACACACACCCATGGGTTGAATCTTGCACTTTCCATTCCAGCAGCCATTCGCTCTCTACCGCATGGCAAACACGGGGAAAATCCATTCCCACACTTTTTTTTGCCAGCTTCTCGGCATCAGTATATATAATAGTGGTGCGTTTTTAATGTGCTTCAGTATATATTTCTCATCCTTGTGACTGGCTGACCAAGAGTATGCCCCAAAACATCTTGTATGTCTTTTATATGTAAAACTGACTCCATACCATTTTTTTTCTTTATTACTGAACAAAAAAAGTAAGCTTTAACAGGAGATACATGTTTTGTGGGCCTGAATTTGGAGTAAAAGAAGTAACATTGTGTGCTAACCATACATGTATGAAAGTGGTCTACAGAAAGTACCCACTTCATCTGCACTCTTTATGTCCCAGGTTTTTAAGTTGCATATGCCTAGCATCAGTGACTACAACCCACAAAAGCCAGCTCCAAATCACAGAAATAAGGTATCTGAGGAAGGTGGTCAAAGCAACAAGAAGGGACAAAGTACCAGTTGCGATGGTTTAGCCATGTCTGCAGAATGGAAGACTGACTTCTGTGACAAACATAGGAAGCCAAGAGTCAGGGATCCAGACCTCCAGGATGCCCCAAAGTTCGCTGGGAGGACAATATCAGACAATCTTTGAAAGACCAGGGACTGGACTGGAACCAGGCCAAAAAGAAGACAGCTGATAGAATAGTATGGCACTTGCTCTGGGTAAACCAATACACCCCAAGGTAGAAGATGAACGACTAAGACAGTAAGAAAGTAACGCTCAGCACCAAAATGGATGCGTTTTTTCCACGTGCAATGTTTTTAAAACCAGTAATAAACATATATATATATATTTACAAGAAAATATTGTATAATACATATTACTATCATTGTCAGCCATACACTGTTACATGCAGTTATTGGGAGTCTAGGAAGGAAAGAATTTACAAGGTGACTTACATGAGGCTGGCCAACCTTATCATGTCAAACAAATAGCCACAGATAGCATGTGACTGTTTGGAACAGGCTTCCTGGAAAGGGACAGATGCAATGGTGACCCATGATTTGTAAGAAGCACAAAGGAAAATGATGCCTGATATTGAACATGGAAATTTTGTATCGGGCAGATACTCTCTCGCCAGAGAGACTATTTTTTTTATTTTCTAAACTCCACATTTAACCTAATCTGTTGATGAGTATTTTTTTTTTTTTTTACCCAAACCAAACTTCAGGTACGAACATTAGTGTTTATTTTAATTACCATTAAGCCTTTCCCCGTCTTTCTTTTTCCTTTTCAAAATAATTACCTCTGTAATAAGAAGGTGATGCACACTTTTTTCCAGAGCTTACGTACAATAACAAATTAATGACTCGTACAGAATGAAGCACTCTCTAGAAATAAAAAACACAAATACTTTAGGTTTGAACACAAAGTCGAGTTTATATACAGAATACATTGTGAGGTACCATACCACTTCTTGTGTGGTCTTGACTTGGGTCACACTCAGACGATTGACGTTAAAAATTAAAATGTTATGACCAATATAATACAAATTAGTTGAACACACCAATTATTCTGCCTGGATAATGAGATGGCAAAATACTGCACACACAAAAATTCATATTTTAATCAGTACCACGTGCTTTGATATTTCAAGCACCACTTCTAAAACTCGTAACTCCTGTATATATATTAAACAAAAATTATATCACTTTCAACATTCTAATCGAAGCGCCCATTAAAACTTTCTATCTCGCAAGTGCCCATTAAAACATGCTAGGCAACAGATAATAACAAAGTTTTAAAAAAAAAAAACAGTTCAGACACATTTGTACATCCATCAAAGAATAAGAAAGCAGAATCTGAAAAATACCAGCAAGATTTGATGAAGTCTAATCAAAAATGTGGGATGCAGGTTAAATAGACAGGCATAGTGTCTCCTCTCTAGCCTTACCCCGGTCAACAGCACTGACTGACTGATATGAGTCAAGCAGGAGAAATCCTATGGGGAATGTTTATCCCTAGTACACAAAGATGAGCAGTGCGTGAGGGTGAAGTGCGATGTGTATGGTATATTAGAGATGTATCAGGGCACGGGCAACGGCAGCCCACCGCTAAAAACGACTGGGGACGTGCGGGGCCTCATTATGTATATTCCAATGACAGCAATGGATATAACGGTAAAAAAAAGACCGCTACACAGAGAACCCATCGGGTAAATCAAGTGTGGATGACAGAAGATGTCTTAAGTAAACTGCCAGAAGGAATGAAAAGCAAAAAACAAAAATACAGAACAGATAAAGAAAAATGGACAAGTTTAGTCAAGCACATGAGCGGTGGCTAGAATCAAAATGCAAGGATACAGAAGACATGGAAATAAAACATAAGATACACATAAAGGAATAAAGAAAACAAAAAGCAGAAAGCTATAAGTGAAAAAAAAAATTATAAATTAGATCAAAATATTTTGGACACGTGAAACAAGACTATGTTGAAAACCATAGTAAAATGAAAAGAGAACACTGCACGTGGGAAGTGAACATCAGTGTGTGCCACCAAGGCAAAAGATTGAAAGTGTTGGAGTTTTAGTGCTAGCCAACCTTCAATGCTGAGGTGGCAGGTGATCTAACTGAAACTGTTAGCGACAGACATCTTCTGTGACAACATAACGACAGAACACATTAGAGAAAAGTAACTAGAACATATTGTGAGAATGTAGCCAGATCACTGTATATCAGATCAGAGCTGCCAGAAAATGACAAGCAGGGTGAGGGAGATGGTTGTTACCTCAAAGAAATTCAGTGCAACAGTATCAGATTTTACTTAGTGTACCGTATTGGAAATGTCAAGTCAGTCCTATTGTATGGCTCTGAAACATGGAGAAGAACAAGAACAAAACAGCTACTGACTTTCATAAATGGGTTCTTGCGTAGAACTGCAGTGATATGACAAGATCACTAATGTGAAATTGATGACATGAACCAGTGGAACAACAGATGAGAAGAAACTGGCAATGGATAGGACATACAGAGAGAAAACCTGCTGTCCAGGGCAAGAGAGGTAGAGTGAGAACAAGGAACATATGGAGACGACAACTAGAGACAGACATGAAAGGGATAAAGACATGGAACAACCTCTAGATAATGGCACATGACAGGAAGACTTAGCATGGGTTTGTTAAAGGCCTATGCTCACTAGGGAGCTAAAGGGTGAAGATGAGTATCAAAGATTTCACTTATTGAACTGTGTAATAATTCAGCTAACGTGTGAAGTAAATCAGCTTACTGTAGGAAGTCAGCTAACTGTGAAGCATCACTTTATAAGCCGTAAAATAAATTAAGACTTGTACTAATGCTATTCTAAAATATTTACGAGAGTGTTTTAATAAATAAAGTAACAAGATCTTTCACATTGAATGTAGATTTACTATGCCAACACCCCCCCCCCCCCCCCCCCCCACCGCCCCCCCCCCCCGCCCCCCACCCCCCCCCCCCCCCCCCCCCCCCCCCCCCCCCCCCCCCCCCCCCCCCCCCTCCCCCCCCCCCACAAGTCTGAATAGATGTATGGGCTGAAGGTCGTATCACAGACACCAGTTTGGGTCTGGTGCACAGCTTCTGATAACAGCAGGACAGACATTCAAGATGAGCAGCGATATGCGTATGCCCAAGAGTGATAAACGCATTAGATTTACAAATACTCCAAATGAGTCAAACATGTCACAAGCATCTGGCATACTAGACAATGTGTGCTAGCTCAGTACCACAACACCTCACAGATGGTCATGAATGCATTCCAAAAGGATTTTTTTTCAATTTAACGTGTCACTATGATGGAGGGCAATTTTTGCAACACAATGGTGTGACCCTGACCTGGCACCAAGCGATTTAAATCTTTTCAGACCAATTAGTAATCATTTTGCATATAGGCATTCGCAACCGATGGAAAACGGCAGCACGCCATTACATCCTAACTTAGATGTTTGACCCTACATTTCTTCTATACTGAGACAGATGCCTTTATGTCACAATTGGTGATTATAAAGCAAAGTAATATGTTCCAAAGCCTTATTAAGGGCTGTACGCATACCTGTTTTAGCTCATGTATTCACATCAAGGTCTTGTTAGCATTATTTAATTAAACACCCTCGTATAAAACTCTTCAATAATATAATGGTATTACGTAACTGAAAGCCACTCCACATATGCCAGTAGCACCAACAGCCAAATTAGCAGACATAGTTACATTATGTGGCGCAACAAATCCTTGACATTGTAACATTTTTAGTGACATCATTTAATCCAGGCCACATATAACTGGGATGACTTCTGTGGACACAATACAAAAGTTACAAAACATCTCCAATGGAGTTATAGGTCACTCTTTGTGCTCGTGATCTGATGTAGCAGTTGTTTCTGTATCATCGGCATCTTTAACCTTTAAATCTTTCAGCTGACTGGTAACTTCCTCTGCATCTTTTTCTTCTGGTCTGCTTGTATCTGGCTGAGCTTTGTTTTCTTTAACGTTCTCGCCATCCTTTTTCTCAGCATCTGCTTCTCCATCTGAACGTGAAAAAAAAAAATACAGTGTATGCAGAAAACCTCAGGTTAGATGACTAACACTTAAAAACTATATTTGTTTTTATGTTTTTGCTGCCTAAGGAGCATCACACACCCCATGCAGTTGGCCTCCTTCCAGGAAGTCTGTACCAAAACACTTCATGTGCTCCTTAAATAGGTGATGCATACATCAATATGTTTTACATGGTTAGACTGCAAACCACACACACATCCCTCTTGAGTCATCTTTTATGACATGGTTGGCTCACAGGTGAAGCTGATGAGAACAGCACTTTGTCATTCAACAATAATAATAATAGCCTCCTTCAGCCATAACTGACAATGGGAATGTGCCCTTAAAGTGATAGCCTTCAGCTGTTTTGTTTTTTTTGCCTGGTTTTCCCTTTAGCATGTTCTTTTTTCTTCTGCTTGTTGTGAGTGCTTCTATTCAGGTGGCGTCGCTTGAAGCATTGCCACATGGTGCGATTGGCAGCTTCATCATCCCAGTTGCTGGATTAATATCCAGCGCCTTCATGTCTCTCTTGCACACATCTCTGAACCTCAGCTGTGGCAGTCTGGCTGTTCTTTTGCCATGTATCCATAGAAAATATGTATCTTCCAGGCGGCAAACATGGCCAAGCCGGCGTACTCTGCCTTTCCAAGCAGTTGTCATTCAATATTGACCATTTAAACTTTCCACGTCCCTTAACATCCCTGAAAGGTGTGGACTGCTTCTTTCAGATGTGAATAAACCTCCTTTGCCCCCCAGAACATAATTAGTCTTTTTTATTTTTAATCCCATCTTTGTCCATTTAACTTATTCCCCCTGTGCTAAAGTCACAAATCAGTTAGCTTCAGGAGTAAAATGTAGTTCAGAAAAAATACACTGGCATTAAGGAGAATGATATGGCATCTGCAAGAACCATCCATGAACATTAACATCAAAAAAAAGGACCCGAAAGTTGCTAATAGATGCTTTAAATTCCAGATAGTTGTCCTAAAATAAAGTATTGTAACTATGATGAAATATAACCTTTTCTTGCCAACCGGATTTACTACATATAATGCATGTATTGAGACTTTCATAAAATGGCTGCTTGCGTGAAATAGAAGGATTGAAATGGTAGGACAAGGTCACCTATGTGGAACTGATGACAAGAACCAGTGGGAGGAGAAATTAGAATAAAGATGCTCATGATGGATTGGACATGCACCGAGGAAACCTACCAGGCAGTCCTTGTTCTGGAGGGTACAAGCAGAATAAAGAACACATGGAGAAGAGAACTGGAGACATACATGAAAATGATCAAGAAGATATGGAAAGACCATGAGCTGATGGCACACAACAGGACCTGGGCAAGCGTCTGCTGAAGGCCTATGCTGAAGGCCTACGCTCCTTGGGAAGCTAAAGGGTATTGACTGAATACATATTTGTGATGAATCCTATAAAACTAGTTTCCCTAACTTCAATGAAGAAAATCTTGGAAAAAAACCACAACAAAAAAACTGATTTTAAGACTGTTTACTTAGAAAGACGGAAACAAAGCAGTGCTCAGCTAAGCACAGGTTGTGTCAACAGTCTTATCTGGTGTATTATAATTTCTGCCCAAACTTTTCTAACATGGCTAAGAATAGAAATGTCCCTACCAGGCCATCCATTGTCTTGTTTCCTAACTTCTTTCATATAATCTATATATTCAGACAAAGGTCTCATTACAGATATATTCTAAGAAACATCTCGTACAGAATAAATCAAATTATGATGGTTTGAAGTCAGCTCTTAAACTTGTTCTAAATATTCCCCCATGACACTGGCTATACTGAAAAAGTTAACTAAATACTCGTAATAGTTGGCTTTATGTGCCTGAGGGAATAGTAGTTATATTCTTTATTCATCTCTTCAGAGACCCAGGAAACTACAGGAGATATCCGAAACACATCAAGTACAGTAACTTCTACTATGGTAATAATATTTCTCTGCAAGCTGCTAGACACCATTAGAAATCTAAAGGCAGGCAATATTATAATGGGCCCTGCATAACCCACACCAGTTATAACTACTAGCGGGACCCCAAGATGCAGCAATAGTGAATGCAGTCTGCGACCCATAGCTGTACTGCTTGCGTCAGGACCAGCGAACCAGAGCTGGTCAAGACCGCACTCCACCTCCCCGTGGTGGTCCTGGAAACAGTCTGCAGCAGTGCAGTCTGGCTGAGCGAGTGCGGATCGCAATGGGAAGGCAAACCCAGTCCCTAAAAAATGCCGTGCTGAAGTCGGATGTGTCGACCGAAAGGTGCAGATATCACAGCTTAGGCGTAAACAGACACAATGCAACCACCGTCCTTTTCAGGGTGAACGAGGCAGAAGAAGAAAATAACTACTAGCACAGGGCACACTTTACATACCCCACACCAGATAACAATAACAGAATTTTCAGTGAATGTTCCTGCTAAATTAGTGACCATTAAACAATTCCAAATGAATCTAGTAGTCTTAACTTTTTGCTGCTTTTCACATTTGGCAATACTTACTCTCTATGACATGTTTTGTCTTCAAAGTGTTCTTCATTTCCTCGGCAGACTCATCAAATACAGATTTAAATTTCTGAGCATCTGAAACAGGACAATATAAGGCCACTCATTTTTTACCAAAACAAAAAACAAAATTAGCTATCGTATCTCACAGGAATGAAGGCAATAAGCAAGTCCTGGGAGAAATAAGGATTTTACTGTTCCCTCAGACATGTCGTACAATGTGACAGTACAATGTGACTAATACGAGGTTGTGCATGAGGCTGGCAACCTCCTCATGTCAAACAAATCACCACAGAAACCACCACTACAAGACCACGTGAATGTTTGGTGCTGGCTTCCTGCAAAGGAACCAGCTGCAGTGGTGGCACCATGCTCTCTGTAAGGAGTGCCAAGGAAAAAGATGATGAAATCTTATGTCTATGAGAAATAGGGGTATCATAAAGTCTCAGATATCTACAGGAAATAAGGACAATTAATAAGGCACTACGGGAAATACAAAAATCTTCTAAGGTCTACAAGAAATGAAGGTATTATAATAGATCTGAGAGGTCTAAAACAAATAACATAAAACAATCAGGCACAGAAGTATATGAGAAATAAACACATAATAAATGTTCAGACTAAAATAAATGAATATATCCCAATGCATCTAAAGCCTAGTGGAAATCAAAGTATCATAATGTCTCTGAAATACGGAGAATCAATAATGTATAGAGTTTACGTGAAATAAAGATAATCAAATACGCGATTATCTTTATTAAATTCTTTATTACAAATTTATTATCTTTATTAAAGCCCTTATTAAAAGTTGTGCATATATCAAGAAATAGACTGTCTTAGGCTACCATTCAAGGGGCAGTCCCTGGTAAAGCAAAGAAAGAGGCAAACTAGAGACAATACAACATGTGTAAATAATAAAAGGGGCTGCTGTAAACAGGAAGATCAAAGTTTTTAAAAAAAAGTAAAAAGGTATCGAGCCAGTTTTACTACAACTGAATGATTCTAAAAAAAACAAGGGATCTTTTCAGAGTTTTCCCATCATCAACCACAGTGAAGACAAGAAATATTGCCAGGTTAAGAAAAAAAAAGACAAAGAACACTGTAAACACATGGAAAAATAGATAAACAAAACAAAAAAGAAGGGCGACCTTGCAAGATCAAGAAAAAAAACACAGGTAACTGAGAAAAAAGTACAATAAATAAGCAAGTAAAAACTGCAGAAGACAGAAATTTCAATACATAGCATCTAAGACATAACACTAATGCAAAGCACAAATGAAAATATAAAAGAAAATGTTAGCCTTTGATGAAAACTGCAAAACGTCACATCAGTTTAGAATTGCAAGGCTCTCTTATAATCACATTTTTTGTGTAGACTAGAGACAAGCTGGATACATTCAAAAATGAAAAGGCACAAAAAGATGAAAGTGGAAGCTTAATCCAACACTCAATGAAAAAAGGGCCCCAAAAGCAACCTAGGAAACAAGGGGGAAAAAAAGACAGTGCACCACAAAAGATGAAAATTACGACAGTGGGCTCATAATCAAATATTAAATGAAAACAATGCCCCAAAATGCAATCTAAGAAATGAGAAAAAAAAGATGGTACATCACAAAATATGACATAGCTACGCCATTTCTTTACTGCTATTTTCATCTTTACTTCATATGACAAGTTTAATTAAATATATCACACCAGAGTGAATGCACTTACTCTCTGCATTGGCAAATCTTATTGCAAGGACCTCGTCCTTGCTCTCCTCGTCAGCATAATCAGCTGTCGTGGACCATACCCAGGCCCGGTCACTGCCACAGTTTGGTTTTAATTCCATTGTTGGATAGACTGGGGAATATGGATATGCAGTTAATACACAGTGTTTAAAATACAGGTTAAAACAGTGTTTAAAATCAGGGCTTTGGGACAAGGAGATTTTTGAATTGCTCCACCCCAGCATCTTTAGTGACTGCTCCAGCTCTGCTCCGACTCATAAAACAAAAAGACTTAAGGACACATACAGAAAGCAGTGAAGTGAGGCCCTATGGAACATCACTTGTTCTAACACCTGTAACAATGTTAGGATGATACTAAACAACATTTCATTAAAAAAGGGAAACTCGCTGCAACTCCCCCATTCTCTTTCAGCTCCCCGAGGGGCATAGGCATTCAACTAATCTAGCATGTGGTTTACTTACTGTGTAACCTACAAAATGCCAGCTTCTTTCCCTCACCTCCTATTCCACTGGTACTTGGCTCTTTCCATCAGTATCCCATTGGTGACCTTGTCACTGTTTCAATCTTTCTAATGACTGTACAAATCTACTCAATAACATTAACATCAATTTCCTTTGTGCTCGTAGCAGAGGATGGTGCCACCACTGCTGCTGGTCCCTGTGCAAGAAGGTTGCACCAAGTAGTCACATTGCTCCTGCAGACTTGATTTCTGTGGAAATTTGTATTACGTGGTGAGGTTCCCAGCAACCTCATATTAGTCACCTTGTACGACATGCCTGAAGGAGCAGTAGGCATATTCTTTCTCTGATTCTTCAGGGACCCATGGGAACTACAATGGACACTCAACATAAAAACACGAAACTCACTGTAATGATTGGCACATATCTTGTGTGTCTTATCTCGTCTCATAAGGATGCGTATGAGGCCGGATTTTTTATGTTTCAGGATCTTGCAATCCCCTGTTCCTCGTTCTTTCCACTCTTTAGGCTCTGCATCACTATCATAACGGAACAGCTTTGCTCTCCTGTTATTTTAATGGTACAAGTTTTACTCTTTTTCAACTGACAAGAAATAAGAACAAGTATTATTGACAAGTTAAATTTAAAAATAAAACAATACGGAAAAGGTTTTTTTATTAAAAACTCTTAATGAAGATGAGGATTACTTAGTCAAGGACACTCACAGCTGCCCCCTGAATTTATCGATGCTCACAAAAAAAAAAAAAAAAAAAAGCTGAAGTTAATCCCTGACTATTTCATAATTAACACTAAAGAATGTGCTGAAATGATGCGCAACACTAAAGAATGTGCTGAAATGATTCAAGCTCATCTAGTAAACCTAGTTAAGAAACTTTAGCTAAAAAGTCCACATCCACAATCATTTATCCATTACACTGGTCAAGCCTATAAAAAGATAGTAGCTTGTTGAACAACTCACAAACTGAGCAAAACATGTTCATCTTCCTCCATTGTTTTTGTTTCCACAAGAGACAGCTTGACAATGGGCTCAAAGTGAACATCTGGGGACTCTGGTACAATTTCTTGTTCCTGAAAATTATAGGTATTAATGTAACAAAAGTTACTCCACATGCTGGTAAAGTTGCAACCTTAAAAGCTCACAACCTGCACTACAGAACTAGCCTTTCCCTATTTATAATCTAATTTTTTTCCTTTTATGTTCCTGCTTCAACTGTAATTTTTAGATGAAAAAATTTTTATTTCTTTTTACCCCACTGTGTTGGCTCTAAGTTCATGGGTTTATATGAAACAACTGCAATGATTCATTTTTGTGCCATTCTCCTACGACAAATACTGTACGTCTATAAAATGTTCCGCCATTTAAATTTATAGCAGATACTGTGATAACAAGCCAATCAGTTGCTTACTTTAAAAAGAAAAAAGTTCTGCTATAAAACAATTTTTTAAAATCTCTCATCCTTTTACATTTGGTTGTTGCTGACAAGAAAAAGCCTCTTGACATCAACTTAAATACAACTTTGGGTGCAAACTGCAGGAGTTATCTATGTATTAAAACTTCAGCCTGAGTCTGTTTAACCCATAAGGAGTATTGCTCTATAAATTTCAGAACCACTTATGATGCTTAACAGCCTAACACCACACAGGGCAGGTACACATGAGTGGGGCATATTATACAACAAAGGGGGACTCAAAATATGTGAAGTAGATTGGTGGGGGGGCGGCGGCGCTGCTGAAGAATTAGTGACGTCACATAAAATTTGAGTTAGCATGGCTTCTTTTTATAAATGATGTCAGAACAAACTAGGTTATGTAACCATGTTCAGTCTACTTTTATACACGGTAGTTAACTCCTTTGTGGACTCCATATTAATATTACAATCTCAGTTGAGTTATTGTTACATGTGGTTTTCCTCTTTGTTGTTTGGGTTTAAGTAGAATACAGAATTACAAACGTTCAAGCATCATGCTGACAAAACGAATGGATACGGGTATGGTCATCACAGGACATCACTGGCCGAAGAACACAAGACATCGGTTAGAGGGTCCACAATATCTTCTTCAACATTTATTTACTTCAGGAAAAACATCTTCATGGTCAATGCACATACAAGGCATACATAGTAGTTTAATATTCCATCTGTCTCGTCTCAATCATTCAGTCCTGGCCGCTGTGCTAGAGGTGCACGCATTACCACTAACACCCAAGTAATGTGGACCAGACGACGTGAATATTACAATCACTTGATTTATATTTCTCAATAAGAGGTGGAACTTCTATATAAGTTCAGGACCATCTTAGAAAACATAGTGGCGGCCTTCGAAGTTAGTTATGCCACTTAAATAGATATCTTCCTCCGCAATTCTTGGAGCTTGAAAAAACACGTCTTACTAGGACGACTTGAAGTAACGAAAGGCCACGAATATTAGCCGTTAGAATAAATTAGTGCAAACGCGTTACGTCATTGACAACTGGTGATGTATTAAATATGCAGCGTTCAATATAAGTTAAAAACCGTGCAAAAACATGAGTTACCACAAAGAGACATACTACCACAAATGTAATGGCAATAAGCCTATGTGTGGCAACAATACAAAACATATCAATATTCGTTCTTTAACAGTTATCAGATAATTGTTATAACCTTTAACTGCTTTTATTTAGTCTTTTAAATATAATATAATACAACAACAAAAAATGCTAACTAAGTAAACTGTAGGCTTAAAATGAGATTGACAATGATAAAACAGTAATAAGTCCCATCCTGACAAACAAAAATAAAACAATAACAAGTTACTACTATATTAACAAAGTTCAGGTTAGGTCTTAGTTACTTAGTCATTGCCCTTCTACCATGAGGAGTAAAGGTTTGGGAGAGAGAGCGCCAGACTATCCTATCGGCTGTCTTCCTCCTGGCCTGGTTCCATTCTAGTCCTCGGTCCTTCAAAGATTGTCTAATGTTGTTCTCCCAGCGGACTCTGGGTCGTCCTGGGAGTCTGGATCCCTGGCTCTTTGTTTCCCATGCCTGTCGTGGTAGCCGATCTCCCATTCTGCAGACATGGCCAAACCATCTTAGTTGGGACTGTTCCACTTGGGTCTGCAGGGGGTGGGATTTTTGGCCTTGACGTATCATCTGGCCGCGGACCATGTCTCCTCCCGCCACCTTCCTCAGATACCTCACTTCTGAGGTCTGGATCTGGCCCTTGTGGGCTGCGGTCATTGCCCATGACTCGCATCCATATGTCAAATCTGGGACATTGGTGGAGAGGTATACAGCCATCTTCGTTTTCTTACCAACCTCTCTCCCGCTGAGGAATCCTCGATTTATGGCCTGAAAAAGTCTCCCAGCTGCTGCCTTTCGAGTGGCCAACTCTTTTTTGATGCCTCCCTTTCGGCCTATAATAGCTCCAAGGTATTCAAAGTGGTCGACCCGCTCCAGGACCCGTTCTCCCAGCCCAATCTGAGGTCTTCTTTCTTCCCGTGATATCACCATGGATTTTGTTTTGGAGCTGCCCATGACCATCCCTCTCCTCTCCAGCCCCTCCCTCCAGACCCGCAGGCTGGATTGGAGATGTGCCTCTGATTTAGCAATCAGGGCAACATCATCAGCAAATGCCAGCTCTGAAATACAGACCCGTCTCATCTTCCAGTACCCCACTGAATACTTTCTTGTTCTCTCCTTACATGCCTTGATGACATCGTCCATAAGGAGTATGAAAAGACAAGGTGACAGGATATCACCCCGTCTTACACCAGTGGTGGTCCTGAACTCTTCTGACCCATGGTCTGCCGTCCTCACACAACTTCTGCAAGACCTGCAGAAGCTCTGTATAGCATGAATCAGAGGTGCCGGAATGTGCCCCCCTGCCAAGCAGTCCCAAAGTTTGCTCCAGGGAACCCGCCAAACCCCCGCCCCGATCTATGAAACAAAGATGGATCTCACTCTTATACTCAAGGGACTTTTCACTCAGCTGTCTGAATGTGAAGATTAGGTATTGAGTACTTCAGTTTGCTCGGAATCCGCACTGGACCTCATCCAATTGTGGCTCAGCTAGGCGTCGGAGTCTCTGCCCTAGGATTCCAGAGTAGATTTTATCAAGGACACTGAGAAGGGATATGCCTCTATGGTCTCCACACTGTCGATTGTCACCCTTCTTGAAAATTGGTGCTATGATGGCAATCTCCCAATCCTTTGGTATGGTCTTGTTGCACCACACTGCCTGTAGGACCCTTAAGAGCAATAGGTTGCCTGATGCTCTCATGTACTTAACCATTTCTGGTGTCATACCGTCATGCCCTGCTGCTTTGCCCATCTTGATTTTCTCCAGTGCTGCCTTCAGTTCTTCCATCTTTATGTCATCTTCACCATCATTGGTCCTCTCCTCTGTGCCAGTGGTTATCACCTCTGATGCCTCACCACGCTCACCATCCAGGAGTTCTGAGAAACATTCCCTCCATCGTTCCATCACCTCCCTCGGGGCAGCAAGCAACCCGCCTTTATAAACCCGAGAAGGCACTGCTTTTCCCCCCTATGTTCCCCAGAACAATCTCTGGTTTTCTTGAACATCCCTCTCTAGCCCTTCTCCAAACTCCTCCCAGGACCTCTGCCTCGCTGCTAGCACCCTGCCCTCTGCCCCCACTCTGAGCGTCACACATTCTCTACATTTCTCCATCTGTCCCATTGCGTCTCCAGCTCCCAAGTATTGTTTCCATGCCACCCTCTTCTCTCCGACTTCCTCTGTCCACCAAGGTGCCCTCTCTCTCCCGTTCCCAAGTCGGACCTCACACATGCCTCCGCAGCAGCTGTCCCTATGATGTCCTTGAATTTAAGCCAGAGGGTTTCCAAGTCATCAGGTTGTTCCTCTGTGTTGCTTCAGGTGAGGTCAAAGACATAAAACATTATTTTACTTAAAATAGTTATTTTTTTTGCACTAGTAAATTAATTTACATTGGATTACATTTTAAAAAATGGCAAAAGTTGCGACATCATATGTGGAAAACTCCAAACACCTGAAACATCCCATAGTTTAGTGGACTATTGATTACAGCTATTTTAAAAATAAATTCTTTTATCACTAACATTTGCATATATTCTTTTCTCTCTATATAGTGAAACCCATAATAATGAGGTAAATCAGAGAGAATATGAGTTGGCTGTTACGATATAAATAACTTGCACTATGCCGACAATTAGCCCGGTGAAGTTCTTGGGGGTCTCTTATGAAAACATAGGACTATCGCTCCCTCAGGCCCCAAAAAAAACCCCAGACAGAACAGCAAGAAAGAAGTAAATATGGTCATCTTCAAAAACAGGACACTTCCTAAATGCTGAATAATGATAAAACACTAAAAAGCACAGTTTCAAATACTTGGGCACAATGTTCTTGGGCAACAGAAATCACCAAGCAAAGAAAACGTTCTATAAATTAATGAAAATCCTGTGTAATAATTCCTTGTCATTGAACATGAAAAATGTTTATGAAGAACCAATACTACTGAATAGAACAAGTCATGGACAATGAGCAAACAGTAAAAGCAAATATCACTAGAGATACAGTGACGTGGTTTCTCAGAAGTGTTAAGAATCCCATGGATATGTAAGATAAATAAAGAATGTCTCAGAAGAGCTAATGCAAAAAATAAACATATTATATATATATATATATATATATATATATATATATATATATATATATATATATATATATATATATATATATATATATATATATACATACATACATACATACATACATACAAGGGGATTGACATAAGTCTTGGGCCTGACCATGAAGGAGTCACAGGAGGAAGATGAAACTTGGCACATTTAAAGTTCATCATATTTGCACTGAATGTGTGAAGTACGCGTTTGTTTCTTCAAATGGGTTTTCCCGCTACGGTGCACGGCGCAATGTACCCTATTGACCGGATCTGCTGCTCCAAAGATTTGACAAAACAATGGAAAAGAAGGAGGCCAGAGCTGTGATAAAATTTCTGATGTTTCAGGGAAAAACACCAACAGAAATACACAGGGAGATGGAACCAGTGTTTCGTGATTCTTGTCCTTCATATACTTCGGTTAAAAAAAACTGGTGTCAACAGTTTAAGTGCGGCCGCTCAAATGTTGCTGATCTGCCAAGATCTGGTAGACCAGCCTCAGAGTGCAACGATGAAAATGCAATAAAAGTGAAGAAAATCATTGACCAGGATTGAAAAATGACAATTGTGGAGATAGCTAGTAGAGTAAAACTAAATGAAAGAACAGTTTATAGAATTTTACACAACAGACTGAACATGAGAAAAGTGTGTGCATGCAGGGTTCTGCGACTGTTGACACGTGAACAGAAGCAAACGAGGGTAAATATTGCTGTCAACAGTTGCTCAAAAAGTGTCAGTCAAAAATTTTTTTGGAGACCATGGTGACTTGGGTACATCATTATGACCCCGAATCCAAAATTGCCAGCATGCAATGGAAAACCCCGGGCTCCCCAACACCTGTCAAGCCGAGAGCGCAGAAATCTGCAGGAAAAGTGATGCTGACTGTTTTTTGGGACGGCAAAGGTGTCCTTCTGAAAGATTATCTGCCTCGTGGCAACACAGTTAATGACAGTACTAGGCAGATCTTCTCACCAAACTAAGAAAGGTTGTGACCAGGAAACAAGGGATAACGCGCACTCAAAATCTTCCTTTGCTTCAAGACAACGCGCCCTCTCACAAAGCACGGCTTGTGCAGCTAGCAGCCAACGATTTGAATATTGAAATTCTTCCACACCCATCATATTCTCCAGATTTGGCTCCAGACTTTTTTCTATTCCCAAATCTTAAAAAACAGTTAAAAGGAAATCATTTTGACAGCGATGAAGAGGTTATACTGGCATGTGATGACTGGTTTAGTTTGAAAAATAGGGTGTTCTACTCCCAAGGTCTTTTCAAGGTCAAGCAGAGATGGCAGAAGTGTGTCAATTCAGACGGTGGCTATATTGAAAAGGAATAAACACTATACAAAATTTCAGCTCTCTGTGACATATGTTAAAATAGCAAGATTTTTAAAATCATAAATATGGGTGCTTTTGCATTTTTAAGCATGCCATTGGTTATGTAAGACACAGTTGGGTCAAAATGAAGAATAGCGGGTGTGTGTTCGATGCAGCCTTAAAAAGAAATTCAAGAATGCAGTAATAAGGGGTAAGGTTTAGGTTTATATATCCTAAACCTAACCCTAATGACGTTGGCAGCTTACTAGGATGACATCGAAGAACATGTCCTACTGATGTTATATTTTAACTCACATCTGGTTTTGTAGCTTAACTACAGCCTACTTTACTGACATTCTGATTTTATGGATATTTGGCAATATTAGAACCCCCCTGAACCTAATTTAGTTAGTCAGCTACCTCGAGTGTTTACTATACCACCATTAACATCCAGGTGTAAATTGCAGTAGGCTTTACCTACTGACATTAACTTCAGCAGCAGTTTAACCTATTTATACTGCCAATAATCTTTGACTCCAATAAAGAATGGGAAAGGTCCATGAACAAAAACAAGTAAACTCTCAACACAAGATCTCCAAAAACACATCACTTGACAGGTTTAAAAAAATTATAAGGACACACATGCAATTTCACCCAAATGGCCAATTAAGTAACCCACATCTGTACACCCTTAACTAAGGATCCGGACATGCAATAATAAGCGGTAGGCCTAAGTGGTATTTTGTTGTTTTTGAGTTGAACTGAAGAGCAGTGGGGCGTGTTTTTTTATGCCAACTAAATAAGTCACCCAATTCATTAGGCCCTAGAGTTAGGATTAAGGTTAGGTTTAGGATTCAAAAATCAAACCCTAACTCTTAACCCTTATTACTGCATCTTTGAATTCCTTTTTAGACTGTATTGAACATGTCGCACGTTTCTTCACTTGAACCATGTTTTTATTTAGCCTAACTCATTTTTTAAGCTGGCTGAAATGAAGTACAGTGGGCTGTGTTCTTCAATGTCATCTTAGTAAGTCACCAACGTCTTTAGGGTTAAGATTAAGGTTTAGGATATCTAGGGGCCTAAACCTAACTCAAACCCCTTTTTACTGAATTCTTTTTTTAAGGACGTATTGAACAGACAGCCCACTATTCTTCATTTCGACCCCCTAAACCTAACACTAAAACCCGACATTGAACCACTAACTGTAATCCTGTTTGCAGCATGTTCTTTCTGTTTTTTGGAAATAATAAATGGCTAAAATTCTCAAAACTATAATAGTCAATGCTAACTGTAAACCTAATCCTTCCTTCTGTCAAGCATTTTCAATTATAATTATCGATACAAAAATTAATTGGGGGTCCTAACATGGAAGGCCTAGGGCCTATAGGTTACGCTGTGTTGCGAGTAGTAATTGCAGACAAAGGCCTGCATGCTCAAAACTGACTTTAACTACGATAACCTGGTAGGCCTAACAGTAATGCTGTATTGAGCTGTAGGCCTACTTGCAGGCTAGATGAAAGAGAGTTTGCATGCACAAAAGGGGCATTGACTATAGACGTATCAAATGCCACTGACAGAGGTCATGACGTTCAATGTGAGCAGCCCTGAGCCCATATCAGTAAGGAATCAGCAACTGGAACAGACAGATGCCTTCACATACCTAGGATGCATAGTAACACCAGACGGCGGAGCAAGCAAAGACATCAACAACAGAATGAACAAAGCAAGAACAGCCTTTTTTAGTCTAAACAACATCTGGAAGTCCTCTCAGTACAGCACAAAATTAGGATTATATCAGAGCTGTGTGCTTTCTGTGTTTCTCTATGGTGCGGAGAGCTGGAGAGTTACAGAGAAGGAAATGTCGAAATGGTCCTCTTTTCACACATGCCTAAGAAAAATTCTCCTAATCTTTTGGCTGAATATCACCAACCAAGATCTGCTTACTCGGAGCAAGCAAGAGGACATGCACACCATCATAGCTGGCAGACGCTGGAGCTGGGTGGGCCATGTCCTCAGAAGAGACCCCGATGCCATCACAAGAACAGCTATGCTATGGACCCCTGAAGGAAAACGAAAGAGAGGCCGACCAAAAACAACTTGGCGGAGGACTGTGGAGGCTGAGATGCAAAGAATGAACCAGAGTTGGGGCACTGTACGAAGGATGGCTGCCGACCGAGCAAAGTGGAATCAATTTGTTGTTGCCCTACAAGACGCCACCAGGCGTAATGGCCACTGACTGCTTTGACGGTCGGCGGCTAAGGATCAAAGAAGAAGAAATGCCACTGAGGCAAAAACATGTGCCCCATGTTTCATTCAACCCACTTAGGGTGGTGCTAATCAACTGGTTACCTCATGCACCATGGAAATCCTTTGCTGCATACTATCATTTCTCTTTCTGCTCCATATGGAGCATGGAACCACCACTGCAGCAGGCCCACTTACAGGAAGCCTGCATTAAAGCATGCCTGTGCTCATACAGTGGTGGCTTCTGTAGCAACATGTTTTTCACGGTGATGCTGCCAACCCTTCATCTCTTACGCATACCTAAGGGAGCAGTAGTAGTCCTATTCTTTATCTCCTCAGACCCCCAGGAACTACAGGGGGCATACTGTCTATTACACTAGGCCCCATATACCCTGAATGTACTATTAGCATTGTCAATAATTCCCACGATAATATACCAAAATTATCTCATTTTAACATTCATTCATTCTTAACCCTCCACTCCCAAAGGAGCATAGGCCTTCAACAAACACATGCCAAGTCCTCCTGTCACGTGCCATCATCTCAAGTTCTTTCCACGTTCTCCTTATCATTTTCACCTGTTTCCAGCTCTCTTCTCCATGTGCTTCTTGGTCTACCTCTGCTTCTCTTGCCCTGGGGGTTCCAGAACAAGGACTGCCTTGTAATGCTATCAACTGGTTTCCTCAGTGTGTGTCCTATCCATCACCATCGTCTTCTCATCTCTTGTTCCACTGGCACTTGTCTAGTTCTTGTCATCAGTTCCACGTTGGTAACCTTGTCATACCATTTTAATCCCTCTATTCTACGCAAGCACCCATTTATGAAAGTCTGTAGCTTTTTGGTAGTTGTCTTTGTTGTTCTCCATGTCTCAGAGCCATACAATAGGACTGACTTCACATTTGAGTTGAAGATTCTTATTTTCGTGTTGAATCCGATTTCTCTTGATCTCCATATATTTCCCAATGCAATGAAAGCTCCTCTTGCTTTTTGTATTCTTATTTTGATATCACTGCCTGTCCCTCCAACTTTGTCTATATTGCTGCCAAGATATGTGTACGATTCTACATCTTGTATTGGTGCTTCTTCAAGTTCAACCCTGTTATCATTAGGCCTACCTGCATTTATTCTCATTATCTTTGTCTTTTCAGACCCAATTGCTGTGACCTCTCATCGAGTGTTTTCAATTTGTCCTGCATCTGATTACGGTTATGGGACAGAAGAGCTAAGTCATCAGCAAAATCCAGATCATCCAACTGCTCAGTCAGAGTCCACTGGATTCCATTTCTGTTGTGTGTTGTCGATGTTTTCGTAACCCAGTCTATTGCTAGTAAGAAAAGAAATGGAGACAAGAGGCGACAGGGATGCCTCTTCTCTCCATTTTAACATCAACATCATGTGACGTATTCTTTCCAGAACGTTGTCTCAATTACAGCTGCTCTGAACGCATCACGATTCTGGGCAAGTCGACCTGCATCAGCCAAAGACAAGTTCAGACTCTCTGTGATGTCCTGGGTCCACCGTCGTCTAGGTCGACCCCTTCCCCTTTTTCCAGGGACCATGCCTTCCATCACTGTTTTTTCCAGACTATTATGTCTTTTTATATGACCGAAAAATTTCAGCTTCCTTATTGCGATGGTATTTAGGAGCCAATGTTCCTGTACGTTTAGTGAGTGCAGTACTTCTCTGTTGGTCTTTTTTTTCTGTCCAGGGTATTCTCAACATCCTTCTGTAGCATTTCATTTCGAATGATGTAATCTTTTTTGCAACTGTTTTATTTTAACATAAGTAATTAAATTTACATACGAAATATAATAAAGAAATAACCTGCTTGTGACAAATTTGTAAGTAGCAAAACCAAAGATGATTGCAAAATATAGCGAAAAAAGTAAGCCCTCTATTATTTAGTTATCGGCAATATTCACATTAAATAACGTCTTTATCCTAGTACATTACAAACTATTTTCATCTGTCATAATCAATGACTCGGTAAAACATAAATTAACCTTTTCGTCAGCCATGATTCTCATCGATAGAAGTTCTCTCTTATAGTTAATGTTTGGTACACAAAGATTTAAGTTGTACGTCTGCAGGATTCTCACTTCCGGTGATTTTATCAAATGGCTGACAAAAAACGGAATAATGGAATTCGTTAGAGGTTATTCTCGGTAATTTATATTTTACCGTAAATCCGTTGCAAATGGTTTGATTTATTGGTTTGTTGTTTAAAAATTATGGTACCTAGAACAGGACCACTGCTTAATAATAAATCATCGACGAGGATAATCAGACCTAAAGGTCTTTATATTTGGAGATGCGCCCTAACATAACCGACTAGGTTGAACGCCTCGCCAAAACGAGGCAAAACTTTATTTAAATAAACAAAAAAGGACCGCTGCAATTTGTTGTTGTTTTTAAATCCAGCGCATGTAATGTAGCCTGGTGTGCCATCACGCTTTGTTTCTTTAAAATGAATGTCACCATCTCAATCCAGCTTTTCCTGGATTGTTGTTGTTGTTTAGCTAAGGCCGCTGAGCCTGTCGCTCTTTCGCAGATAATGCCTAGTTGAAGAATCTTTTGCAGTATCAACATGCTTTTCCCGTGGCTTTTCACCATTTCAGAAACTTGTTGAGTTTGAGTCATGAACAATTTCTTTCACGGGTATTTTTTCATAGCGTGGGAAGCTCTTAAAGGATTCTCACAAATTGTGTCAAGCTACAAGGGGGAAGGTGGCACACTGTGCATTCCCCGCAGTCAATGGGAGAGTTCCAAATATGCAGGGCTCAAATACTGTGTTCTGGTTCTGGGCTCACCCGTTTTTAAAATCAATATGTGTTCTATAATAGCATTGCTACAGATACAAGAAAAAACGGTAACAGTTTGAATAAGCAAATCCTATGAGAAAAGATGAAGAGTTCCTTTTCTAAAAAGTTCAAGGTTGTTCTGAACTGATGTGCAAACAACGTATCCTTTTGTTTTAGAGTAATGTACATCCCTTCTAATCGTTGAAGGCAAACGTGCAAAGGGAAGACAGAGCTATAAGTAGGACGATAACATCAAGAGATGGACATGAAAGAATCTATCACAATGCACCATCAAAACAAGAGAGAGAAGACGTTGGAGATCCATTACAATCAACCTTCATTGTGGAGATGGCACCTTATGATGATGACATCCCTTCATTTCCACGTGCGGTTCCCGTTGCTGTCTGATAAGACAAAGAAAGAATACGACTACTATTCCCTCATGCGTGTCGTATGAGGCGACAAATATGAGGCTTGCAACCTCATCATCTGAAACGGATTGCTATAGATAGGCTACAAGTTGCTGTGCCGCATGCTTCCAGCAATGATGCCAGTTACAATGGTGGCTATGTGCTCCATAAATGCAACAAGTTAAATGATAAAGATGATATCCCTTCACCATTTATGGTTTTCAGCGAAGTGTTATTTCTTTTTATTTGACTTTGATCTAACTCATTATTTTTCTTGTCATTCCAAGCTTTTCTATTATCTCTTTCTTTGTTTTCTTCTCAAGTGCTTGAATTCTTTCTTCTAACAGATTGGACGTTGTCCGTGCTTCATCATACAGTAATGAAGACCTTATATAATACTTGATGACTTTAATTTTTAATTTCTGAGTTAATTGTTAGTATTTGTAATTCATGGTCTCGAGATCTGTCTCCCTCCGAGAGAGGTCGAAGAAGTCGCACGTCTGTCCGGATAGTTATCTGGTTGATCCTGCCAGTAATCATATGCTTGTCTCAACGATTAAGCCATGCATGTCTAAGTTCACACTGTCTCGCGGTGAAACCGCGAATGGCTCATTAAATCAGTCGAGGTTCCTTAGATGACACGATCCTACTTGGATAACTGTGGCAATTCTAGAGCTAATACATGCTTACCAAGCTCCGACCCTCGCGGAAAGAGCGTTTGTATTAGTTCAAAAGGACATGAGGTATAGCATCAATAATGACATGAGGTATTGTGTGTGTGTGTGTGTGTGTTCTGGTGCCAGACTGTAACTGCTGCGCAATTCCTCTGATTAGCAGAGGCATACTGTATGACCTCTTTATTCAAGTGCCCAATCTCCTGCCCACCGAGACATCGTTTCAGGGCACGCTCCTATAGTCAGAAATAGCTGAAAAGGATAGACAGACAGACAGACAGACAGACAGCTAGATAGATAGATAGATAGATAGATAGATAGATAGATAGATAGATAGATAGATAGATAGATAGATAGATAGATAGATAGATAGATAGATAGATAGATAGATAGATAGATAGATAGATAGATAGATAGATAGATAGATAGATAGATAGATAGATAGATAGATAGATAGATAGATAGATAGATAGATAGATAGTAGATAGATAGATAGATAGATAGATAGATAGATAGATAGATAGATAGATAGATAGATAGATAGATAGATAGATAGATAGATAGATAGATAGATAGATAGATAGATAGATAGATAGATAGATAGATAGATAGATAGATAGATAGATAGATTGTTGCGTGTCTTTTTTCTTGATAATGTTAATATTATATGACAGGATGGTTCCTGTAGGACAAGTTCACGTCTAGGGTAGCAAACACATCAGACCCCGCAACCAGCCGACATCAAACCACCTTACTTGAGCCACAATGGACGACTTGGACAGTATACATATTTATTCACGATGCTCCAAATTTAGATACATTTGATTTCAACATGCAAATGGCATATTAGATGCAGTCGTCGATAAAACTCTGTACAGTCTGTTCATATCTAGAACGCTGTCTTTTCAATTTCATCATTATTTATTAATATCCATGCATACATGACATTGAGAATCCATACTCCCTTTAAATGAAGATACTAGATACACCTCCCAGAAGATCTTGATGTACAAGTGATGGAATAACATAGGGATGTACACTAATAATATATTGTCAGGAGCTCAAGCACATGCGTCCACTCGCCATGACACACAATCGTAGAAGCCCTGCAGACGATCTCTGCACTTCTGCGTTCTTAGTTTTACGTCTGCCAAAATCACCATAGAGGCATGACGTCACTTCCTGTATTAATAAATGACTCCGTATAAAATAAACAAACAAGGAGCCTTGTCGAGCTACCTAATGATATCGAAACAATCGTTATGAATTTTAATCATAACATAGATAGATAGATAGATAGATAGATAGATAGATAGATAGATAGATAGATAGATAGATAGATAGATAGATAGATAGATAGATAGATAGATAGATAGATAGATAGATAGATAGATAGATAGATAGATAGATAGATAGATAGATAGATAGATAGATAGATAGATAGATAGATAGATAGATAGATAGATAGATAGATAGATAGATAGATAGATAGATAGATAACCGTATTCTACTTACTTTACCTTTTCCTTCCACTATTGCCGTGAAGCGTGGTGGGGAGTTGAAGTTTTGCGTTATTGAGCCAAGTACGAGTATGTCACATTGGCTGCTGTGAGACCGTGTTGTTGTATAATTGTGGTGAGTTGATGAGGTATAAATATGGTGATAGGGGACCTAGTGTACTGAATGAGATCAGCTGTGAAGGTTTCTGAAGATAATAAGTTTGGTGTGTATACAGAAGACCTTACTTGCTACCACATTTCGATCTCAATCAGACTTATTCTTGATCAATGTGAATAATAGCTTCGTTAAGTGTCTAGGGTATTGTAAAAGTGTTGTGGAATAATCTCAATACAAAACATATACAAACAAATATTAAATCCTAAGATAAACTCAACTAACTCCAGCTGTTAAATTTTATAATGAAAAATTTTCTGTTAAACTTTATTGGTCCTGAGCCTAAATATTGTTTTGGTCAGGACTTTAGTCAATGATAATCAATTTGATTGCATAATATAATTACAAATATATATTAAAATATTTACATGCAATAGACAGTATGTCTATAGTACATGGGTACAATTTTCAAATGGATATTCTTTAATATATCTAATTACTGGTATTATGAAGCAGCTTGGGGTTTATCATCATCCCAATGTTCTTTAGTTTTAATAATATGGTCTCTGTTATTCTTTTTGGAGGAATGTTTTTATTCAATACAGGAGATCTTTCAGGAATAGTAATAAGTTGTTCCAGGCCAGATATATCACTTATCTGAGCCCTGGAATCGCAGCAATTGCAGTCAGTTTGGCCAAACGCTTCACAATCCTCTGGTCTTAAGCCTCTTTTATAACAGCAGGTGTCAGAGATTCCTTGATCTAGTGCTGAATTGCTCTATCATTCAGTATCAGCATCATACAAGTACCAGCAGGAACCCCTGTCAAAGCAAGTTATGGTTCTGTCCTAATATCAAACTAATTCCTCCAAATTTACCTGTAAACATATATTTCACCAAAGAACATGGTCAGCTCTTCTGACAACCTAGCTTCTCCACTTTCATGTGATGGAACAAATGGTACCAGTTTTCTTTTATTTTTACCTAATGGAGGCTACGCCTCTGCCATGCCTTCAATACTTCACCATGCAATAATATAAGTGTAATGTTTCTGCATGATCATCATATATATTCCTGTAGTTCTAACTTTTTTAAATGGTCCATAGTATAATGCATCAACAACTAGGCCATGCCTAAGTCTGCTATGGAACCCTTTAATTACAACCTTTTGTCATGGTCTTTTCTTATACACAACCCTATTTCAAATCAAAAAAGTCAATAAAATCAATCTTACCACATGTAAAGGAAATCTACACAGGTTACGATGAATAAGGCAATTGAATATGGCACACTTTTAGATTTGCCCACTGTCCCAGACTGATTTCTGTAGTTATATCTTATAAAACACAGCACAAGTCTGTCACCGCTTCCTGCTCTTATGAATATTTTTTAAAAATGGCAACGAGCAGCGTACTCTTTCGTTAAGGTCACATGCCTTGGCCAATCGGACCAAGCCTATCTTTATTTTTGAATTAACTTTAAAAAAAAATCTCACACTACTATGTGTTACTATCAACAACTAGATTAGTATATCTAAGTTAGCCAATCATACCTCGGCTTCCTTCAAAATCAAGCCAATCCCCTACTTCGTATTATTTTAGCCTTCTTTCACCTACGTGTTTTCAAAAAAATCATGCCATTCCATCCAAGCAGATATGACTCGACATGACAGTATCTCTGTTCTCTATATGTTTTATTACCATTATTTAATTATCTAATGAACTATTTAAACAACCAATTACATATTCTTTGTCCACAAGTCTTCAGAAACCCGAATATACAATTATCATGAGACTAAATGGCTTATTTTAAAATACTGTCTTTTTTCGATCTTAGTTGTTTATTTTTAACTAACATCTGTCCGCATCTTTTTAACTGTACTATCAGTATAAAGTCAGGAATCAGATGTAAAACAGTGGAATGTCATGTTTCCTAATAAGAATTAAACCTGTTTTCGAAACCTAATGTCGTGTCGTTAGTTTTTTTCATCACTGTTTATTTGAAAATCAGGCCATGCAAACGGTGTGCGAGATGGCTTACACAGCGAGCGGCATAACTGCATGTGTCCCTCAGTGCATCTCTCTCTCTCTCTTAGTTCGTCCGTCATTCTTTCTAAGTTAACCTTGTGCGTGTAATTACACTAATGTTTGTTTTAGTATCTAGGTCATTGAGAAAATACAGTACATATTTTATAGGGGGTGTGGCGATACAATTATTTGAAGAATGCAGCAGGAAAAGCAGAGATTTTGCGTTCAGCCCTTCCGGCGTTATTAATCTCAGGCTTTTGCGCTATTGGGAAAGCACTGGTTTTGCTCCATTCTTCTTTCTTTCTTATATTTGCTTTCTGCTTTACATTTATGTTCTAATTTATATATGGGTATTAGAATTTTTCACCACAATAATGTCTGCGATGTTACCTACCCACTGTATCTTGGCTTTCCCCGTACACTGAAACGAGATCTTTTACTGTTGTAGGCACGTAGTGGTAATTTATCGGGCTCCATTCTCACGAGATTGCCAAACCACTTAAGGTAGGGCTGGTCTTTCTATATACTTAATGCATGATGCAGTTCCTTCAAGTTTTCTTATGTCATTATTTTTCATTCTGTCTTTCCAGGTAACGTTAATGACTCTTCTTAAACATCTCATCTTGAGGGATGGAATTTTCCTGTCTTGCGCTTTGGTCAAGACCAAGTTAGACAATGATAGCAAAGAGTTCGTAAGAATATACTTTTTATCGGCTGTCGTTTAACTTCCATACTGATATTCTGAAGTCTGAGTGGTGGTGACAGTTGGTAAGTCACTGCTCTGGCTTTTTGACGTATTGTTTCAATTTCTCTGTCAGGTCTTCCATTTTCAGTAAAAATGCATGTAATGTTCTTGAACTTAGGGGCCTGTTTAAGCCTGTTGTTGTTGTCTTGTATGTTAAGTGGACCTGGCTATCTGCAAATCTCCCTAGTTTCTGCTTTTGATGTGTTGATCTTCATGTTGCATCTTCCGTAGGTTGAGTTAAGTGCATTTGAATATTTTTGCAACAGGTTTTCATCTTCATACATTATACTTTAGACATCTGCAAAAAGTAACTCATTCATTGGGTTGTATTCGTTACTTTCTGTGTTTACTTGTTTTTCTGTGTTTACTTTTTTTTATAATTTTTTTTTTTACTTTAATGATGAAAAATATCCCGTTCAACCTCTGATGGGTTATAATAAGGACATATAGCGTTTTCAATTCCAAATAAAATGAATAACTGCCGATATGGGAAAGTGGCATCACATCTGTCAAATCATTGTAAATATGGCAAATCAAAATTATCAATTTTGCTTGAATGTTTAAACAAAATAAACAAACAAACAAAAAACGAGATGATAAAAAACCAAACAAAAATAATATTCAGGGGGAGGGGTATAAAGGCCTGGTGTTTCAAGTTAGATATTTAATTCACTTTCAGTTGCCATAAGTCATAGGTATTATAATATCATCATCAGACCTCTTTACCTTCCCAATTACTATATATTAATTTTTGTTCTTGTTAAATATTGTTCGTGAGGTGTGGATCTTCATGTTGTATCTTCCACAAGTTAAGTGCATTTGAATTTTTATTTTTTTTTTTGCTATTGGTTTTCAGCTTCATACAATATACTTTAGTAAACTGCAAAAAGTCACTCATTCAGTGTGTTGTAGACTTCACTTTCTGAGTTTACTTCGTTTTCTGGGTTTACTTGTAGATTTGCTTCTGATGTCTTGATTACTGGTTTGGCACTTTCTTCTTGCTGTTCATGAGCACTTTTTAATAAGTTTATCTTCGGTGCAACACTGTATAGCAGCAGAAGTGAAACCGGAAGTGCAAACGAAATTGACACCATGAACCGTAGACATCTGTACGTCTTGCTAGCTTAGAAGCGGCGCGAAGTTAAAGCGAATTGTCAGCAAAGCTCATAATAATGATTAAGATGTCACGGAGCTCTTACATTTAACCGACAGGTTGAATGAATAACGACTATAACAAATTCTCTACAAATAGCGAGTTATTTATAACACGACACCTGCTGAAATAAGGGGGAAAAGGAGCAAAACTATATTTTCATAATTTTGCAGCAGTGAACACGTTACAATACTATCAGCAGAATTTCAGACGTTGAAAATCAAAACAGTGGAGGAATTGGTTTATAAAGGCTGAGTGTAAACATGTTTTTTTTTCCTCGTTTGTTCTCATGGAGCCACAGCTATTTCTGTAATAAAATTAGCGGTCTATCTCGGGCTTCTCTCATCGCTTTCATATAGCCACATCTAAGGTAAAGGCACTGCCGTATCAATGACTTCAATATACTTCTTCTTCGTACACTGTCAGACGTCCACTTGAATGTTCTCAAAGAAAGCAGTAGTCAGTTTGAGGCTACTCTTCAATACACAAGGTCCAGCTTAATGTGGAGGTGTGACCAGTTTCCTTTCTCGCTGCCTTTGAGCGAAGTCAGGTACCCTCTTACAGCTGGATAGACTGGAGCACGATGCTACCAGGGGTTTCTAACTCAGAACCGCGTAACTTTGCCACAAGAGGCAAACGCAACCACATCTATTTATTTAAGGAAAGTTGCGGTCTTTCTCAGGCGTCTTTCATCACTCACATATAGCCACATCTATTTCTCTTATTAAATTAGCGGTATGTCTCAAGCTTCTCTCATCACTAAACAGCTTATGCCACAAGGGAGTTGGTAAAAGTCTTGATGTTACTGTCTCATGGAACTGACCGTCCTGGAGGATATGTCCAACACAGTGTCTTCACCTCCCACCACTTCAAAGTTTTCCTGCTTCATCATTATCATATATTTCGTCAAAGATCTAACTCTTCTGTCCCGTAATTCTAACCAGATGTAAGACAGAATAAAAATAATTGATGCGAGTTCACAGCAATTCTGCTTGAAAATACACAGGGAAAAGATAAAGATAATGAGAATAGATGATGTAAACGATAATAAAATTGCGCTTGACGAAACAACCCTGCAAGATGTAGAATGATTTATATCTTGGCAGCTATACAGACGCGAAGTTAAAAGGACAAACAGCGGTACGAAAATGAGAATACAGAAGGCAAGAGCTTTCATTGCATTGTGAAAGATAAGGAAATCAAAAGAAATAACAACACACAAAACGTAACAGTCTTCAGCTCAAATGTAAAGTTAAAAACAACAATCAGGAAGCTATAGACGGGTGCTAGCTTAGAAAAGAAGGATTGAAAATGCATGACACGATCACCAATGTGAAATTGATGACAAGAGCCAGACAAGTAGCAGTGGAACAAAAGATCAGAGGTAGACGTTGGAGACGGATAGAAACGACACACTGAGGAAACATGCTGAAAGCATTAAAAGCCAATCCTTCGTTTTTGGAATCCCAAAGGCGGGAGGGATCGAGGGAGACGAAAAATACATGGTGAAGAGAACTGGAGAGAGAAGTTTCGGGAATGAGGAGGGAGGGCATGGAAAGACATTGAACCGATGGTACGTGACAGGAGAACGTGGCACGAGTTTCTTGAAGGTCTCGGCTTATTGGAGAGCTAGCTGCAGGGGTGATAAATGAATTAAGTATCATATCATATGTTTGTCTCTGAGTAGTTTATGATGCCCCAACAACTTTCTGTCTTGAGCATTATAGCACTTGAGATGCTTAATGTTTTCCTTGCCTTTTTTTTTTTTCTCATGCTCTTTCCATCCTCTACATTTTGTGTTCATTTTTTTTCTCATGTTGTACCATGTTATCTATACCCTCCACATCTCTTAAGAAATAAACATTTTTGATCTCCAATGTGTACACTCAAGAAGAATGACGTTGTTTTTAATGAGTTTACTGCTGTATCCTATTTTAGAATGTTGTGCATGTGAGTAACGGGTAAATCTTTTTTTTTTCTTTGGGATAAGAAGGAAACCCCCCCCCCCCCCCCCACCCCACACGCACGCATACACATACGCTCTGTTATATATTTCAACGTTGTATTCCTTTATTTACAATATATTTCTCATTTATTTTTATTTCAGACAAAACCTATAGCCATGACAGATCCATTTACAGTTGCTCCTCTTCGAATATTAGGTAATGTTAATGCTAATCAGAATCGACGTCATTGCACTCCGGGCAAACCCATAGGTGCTCAGTCTCCCTCAGCAAATGTCGAAGGGTATGAATGCTAATTGTTCCTCTTGGGCACTGATTGTATACACGCCGGATGCGTCCTCTCATACGTCCATCCATGCTGGTGTTACGTTTGGTGCCAAATTCCAGCAGTCTTAGCCTTGATGATTGGATTCATCGATTGCAGTGTCATTCTCTAATAGGCGATCATGAATTGCCTTCAGCATTTCTCTCTTGTCCATGTCCAATGCACGTTTTATGGGTGCTCTTGAAGCTTCTATTGGGTAAGCAAAGTAAATGTAAGTAAGAAAAACACTTTCAGCTCCTGACAGAGCAAAGTTCGTCAACAAAAACACGCCAAGCCGCTCTGTCGTTGTCCGTCCGTTTAAGGTCATTCTGTGTCTTCTTTTCCCCTTTCGTATTCGTTTCCAGTTCTTTTCTCCAATTGTTTTTTGGTCTTCCTCTATTTCTGTAATGGTATTTGAAGACTAACATCAAATTCCATGACATTAGCACTGCTCTTGTGAAATTACGTTGGGTTTACCGTTCTTTCTTCTCGTGTGTGGTATCTACAATAATGAGTAGTTATTGACTTTATAGTAAAAGTATAGCACAGATTAACATTGTTGATTTTATAGCAAAAGTGTAGCACATATTAACATTGTTGACTTTATAGCAAAAGTGTAGCATAGATTAACATTGTTGACTTTATAGCAAAAGTGTAGCACAGATTAACATTGTTGACTTTATAGCAAAAGTGTAGCACAGATTAACATTGTTGACTTTATAGCAAAAGTGTAGCACAGATTACCATTGTTTTTTCATCCGATAGTCCACAGACCTACAGAAGCTTCTCGGAATATCCTCCAAAAGAAATACAATTATAAATACCCCTTTTTTTCTCTCACACCCCAAAAAGTGTCTTTAATTTTAAAATCATGCAGTGTCTAACTCCGGTGCAGTTTTCCTGCAGTCTCAGGGAGACAAGGACAAAAAATCAAACAACTGCTCCCTCGTGCATGTCGTAAGAGGCTGTACATGGAGCTAACAACGTCATCATGTAAAACAAATATCTACTAAAACCGCCACCAGAGGATAACACGAAGCTCTTGTGTCGCAGGCTTCCTACAGGCTCCAGTGATGTGGTAGCTCCGTGCACCTAAGGGAGCGTAAACGGAGAATTATACTGATGATGATTGATGCAGTGCCTAAGCATGTCACTGGTGACCTCCTTCGTTCATTTCAATTCTAGTTAGTCTAGGTCGTCTTAAATAACGGTGTTACTTCTTTTTGAGGAGGAGAGTTGTGCATAGTTCGGGTAATTTGTCAAGAGATGTGCCTTTCCTAAAAGTTTGAGAACTATTGATTAACAGTATTTCTAATGTCACGGTCACATCGTTGGAAGACATTGGAGATGGATTGGACACACACGCACACTGAGGAAACTTGCTGAAAACAGGGCAGTCCTTGTGCTGGGATCCCCCCAGAGTATAAGAAGTAGAGGAAGATCGAAGAGCATATGGAGACGAGAACTGGTGGCGGTAATGAAAATTGACGAGGAAGACACAGAGAGACCATGAGTTGATAGCACGCGAAAAAATGGACTTGGTATATGTTAGTTGAAGGCCTTTGCTTCTAAAACAGGTAAAGGATCCTGTTACAAGCCCATTGAGGCATATTGGGAATATGGTGTTAGGCCCATATTTTCTTGACCATCGGCACACTAGGGGTGATGTGGTCAGCATCACGCCGGCCGCCTTAACCTTCCCAGAGTTGCTCTGGTACCCAATTCATGAGGCTGGGTCGACCCCGGAGCCGTTTGCGGTCTAAAAAATCCCACCTCAACTGGGGATCGAACCACGGACCACAGAACAAGGAAGCCAGTGCACTAACCACTGCGCTACCGCGGCTCCCCTGTGCTTCTAAGGAAGCTGAAAAGGGTATTCATTAATGTCACATTCATGCATTCATCTCATTTTTTCTCTTCTTATGGAGCATGGGCCACCACTGCAGCTGACCCTCTTGCGAGAAGTCTACGTAAAAGCACATGCTCATTGTGACAGAGGTTATGAAAATAGATTTCATATATCTACATTTTTCTTCCACCTGGCTTTCACCGGGCTTCCTTATTAGTTATGCACGTTTTGTTAACGTAAAACCCTCCTACACTTAGATATCTGTCTCTTTCTTAAATTATCCACGCCTATAATTTTCTTTCTTTCTCTACTGTCTTATAGACACTAGGAACGTTTACAATCAGACCGTTGTAATAGTGACAGGTAGACGGAACGTGTAGAGAGGGGACGGGGTGGTAGATTTGTAGAGAACCAAAGGCGACTATTCAAAAAGTCGTACTTTTGGCAAAGGGGGAGATAAGCTAATGAAGTTAAGACGTATTTTCGGTAGACATTGGTCAGGGAGAATTAATCTGAGAAAAAGGAAAATAATCACAGTTACCCCCCCCCCCCCCACCTCTGTTCGTTCGGAACGTACTAGATACGGTGAGAGTCGCCAGATCAAAAGCCCGTTCGCTCGTTGCCAGAGTCTGCAAGCGGTAAAAGGTGGCAATTTTAGCTTTGATTCGCAGATCAACCGGAGAAATCTCCGAAATCTGAGCGAAGGCGTCAAAACTAGCAAGTGCTAGTGAATTTCTACCAAGTTAAGATATATACCGCGTCCTTTAAAATCCATTATTCAGTACCCACAGGATTTTTCAGAACCAACTAGCTTCGATTGCTAGACCATTGTTAAAGTTGATTTCTTAGTATTTTCGATTAGAGAAGTTCTAAATTTCTGTGTTTGCGGTAAATATTATACTAGAAGTTTGAGGGATTTAATTGTTAAGTCCATCATTATATTTCACTAAGATTTTCTGTGTAGAGTGATTTACTGGTTAGGTCCGTCAATTATATTTCACTAGGATTTTGTTGTGTGTTAATTGACTAGCAGAATTAAAATAATCTATAGCAAAATTGTTCCGGCTGTAGCGTTAATCTAACTAACTGATATTAACCAGTAAGAGATATTTTAATCGACTAGTAAATGCACTATTCATTATGAGTACTGACGAAATATATATTTATTTCTAATTCACGATGATTAATTTTGTAAATGACTAGAATTTATTTCACGGGGTTTTTAAACGATAAGATAAGCTCTAAGCTTGTAGTTCTAATTAAAGTTAAATAACCGAAGTGGATAATAATATTGTATTTTACGCGGGTTAGGATAGGTTTGAGAATACTATATTGTGGTTAAGTATTTTGTATGTTTTCTTCCTATATCTAGTACTGGGTCACATACCCAAAATCTACCAGCGGTCTAATCTGAGAATAACGGACCTAAGTCCAACAATACACAAAGAACATTCTTATATAACTACCGGGTTTTCAAGGTGAACCTGTCTGTCCTTTTGTTTACATCCAGAAAGAGACAGAGTACCAACCCGAAGAATATTAAGAGTAAATTTTAACTGGACCTATAGCTCTCCAGATTTCTTGTTCTCAATTTTCATATACATTCAGCCCGTTGTGGCGACATAATCAAACATTGACATTTCCCGACTATCGACCATTTGTGGTGTGACAAGGAATTTTTATACTGAGAGAAGTCACATACCTGACATTCCTTTATGTATTGGAATCTCAAGCTACTGACACTGTGAGCACTGTTAAGTTTTACCTGGACTAATTAATGTGACATAAACTGAAATCCAACTAACAGTAACGAAATAAACTTTCCCAGAAGAAGAGGTTTTAAACAGTCTGGTTTTAAACAGTCTTTGAGGAGCTGGGGTTTATTTCGCCAAAATAACACTGGATTTGCTGTGTGACCCATGAAACTATGTTCCAGACGTTGTTAATTAACAATTAGGTAAGAACGAATGAACGTGGCCACGGTCGTCTGAGAAGAGCGAAAGAAGAAATGAATAATTCTCATACAGTATAATCCATGTACTCACTTTGTAGTGCCTTTCTTATGTTTTTTTTCCTAATACTGTTCATTTCAGAATAGATTAACTTAGAACCTCTGTTCTTTACAGTATAGGCAAATTCTAGACCATTGCGCAAATCTCTTTGACCTTTTGGGTTTAATAACTTCTTGTAACGGGATCTTGTCTCAACAGAGGGAGGGGAGATTACACTTATTTGTCTATTTCTTTATTAATTCTGTAACCTATGATTTGTATATTCTGATATTTTGTTATAATAACTGTTGTGAAGTTTCTTTATGGTAAATAAAAGTAACATAAAACTTAATTACTTGTGTCGGTCAGCTAGTCCCAATACCCATATTCCATTACTATAGTTTTAACGTTTGTGCGTCTAATTGTCGTCACTTATCAGTGTATGTGAGTGGTGGATATATATATATATATATATATATATATATATATATATATATATATATATATATATATATATATATATATATATATATACTAATATATAAAGGGAACTGTCTGGACAACTAATTTTAGTCGTAACCGATAGGCTGGACTAGAGTACTTTCTCAAATCCAGGGACAGACTCTACCTTTTCACCAACTCACTAGTGAAAATCTATCTGTTTACCTTATCTCGCACTGAGTCATCACCTTTGTCAGTTCTATTCAGACGGGACCTAACATTGTTCTTAATCACCTATCGGAAATTTACGACACTCGTGCAGCAGTGGGTTCTGTAACAATTTGGTCTCGCAGTGAGCATGCCAACCTCATGCATAGCCTCGTATTATTTTTTTTAAACGGCATACCCTCACCCCCTTCCGGAACTACACGTTCACTTTATATTCTATAAATAAAGAAGGGGAAATGCATGTCCAATTAGTTTGCAGCTATTTATAACTTAATTATCGTTCGGAGATCTCCAAAAGGACATTGCCGATTGTTCCGCACAGAATATTCCCTTGCAGTTATTTCCCTTTAGCAGTGTTTCGTGGACATGTATCGTAGTTTGCAAGTATCGATTGTATTTCTTTTGGAGATTACCTAACATTCAATCACTCACTAATAATTGTTACACGTCCCAATTCAACAAAGGCCCCAATCACGACTTCTCTTGGTCAGACTTTCAATCATTACCTTGATTAGGTTACGGGTATGCAACCGGAGTTGCGCTGCGCTTCCGGTTCTGTCGAGATCTGAAAGATGCCTGCTTTGTTGTTGCAACCACATTCATCGCGTGTCACACTCTGTATAGAGGTCTAACAGATGTAAGTACATATATATGTTTTAACTGTGTGCTCACTGTGTATACGTTATGGTGTGTGTGTGTGTGTGTATTGGTGAGTCAGACGATTGGATAAATTTGAGCTTTAAAAATGTGAAAATTGTTGTAACAATACGTAAATAAATAAATAAAGGTACCGGTAATAAACAGGCGCTCGTTGGACATAAAGGATGACACCACACAACAGAAAAGAAAATATAAGTGATAGGCTTGCTTAGAAACGAACATAGGACCAACCAAACGGCGCCATCGCCTGGCTGTGCCAATACATCGTGAAAGTACGCTCAACCAGTTTTGTACCCCCCAAAAAGTGCATCATTGGCTGAGGTCATTCTCATGACACCCACACAACTATGGTATATAGGACCCGTGGACGACCCAGACAATTTAAAGGCTCAATCACTAATATAACTTTCCTTTCAGCAAATATAGACCAAATAGAGGCCGAAATACTTGTGTCCAGTAATGTGTAGTGGAAGACGAATAACACAGAATAGACAGGTAGGTTAAAGTCACGGATGGGTACCTGTTTATTACCTTTATTTATTGTTCACATGGCTCAGGTTTTCTTCGTTATTTATTTAACAATATGTAAAGAGTTGCAGCATGTCGCTTGTATTTTATCATAATGATAAGAGAAAATGAGTATACATTTATTCAATCACTACCCTTTAGCCCCCCCAAGGAGTATAGGCCTTCAACAAACACATGCCAAGTCTTCCTGTCACGTGTTACCAGATCTAGTACTTTCCACGATTTCCTCATCATTTTCACTTCTGTCTCCAGTTTTCTTTTCCATGTTTTTTTTAGTCTACCTCTACCTCTCTTTCCCTGAGGATTCTAGAGCAAAGACTGCCTTGTAATGCTATCAACAGGTTTCCTCAATGTGCATCCTGTCCATGGCCCACGTATTCTCCTCATCTCCTGTTCCACTGGCACTTGTCTGGTTCGTGTCATCAGTTCACATGGTGACTTTGTCATACCATTTCAATCCTTCTCTTCTACGCAAGCAGCCATTGATGAAAGTCTGTAGCTTTTTGGTTGTTCCTTTTGTTGTTCTCCGCGTTTCACAGCCATACAATAGGACTGACTTGACATTTGAGTTGAAGATTCTTATTTTCGTGTTGGACTTGATTTCTCTTGACCTCCATATATTTCCCAATGCTGTGAAAGTTTCTCTTGCTTTTTGTGTTCTTATTCTGATATCATTGTCTGTCCCTCTAACTTTGTTTTTATTGTTGTACGAATATATTACCAAGAGATAAATGAAAAGTGCAGCTAAGAAGAAGGAAATCATCATCATTATCATCATCATGTTCCTTTGCGTTCCTTACTGAGCATTGAGCTAACACTGTAGCTGTTCCTCTTGTAGGCAGCATGCACCAAGCGATTTACATACTTTGCTCAGTGTTCTCTGTGGCAATTTAATTTACATGGTTAGATTGCCAGGCCCTTAAACAGCCTTATATTTGTGGCCTGGTACGACATGCCTGGGTGTGCTGTAGTCCTATTAATTCTTTGTCTCTTCAGAGACCCCCCCCCCCCCCGGGAACTACAGGGGGGTAAAGAAAAAAAGAAGTAATGAAGAACAAGTTTGGTCGCAGAAAGGCAGTCATTAAAACAGCTATAGGTGAAGAGAACGAGGAATGTGAATATGAGTGATAAGGAAAAAGATGGTGATGAGAAACAAAAAGGAAGGAGATGAAAAAATTAAAAGCTGAGGCAAAAATAAAAAGAGAAAGACGAGGAGAAGAAAAATGCAGGAGGAGAAAACGCAGAAAAAAAAAAGAATAACAAGAAGAAAAAAAGAGGATCCGATGAGAAATGAAACCAAAAATTACGAAAATAAAAAGAAGTGGGAAAGAAGGAATATAAAATGTAGGACAAAAATCAATGATAAGAATAAATACAAACAAAGGCAAAAAAAAAAAAACGAAGTAGAAGATTGGGTGGAGACAAATAAAAAACAAATGTGCCGAATAATAAACAAAAAACGAAACAAGAATAATATTAGCAACAGGATAATTACGAAGAAGAAGCAGAATATGAAAATTAAACGCAACGAATGGAAGAATGTTTATAGCACTTGTTTCTAGAGACAAAGGAACCGGGTTCCAAACCAGGTCGCGGCAAGTTCCAGTCTATTCTGCTGTAAAAATGAAACACCTGATTGGACTTGAGTTAAGAAAGGCAAAGGTAGCAAAAAAAGTAAACTGATAACCTCCATCTTATAAAACGAAGACCGAGTATAAGTGGACCCACTAACACTTCCCCACAGCAGTTTGTATTATCGGACTACTTTTATTGTTGCCTCATGTTTTTTTTTTTTTTTTCTTAACGTCTTGTCAGTCTTTTCATACGAAGCTGACGAGTTTTTAACAGCTATCACCTACCACATTTCTGTCACAGGAAGGTCCTGTGTATGTTTCCGTGCTGGACACGCTGGTATTCGAAGCTCTTGCCTCGGCAGCCATACCAACTTTGACCACTTACTCCATCTGTAGGTACGTGTATTGTTCAGCTGTAATGTGACGTTCAGTGGCATGCTTAGAATGCTGTTGCATTTTATGCGATGATGATAGGAAACTCTATACAGAGCGATACAACAGGAGGCAATCTGATCATCAGAAGAAGTCCCCCCGTCGAACAAGTGTTTCGGCCCTGTATACTCCTTTACACTCTAAGGGGGGCGGGCCCACCTGGGTCATGACTCCCAAGTGTCTCCGCCTCCTTTTGTCTTATGTAGAAAATGAACCCACTCCACCTTGGTTCCGCCAGCCGGAGGCAATTGTGAAAGTAACCCTTATGTTGAAAACAAATTATAGTACCACAGCACACCACAACTAGGGACAGACACTGACCCACCTGCGCAAAGCCAACGAGGCTTGAAGCCCACTGCACGCTAGCAACTGAAATCTACTTTCAATAAACCATACACTGATGCAGCCACGAACCCTCTTGCACCCACCTCAACAGCCATGACCTTTACAGTGAACCCATCTTGTCTCAGATCCGCGGCCAAGATCACTATACTTGGCCGCTTTGAACAAATGTTGCTCTTCCAAAAATGGATTCTTCTTCTTCTTCTTCCTCGTTCGTCCTGAAAAGGACGTTGGTTGCGTTGTGTCTGTTTACAGCGGAGCTGCGATATCTGCGCCTTTCGGCCGGCACATCCGACTTCAGCACGGCATTTTTGGGGACCGGGTTTGCCTTTCCTCTTTGATCACTACTCTCTCAGCCAGACTGCAGTGATGCAGCCTGTTTCCAGGACCACCACGTGGAGGCGGAGTAGGGTCTTGGTCAGCTCTGGTTCGCTGACCCTGATGCAAGCAGTCAAGCTATGAGTCACTGACTGCATTCTCTATTGCTGCGTCTTTGGGTCCTAAAATAGATTCAAATCGCACGGTCAGGTCAATCAATATAACCTAGTGCGATGATGAAGAATGTAGCACTATATCCGGCCGTCTTCGAGATTTCCTGATACTCTCTGGGTATGCCCCTCGTCCTGGTAGGTCTACCGCCATCTCCTAGTCATTTGCACAGGAGAGATGGTACACTGCTACCTGATTTACTCGGTTTTGGGTGTGCTGACTTTCCTGCTCTCAGAAAGTATGTGTTTGCGGTGTTCGGCCTGACATTGCTATTCGCCTTCATCCTTGCCAGATCTATTGTCGCAACTAGCTCATTTAGCACTTTGTTGTGGCGCCATGTGTATCGCCCTTGCTCTAATGACACCTTGCAAACTGAGAGCACGTGTTCAAGTGTCTGCAATACGTTGCCGGGAAACCTCGCATTATTAAAAACTCGCATAATTCAAGACTAGTTGTCTAATAGTAGTAAGTGTAAAATAGGGATTTGGATTATTTCACATTTTTCTCTTACAGTGAGGCTTTATTAACTCTTTAAGCCCCAAGAGCCAGTATACTGTACTTCCCGCTAGACCCATTTGGCCCAATCAACAGTATACTGGCTTTCGTATCTCTTGATCCTTTCTAGGGCTGTTTTCTAATTTTGACAACTCAAAAACGCTATTTTCTTAAAGTATAGCCATCCATTATGGACTTTTGTTATTTATGAATATGAACATTTTTTAAAAATTATTTCCAAACAAAAACAATAAAAACATACTGGTATGGCCATTTTTGTTTGGGCCAAACCCACCTTTTTGCTTGGGACTGAAAGAGTTAATTTTTTTAATTTTAAATATAGCACTATTTAAAATTTACGCGCACTAGTCATTACACGGTCGAGTGGTCGTCATCTTGTCTGCATTGGATATCGATGGCATCGACATTGAATATTTTTACTTTCTGGTCGTATCATTTTAATGTATGTAGCTTAGTTCTCACTTTCTCTTTTTTTTTCTTTGACCCTGACGAAGGCCTTGCAGCCATAATGTAGGAATTTTCTTTGCCCTTTGTCCCAGTAGAGACGCAATAATTCGCATTCGTGTACCCCGCCGTATTTCAAATTCGCATAAAGTGCGACCGCACTGCAATTAGAGAATGGTGCTGATAGATGACAAAACGAGGGTAATGGTGAGAATAAGGAAACGTAAGCGTGTTACTTTGGTAAAGACGATATAATTATTTTGAGGATGATGATTGTGGCATGTCTGTATGTAATACACGCGTGTGTGTTTATGTATGGGTGCAGTTTTCAGGGGTCCATAATTAGACAAATAAAGAATAGGACTCCTGCTCCCTCAGGTATGTCGCACTAGACGACTATTGCGAGAATGTACATGGGACTGACAATTTCATCATGTGAAAACAATTGCTACACTCCTGCAGTAACATGCACTTTGATGCAGGGGCTTACAACAGAGGTGTCTCCATACCCCATTAGGAACGAAAAATGAGATAAATAAATGAATATTTCTTCCTTTTTTTTCTGATGCCTTTTCTCTCTTTATTTGGAGTTTGAATCCACCACTGCAGTGGGTCCACTGGCAGAAGCCTGCATCAAAGTACTCACGTGCAATGTGCCCCATTTCCGTATTTTTCGGACGAGCTTTTGGGATTTTTTCATTGTTGGTTACAAACGTTTTATCGAGAAAGTTCAAAAGAAGGGGTTAGCCCTTTAAGAAAAAGATGCTTAAAAAAAAAAAACAACAAACAAATGAGTTGATTATTTTACAGACATTTGAATTTATAAAGACGCCAGAGTCTTATAATGTTTGTCTTAGAAATAAATCGTTCTTGTTTTTCAAACTCTTCACCACTGTTCCTACTCCGTCTTCACAAACCTGCACCCCAGAGTGTGGTTTTAGGTTGCACGAGGCCCTTATGAAAGCATGAACTTGGGAGGCCCGTTGTAAATAAATTTCTATTTTATAAACAAATCGTATATATATACTTTTCAAACAAAATGCGCAATAATCCGGACCAAATGATATTTTTCATTTGGACATGCGTTCTAAAAATGTAACCGACGGACTCTGTGTCTTGGTTGAAAGGTGTACGCTTCGCCAAAACGAGGGATAATTTTATTTTTAAAAAAAGCATATATTTGTGCTCGAGGCCCCTAAGAGCGCGAGACCCTGGGCACAAGCCTAGGTTACCTATGCCTAAAACTGCCACTGCTGCAATCGGCGGTAAGTTAACTCTTAAAGGACGAAAGGCCAGTTTTTTTTTTTCATTTGGTCCTAATTTTCTATGTTAATGATCTTCATTCAATTTCTGTTAAAACTATATATGTCATAACTAAACTTTTTTAAAACTTAGAAAGACCGACCCATGAATTTTAACACTATATTAAAACTCAAAACAATAGAAATCTTGCTGCGTCTGCATCAGAAGTACTAATGACAGTTGAGAGCTCAGAGAAGCAAGTAGCTCTTCTCACAGATGCGCTGCCAGTAATAGCAGCGCTGAAGACTCAAAATAATGCCAACCTGGATTATATAAAGAGTAATAATTCACAAACTATGTCAGCAGTTTAAAAGAGTTGTGATACAGTGGATCCCTTCCTTCTCACTGCAACATCCCCGAAAATTAAGAGGCTGACAGATTGCCAAAGGAAAGGAACGCTAACTCAACTTGACACAGACATAACTTATGAAGAGGCCAAGAGTTTTATCAATCGCAGATACAGGAACAAGTGCGAAGCAGAGCACCTAGGTCACTCCAAAAAAAAAAAAATAATAATAATAAATATTACCAGCTCAGCAGAAGTGAATAAGCGATAATCTTCAGACTTCGCACAGGTCACAACAGATTGGGATACCATCTATTCAACAAGTTAAAGATAGGAATACATTTGACATTCAAAAATCCGGTCATCGATAATTCTGGTTCCTTCAGATTTCCGGCATGGATTTCGGAGCGCATTTTTAAATTTACCGCGTTGGCGCGCCACTGTTTTCTGGAGCAGTTTATGTTTTGATGCAGCTGTTGGGTCTTGCTTGCATGTGTTAACAGGCATTCCTGCTCATTCCTTCTCATTTTATCATTTATTTGCTGCTGTTTAGCCCCATTATGGATTCAGCAAATAAAAAAAGTGGTGTAAAACGTAAACATCGGGCATTGTCGATCGCAGATAAAGTGTACAGGTAGTCATTTTCTGTTAAATATATACAGAATATATAACCATAAAAAATCCGGCATTTTCAAAAATCCGGCACTCCTCAGGTCCGGAGGTTGCCGGATTTTTGAATGTCTACTGTACCTGATGAATGTAACTGTGGCGCCGATAAAAATGACTGCTGAACATCTGCTTCAAAGGTGCCCGACATAATGAAGAACAGAGAAAGCGCATATGGCCACCACAAGTACCCTTCCTGGAAAAAAACTCTATGGAGATATCAACAGCCTCAAGCTGATCACTGCTTTCTTTGAACATATTCAAGTTGACGTCTGAAGGGGAACGCAGAAGAAGAAGAAATATGGGAAAACAACACGCCCTTTAAGAGTTAAAGTTAGCTCCAGTCAGAAGGCAATATCTATCGAGCACAAAAGTTGAGTTTAGTGTAATAAATTGTAATATGTGTTTTTTGAATTTACAAGCGCGCGCGCACACACACACACACACACACACACACACACACACACACACACACACACACACACACACACACACACACACACACACACACACACACACACACACACACGCACACGCACACACGCACACGCGCACACGCACACACGCACACACACACACACACACACACACGAGCGCGCGCGCACACACATCTATTTCTTTACTTGTCTGCGTGTATACGTTCGTGTTGTACAATAGTATTCGGATAAAAGGTAAAGGTAGCTCTATATCAGAGACTGCCGCAGGGGAGTGGGCTGTTAGGAACTGCACTATTCTAGCTACAACTTTGCGGTGTGGGTAACCAGTTCCCTCCCTCGCTACCTTTGCCTTCCTTACTCATGAGCAGAGTCAGGTGCCCATTTACAGCTGGGTAAACTGGAGCGTGATGCCATCAGGTTTCGTTTCCGGACATGCGAAATGCAAGCGCTCTAAGGGCTTAGCCAATCGGACAATCCATCTTATTCGATTCTGTATTATTTATTTATTATGTTATTTGTTGCTTGAGGGCGTCCGATTGGCAGAGTGATCTCTCGCGGAGATAAGTGTCCGGCTCGAATCACGGTACCGACACGCGCCAGTCCACCCAGCTGTAAATGGGTACCCGCCTCTGCTCGTTGAGTTATGGAAGGACAAGGCAGCCTCTCGATGCTGGACTTGGTATGGTGGTCTCTAACACCTCACTCATCTACGGCAGTATCTGCCATTAGACTATCTTTGTCCTTTATTTGTTGGTTATTGCTTATATTTTTATTATTGTGCGTGTCTGTTTACGAGCTGTTTTTCCTCACCTTATCTTTATCATCGAATGCTTATAATGGAAAATCGACAGTAAAGAACTCGAAGCCTTCCTACCGGCCCCCCCCCCCCCCCATTAGTTAATTACATCGAGGGTTTACTGTGTGTGTGTGTATATATATATATATATATATATATATATATATATATATATATATATATATATATATATATATATATATATATATATATATATACATATATATTACTACAATATACGTATGTGGAAGTGAACCTATGTCTCTGAGGCTAATTTCACCCTCATTGACTCTTGAAATCATCCACACACTTCCCAAGATTCCCCCTGTGGTGAAATTTGTTAAAAACCCAAAATTGCACACTAAGTTTGGAGAATTCACTTAAGCCTCAGGCTTTGACTTGGTTGACTGCTTGCAGAAGGATCTCGCTGTGGACCCAGTGATAGGCAAGGGAAGCTGAGAAGTGGCTCTGTGCAGGACGTGACAATTCCTTGGGGGAGCCCAGAACCAGAGTACAGTATTTTAGCTCTGCATAGTCAGAGAGCCTCCTTGGAAGGCATGGATTGCACAGTATGCTACGCACTTCTTACTCCTAGCTTGGGACCAGATGTGACGATCCTTTAAATGCAAGCCAAGCTGGAGAAACTGGAGCTCATGACTTCAACTCAACACATTTCTGAATGGCAGAAGAGCCACAGGAAAAGCCTAGATCTACAGTGTAGATAACATCAAGGAGTTTTCAATATGATATTGGCTGCTAAAGAGCGAGAAGCTCAGCAGCCCTAGTTAAACAACAACAAACAACAACTGTATATATATATATATATATATATATATATATATATATATATATATATATATATATATATATATATATATATATATATATATATATATGTCTATTTCACCCGAGGTGTCCCCGGGGTCACCGAGGAGACAAAGAAAAGACCAACTGCTCCTTAAGGCATGCCGTAAAAGGGCGACTATTGTGGGATTGTAATGGGGCTGACAACCTGGCTCGTCATGTAAAACAAGTGGCTATAGAAACCACCGCTGCGGGTGCCAGGAGGCCACTTGCAGTGGCGACTCCGTGCGTCGTAAGGGACGAATAAGGACAGATTAATGCGTGTCTGTTTATGTACTTCTCTATCCTCAACCACCAGGACGACCAGGAACTACCTGAAAAGTTTAGATGATGTACCGAAGCCCGTGTACAGGTGGTTGCCCTTGACTCTCGGCTTGGCTGTTCTGCCCTTCTTGTACTCATCGTTGGATGTATACGTAATGAATTTCATGGATCAGACAGTTAGACCTTTATATATGATTTGAACAATGTGCATGGTTAGAGTCGTCACTAAACCGAGCACGCATGCCTATCACCGGATGTTCGCACCATAATATTCATGAATCAGACCGTTATATTTTTTTGAACAATCTACATATTTAGAATGTTTTGCCAAAAATGAACCAGGCGTGTGGCATGAACGAAGTAGATGCAAGGCAGCTAACTATGTGTCTCATGTCATCTTGGAAACTGTAAGAGTTATGCTGGAAAAAACAGTTGTTTTTTTACACCCTTAGACATTACGCAATAGACTTTAGGGAACTTCCTTTTTTATATTGATTGATACAGATATCCTGCTTAGCCCGTGATGGTTATAGCACGACATATAGTCATCATCATCAGCAGCAGCACCCTGCATCTCCCCAAGACGCACAGGCCTTCAATTAATGTATGCCCCATACCATCAGCTTCGTCATCCCTTTCATGTCTGTCTCCAGTTCACTTCTCCATCTGTTTTTTTACCCTGTATATTTGAGAGCAGAGACCGTCTTGTAATACTATCAATAGGTTTCCTCACTGTGCATCCTATCCAAAGCCGGCTTCTTCGTTTCATCTTGTGTTCCAATGACACATGTCTGGTTCTTGTCATTAATTCCGCATTGATGATCTTAATTAGAATATATTCATTCATCCATCTTTCATTCATCACTCTTCAGCTCACACAGCATATCCTTCAGCAAACTTACGCCAAATCTTTCTGAACCGTGCCATCAGCTGAATGTTTGTCCATGTCTTCATGTCTGTTTCTCAGTTCTCTCTCCAATATATATATATATATATATATATAAATGGTAAAGGATCCCGTTACACGCCCATTGAGGCATATTGGGAATATGGTGTTAGGCCCATATTTTCTTGACCGTCGGCACACTAGGGGTGATGTGGTCAGCATCACACCGGCCGCCTTAACCTTCCCAGAGTTGCTCTGATACCCAATTCAGGAGGCTGGATCGACCCAGGAGCCGTTTGTAGTCTAAAAAAATTCCACTTCATCTGGGGATCGAACCATGGACCACTGAGCTAGGAAGCCAGTACACTAACCATTGCGCTACCGCGGCTCTAATTCGTATATATCATCATCATCTCAGCCCGTAACCCGTCATGGGTCGTAGGGGTGCCATGGTGGAAGCATCAGCAGACAGGGTCCTCCACTGCTCTCTATCCTCAGCAATGCGTACAAGTGTGGAAAAACCGTGTCCTGCCCATTCTTTGATGTTATCAGCCCAGGATTTTCTCTGCCTTCCTCTTCTCCGTTTACCTTCGACTGTTCCCTGAAGGATCGTTTTCGAAAGGGAGTCATGACGAGTTACATGCCCAAACCAGGCAAGCTTTCGACGTTTCACTATTGACAAAAGTGGTTCTTGGTGGCCTGCATAGGTGTTTATCTTCTCTCTAACATAGACATTTGTTTTGTGCTCTTTATAGCAAATGCGCAAAATTCTTCTATAACATTTATGCTCGAAAGCCTGAATCCTTCGCTCCGTATCTGCAGTGAGTGTCCAGCCCTCACACCCATACAAGAGAATAGATAATACAAGTGTTTTGTATAATTTGATCTTCACAGGAAAACTGATGTTACTTTTCCAGATCACATTCAACCTTGTCATGGCAGATGAGGCCATCTCAAGTCTTGTCTTGATTTCTTTAATTGATCTTCCATCACTACATATAGTGGACCCGAGATATTTAAAGGTGTTAACTTCTTCTAACGTTTGCCCATTTAACGTAATGTTGGTCGGAACATGTTTCTTATGGCTATTCACCAATATCTTGCTTTTTTCTATATTAATTTCCATCCCATACGTTCTTGTTACTTTCTCCAGTCTAGAGGTAAGGTCTTGAAGTTCTGATTCTGATCCAGCTATCAGATCAATATCATCAGCAAAACGTAGGTTGCACAGAGGTCGGCCTCCAATCGATATGGTTGATTTATAATCGTAGAGAGCCTCCTGCATAATATGTTCTAGATATATATTAAAGAGCACTGGTGACAGGATACATCCTTGGCGAACTCCTACAGTTGTTTTGAAAAATTCTCCAATGTCGTTGCTTACAAAAACAGCACTGCTTGCGTCCTTGTATAGTGCTTCAATGATATCTATGATGTTGGTATCAAAATTGAATTTTCTCATTACTTGCCATAAGCCTTCATGCCAGACTCGATCGAAGGCTTTTGTGAAATCGATGAAGTTATGGTATAAATCGTGTTGATGTTGAAGATGTTTTTCGATAAGTAATCTAATATTGAAGATTTGTTCTGAGGTACTTCTTTTTGGTCTAAAGCCAGCCTGTTCCTCTGACAAGATTTCTTCTGATTTCTGTTTTATTCTGTTCAAAAGTATCCTTAACATTACCTTACTTGGATGACTAATAAGGCTAATGGTTCTGTAGTTCTTGCACATTTTTAGATTTCCTTTCTTTGGAAGCGGTATTACTAATGACTGCGTCCATTCTTTTGGCCATTTTTTTGTACTCCATATCTTCTGGCACATTGTTGTCATGATTTTTACTATATCTGGTCCTCCATATTTCAAGAGCTCTGCTGGGGTATTATCCACACCCGGTGACTTCCCTCCTTTCATCGAACATATAGCCTCTTCCACTTCTTCCCGTAATATTGCTGCATTTCCGAGTTCCCTGTTTTCGCACTTAATGTTGTTTAATATGCCTAAGTCAGTGTCAAGTTTACAGTTATATAATTCTTTACAATATTCTGTCCACCTTCTCGTTACAGCTGTTTTTTCATTGAGCAGAGCCCCATTGCTATCCTCTATGACAGTTACCCTGGGCTGTTGAGGTTTTGATAGTTTTCTTAATGTGTCAAAAGCTGCCTTGCTGTTACCTTTTATTAGCCCCGTATTAATGGACTCACATTGATCAGCTACCCATTTTTCTTTGGCCTGTTTCATTTTCTTCCTTATCGTATATATAGTATCTATAAATGTATATGGTATATTTAATTGTTGCTTTTTATAATAGGAATCCTTCCGCATCATTAATTGTATATAGGGACAAATTACAATTTCTAATTGTGTGTTTTTTCTCCTGTAAACGATAATATGTTTTTTTTTAAATGCGGCGCGTATTGTGGTACCAGGGTGTATATTTAATTTCATATTTTACATGCATAACTTTAGCTGAGCTAAATTTGTTGTTCTTTCAGTGGTCTATTATTGCTTAAATTTTGCACGATTTAACATTTTTATGAAATTTCTCTCTTCCCCCAACCCCCCCCCCTCCCCTCCCCCCAATCCCGGCCCACCCATCCCAAATCCCACCCCCCATATCCATGTTTTATTTACTAAGGTGCTGATTTCCGCTAACAATAGCATATCTTTATCATTGTACTAATCACAAGATCTGTTATATTTATGCATGCGTCCTGACACAACAGACTGACCTTGTGTAAAGGTTGAATGGGGCGCGCCAAAATGAAAAAAAAAAGAAAGAAAATTAAACAATATTTGGTTAATTAATTTCTTTTTATTCACACAATACGGCCACTGGCGTAGACGATTAATTCTGTATCCTGACAGACGGAAGTGAAACATTGACAATTGTTAAACAAGCAGGAAAAGCCAAAGAAATGTGGCTTTACAGAAGAAAGTTAAAAATACCACGGGCAGCTACAGAGAGTAATGAAGATGTCCTGACAGAGGTCCATGCAAAAACACGAAGCTAACTGCTCACCTTAGAAGGAAGTAATCCACTTTTTTTTGGGCATGTTATGGGAAGAAGAAAGCTGGAATATATCGTAACAACAGGAAATATTGAAAGAAAAAATAGGTAGGTGGCATCACAGAGAAAATATTCCGGACAGTGTGACATTGAAACACGGAAAGAAGTCAACCACAGAATTGTAAAACAGTAATGGAGACTGGAAGTTGTGGAGTGACAGTGTTTCAAACTCGGCCAAGCATGGTAATTGAAGAAGAAGATGAAGAAGTGATGGCTAGGATTTAAGTTTTTGACATTTAACACATGCCACTTTAAATAATTAAACGGGCACAAAGTGATTAACCGTTTCTCTTTTTAAAACACGACATTTTTATAGCTTGCTTCTTTTGATGTGCTTAATGAACTGTTTTAGTTTGTTGGGCTCTTTCATAATATTATCGTTATATTTTTTGCGTTTGTCTATAAAATCACATCTCTGTTGCCTCCAGGGATCTTCTTATTTACTTATTGATTGCACATGGATACGCCAAGGCCTAAAAACCCAACCCCTGCAGACCCAAGTAGAACAGTCCCAACTGAGATGGTTTGGCCATGTCTGCAGAATTGGAGAAGATCGGTTACCAAGAAAAGCATGGGAAACTAATAGCCAGGGATCCAGACCTCCAGGACCACCCAAAGTCCGCTGGGACAATCTTTGAAGGACCGAGGACTAGAATGGAACCAAGCCGGGAGGAAGACAGCCGATAGAATAGTATGGCGCTCTCTCTTACAAACCTCTACACCTCATGGTAGAAGAGGAACGAATAAGTAAGTAAGATTGCACATGATTTACTTCCATGTAACAGAATCGGCTGCATGTAACAATTAATTTACTTTGTCAGAATTGTGGTAAAGTGGGATGATATAAATAGTTATAGGGGACTTAGTGTACTGACTGAGATCAGCTGTGAAGGTATCTGTATCTAATAGGTGTAGTGTTTTACAGATAACCTTACTTGCTACCACATTTATACCTCAGTCAGAATTATTCTGGAATATTGTGATGACTACGTTGAATGTCTAGGGTTATGTAAATGATGAAGTGTAAGTCACAACAACAACAGACAGATAAACAATTTAATTTATTCCACAACACTTTACAACACTGTGACACTCACACACATTTAACACTCTATAAGACTATCTTAAATGAGTCAAGTGTAAAGTTTCAAATATATATGTATTAATTACTTTCAATAATAGATATCCTGATTCAACTACACAGTGAACCAGGAATCACAATCAAATGTAATCATAATTTATATGTACATAATTTATAAATATGAACCTTGTAGTGACATATTTTATTAGTATCATCCTATTTGTGTACGTTGTGAAGTAGTATTATGAGGTAATACTGGTTTTGTTTTTCAAGCTATGTTGTTATTTGTCATCATGACTTCAAGTGTTTGATTATCTTGGAAATAGTATTGGGAAAAGTTCACAGTTCCTGTCAATTGAAACAATTTATTATCCCTCTGTGTTTAATATTATGTCAATTTTAGAGGGGGACATATGATTGAGCTGCTCTGGCCACATAAGCTTATCTTTCGTGATGGCGGCAGGAAAAGATCTCCTCTGCTCGATTGCTTCACTGCGTTCTGGAGACACCTCACTGGTCGCTATCTGGACCAAGGAGTATGCTGTCAGCCTCTGGATTCAGCAAAACTCAGACCAGGTGCTGCTCAATAACTTTAGGACCACGGTCCCACAATTCATGGAAATAATACACAAATACGTTGACTGGCGATGAATATGGCACAATTTTGATCTGCCTATGTCCCAGGCTTTTATTTAGAAAAATATGCACTGGCTCTCAACGCACTGTTTCTTTAGTAAGTTTATTTGAAAAATGTGGCACTGAACTGACGCTCCTAATTGACTATATTGGCGGGTCTAACCAATCGGGCCATGTTTACACAGCTTTTCAAAAAAAAGTACCCTTACTACCGTTTCCCCTAACAACAAAGAATTAGTATTTGTAGGCCGTCTAATCGTGTTTAGCCTTACATATCATTCCCGCCAATCAAATAGGATGTAACTTGTTGGCCCATTTCCCGTAAAATGGTGGTTTCAAAACATGCCACTGTGCAATTCTGATTTGGTGCTGTCAGACATCCTCACTATTTTCTTTTGGCTATAATTTCATAATTCCTAGACTATTTGCGTAACACTTAACATATTCTCTGTCAGCAAGTCCTAAGGAACCCAAATATATAAATTTTAATGGGGCTAAGTGGCTGCGTTCAAAATATGTATTTTCTTCTAGGATAGTCGTGCTGTTACCACCTCCTCACTTCCAAACTTTAGGGTGTCTGCTGTACTGTCAGGCTTTCAGACATAAAACAGTATAATGTCATGTTTCCTAATAAGCGTTTTACAGGTTTTTAAACCTAACTCTCGTATGGGTAGTGTTTTTTATCACTGTCTATTTGAAAAAAGTTAGTGCTTCTGGCCTTACGCGCGTGATGGCATTAATTTTGTATCGCGAGACGCGTGTTAGTGTTGCATGCGTTCCGGCTTTCAGCCCTCCCTCTCTCTATCCTAATTCCATCTGTCTTTTCATTACGCAGTGAAATTAATGCTAGTATTAATTTAGGTCATTAATCAGCTTGCGTATCTCAAGGTTTTCTTAGAAATGCATTACACGTTTTATTGTAGAAAGCGTGTATTGATGCAGTAGGCTTTACTATCAACGTGAAAGCGTTACAATATGCAGACGAAGTAGAAAAAGGGGGATCTCGAGTACAGTCATTGTGACAGCACTGTTCTTTACCATTCTTCTTTCCTTTTATTGAATTTATTCGTTAGGCTTTACATTTACTTTTTAATTTATATATGTGGATTTAGAATGTTTCACGACAAGAATACAGTCTTTGCTTGAGCTGCTCTCTTCTTTACGTCTGTTTGAACCAGTGGTGCTCAACCTTGTTTTTTTTTTACAACCACAACCAAAATTTCACAGTTAGTGAAGCTGGCGATCCATGCAATGAATATAGGAATTAGCCAAAGGCGTGCCGCTTAAAACGTCGAGGAAGGGATACGTAAGGGCAGGATAAATCGCAATATTTGATGCGGCCAATAGGTTGAGAATCACTGGTGTAGACAGTACATACAATCGAGAAGTTGTGTCCGCAGCTTGTAGTGCAAGAAAAGCTCTTGACTCCTGCGCATGTGAGCAAAGTAGGTGTAATGGTTTGATGAGAAATAGAGAAGAATATACCAAAAAATTACTAGGCAATCATTAAGAACCCTGGAGAAAAAAATATTGAAATAAAAGTGCTGGAATTTGTATCTTTGGCAATTGTTTGAGCAGTGTGCAATTTATAGCCAGTATGGTTGTTGTGCAAATTCGGTGAATGTGTGTATGCAAAAGTAATATAGCAGTGGAAGAATGGGGCACATGTCATGGAAAGAGATTTGACGTGATTTTTATCCACTGTCACGAAGCGTCAGCTCTTTGCGACCTTGATGCCATTATGTGGTACTGCGCAGTTTGTCTAAGCTGTCTTGGGCTGCCATCAAGTGTATTGTGTATGGATGGGTTGTGTGGTAGGAACAATTGTCCCATTCCCTGGAGTGCAGAGCACAGTAATAGATGGTGTTCTACTGTTGTAGCGAAAGGTTTTTATGAGTATTATTGTCAGTATTAGATATTGATAGAACAGAAAAAGAATTATGTCTGAAAAGAATATAGCCCCAGTGTCAGAGAAGAGCACTGGTATCACAGGATAGTCACGGCTGTGAAGGTCTCAACTTCAGATTGTAATCAGATTAAAGCTAGAGCCTAAGATGCCACCTTTACTAGTAACTATCTATGATAATCAACAATTCAGTAGAACTCAAAATGCAGCAATATAAAATTGATAAGTCAGAGAATTACAACTACTGAATCATTTATTATGTACATCTATCTTTGTTATCTTCTTGTGCAAATTATGACTGATGAAAATGATGAAATTGAATGAATAAAGATTAATTGCACAATTACTCAATAGTTGAGTTTCAATTATTAACTAGACAAAAGTCCTCTTCTGGAATCTTGGAAATAGAAGATAAAATTCATCTAACTTTTCCTTAATAACTAAATTGTCTCTTATCTTGCCTATTCCTTAGATCAGTTTGTTCACCATAACACAATAGTTACTTTGCTGTGACCACTCATTAATGGCTGCTTGAATTTTTCACATTGAATACTTATCATTAAGTTCTGTGAATGTCTTTTAGTAATACTACACAGCAGTATTGGATGCATGTCTTGTACCAGACCACCAAGCACAGCTGGGGCAGAGTTCTTGAATATAGATTGCAATATATGATGCTCCTGTGTGGGTCCAGAAAGGCACTATTGATCTAAAATTTTAGATCTCTTGCTGGAGTATGACACGAATGAACCTGGAGATAATATGTGACAAGTGGCTAGCCTTTGGTCATAGGTTCCACAAGCCTACGTGTCCATGAATGAAGGTGTTCAGAATGTGTGTATGTATATGAATGATACATTGATCAGCTCTGATCAGGTTAGCGAGACAAGACAGGTTTCTATCTGCATAAAACATTCTAAAATAATACATGAATAAAATCTAATACATTTTATACACAATCATGATGCCTTTCACATTGAAGTGCCAAGTCCATCATTCCAGGATAATAACTGTTAATTGAACACTCCTAATGATATTCATGATAATCGTTGGTATGCATCGAATTCCTTTATATATCCACAACAAGTGAGACCCTATTGGAGTGCACGAAAAAGACAGAAAACGTTGGAGATCCATTGCAGCCGACCTTTGATGTGGAAATGGCAGCTGATGATAATATGCCTTAATATAGATGTTGTATTATTTATTATGTGTCCATATTTGTTGTTGCCCCGTGTAGTTCCCGGGGGGTCTCTGAAGAGTTAAAGAAAGAATACAGTTATTGCTCCCTCTAGCATGTCGTACAGTTAGATTAATGTGAGATTGTGCATGAGGGTGGCAACCTCATCGTGTTTAAACAAATTAGCACAACTGCAAGAGCGAATGAATGCATAGTGAAGCTTCCTGCAAGGAAACTATCTACAGTGGTGGCAAGGAGTTTAAAAATTATAATGAAGATGATGATAATATTGTTTTTTGAAGTGGCTTAAAGTTTCTACGGAAGGGGTAGCCGGTCCCATGCCCGCCATTCTTAGTCATATTTCTTTACGACATGCGTGGTAAGTATAGAGTAAAGGATCCCGTTACATGCCCACAGAGACATATTGGAAATATGGGGTTAGGCCAATATTTTCCGGACCAACGGCACACTAGGGGTGATGTGGGCAGCATCAGTGCGTGGTAGGTTACATTGTTATTCTTCTTTGCTTTCCTTTAGGGCCCTTGCAACCCACGGGTTAACATATGGAGAAGAGACCTGGACACCGAAATGAAGATGCTGAGGAAGACATAGAAAAAGCTTAAGCTGATAAACATGCGACATGAGGAGTTGGCATGCGTTTGTTGAAGGCTAATCTCCTGGGGGAGACGAAGGGTTATGAATTATTTATTACAAGAGCGGGGTGTAAATAAAGAATAACAAAACTCTAGTACGGGTTTTGATAACCTTTTTTGTGCCGTTGACCCCATTGATTGTCAGATGAAGGCTATGGACCCCTTTGATTGTCCACTGAGGGCTATGGACCCCTTTGATTCTTCGATGAAGGCTGTGATGAAGTACATTGATACAGCGATAAAATCATTAATTATATGTAATAAAGTCATAATAATATGTATAGAATTAGTAAATTTGTAACGCGTCTTCTTCCCTGCGCCAGAAAACGCATTGATTTAGGTAGGATAGAACGTAGTCTAAAACCTTATTGCAGCGCTGGTAGTATTGGACTTTATAACGCGCCCGTCAAGGGTTAACGATAAAAAATTTGAAAAAATCTACAAGCGTAGTGGTTCCAGGAAAGATAGAAAGAATAAAACACACGAACGCATAAGATTGAGAGAGCGGACACATGCTGCCGGCTTGTCAAGTGTTAGAAGTTTGAATTAGCTACTCAGGCCGTCAGTGCGAGACGATGCCGTTAGCTTGTGTCGAAAACGATGTCGCTAGCTTTAAAATTTAAAAATAAACCGCCAAGTCCAATACATGAACTCCGCCAATGCCGGTCCCAAGCCCGGATGAAAAAGGAGGAGGGCGGCCTGCATGGAGGCCGTAAGGAGGCAGCCCCTCCACCATGCAAAGGCACAACAGGCCAATCACCTGTTTGCTTTAAATCATGATTACGCGAACTACAAGAGAGAAAACCGGACTGATTCTAAAGGCGACGAACTGGAACGGACTACGGACTACGACTTATGGAACTTGGAACACAAGAAGTATAAATGGGAAGGAAGAGGAGCTGGTGGAAGAGATGAGGAAAGCAAAACTAGAAATCCTGGCTATAACGGAAACGAAGAAAAAAGGACAAGGAGTCATGGATCTCGATGGCAACACGTTGCTCTACAGTGGTGTACCCATATCTGAAGGGGCTAAAGGGGGCGTGGGTTGCATTGTGGCCCAAAATCAAAAGATAGTATCAAGGGATGGAACTTTGTCTCGGAGCGCATTATGGTTGTAAAACTAAAAGAAGGAGAAACCATAGTCAACCTGGTCATAGTGTATGGGCCAAATGAGGATGAGAGAGCAGAGGTCAAGGAGGAATTCTTCGAGCTGCTTCAAAGGACAGTGGATGACTGCCTAGATGAAGTTATTATGCTCGGAGATTTTAATGCCAGAGTTGGAAATGACCATGCTAGATGGGGTGGAGTTATCGGAAGATATGGAGAAGATACTCTCAATGACAATGGAAAGCGACTCCTTAGATTCTGCAGTGAGCAGAATCTGATCATTACAAACACAAAGTTCCCCCCCATAAGCGCATACATGCATACACTAGATGTGAACCAACCAAGAATGAGAAGTCAGTGATTGACTATGCCATTGTTCGGAGAAGCTCATTCAGATATGTCCGAGATGCAAGAGTCTGGAGGGGGCCAGAGATTGGAAGTGATCACTACCTGCTAACAATCAAACGAACAACTGAAAGAGTTGCTCAGCCTAGGAACTGCCCAGCATCACGCAAGAAACCAAGTAAATGAGCAGGAGAAATGAGCATTAGGACCTACAAGCTGAGAGAGCCAGAAATTAAGACCAGATATCAGGGGCTTATTGCTACAGCGATGAGAAACACAGAAGAACGACCTGATGACTTGGAAACCCTCTGGAATAAATTCAAGGATATCATAAAGACAGCTGCTGCAGAAGCATGCGGTGAAGTCCGACTTGGGAACCAGAGAAAGAGGACACCTTGGTGGACAGAGGAAGTCAAAGAGAAAATAAGAGAGAAGAAAATGGCATGGAAACACATGATGAAGCATCAGAAATGATAACCACTGACACAGAAGAGGAAACCAATGATGGTGAAGATGACATAAGGATGGAAGAACTGAGGGCAGCACTGGAGAAAATCAAGATGGGCAAAGCAGCAGGGCATGATGGTATAACACCAGAAATGGTTGGGTGCATGGGAGCATCGGGCGACCTGTTGCTCTTAAAGGTCCTGCGGGCAGCGTGGTGCAACAGGACCATACCAAAGGATTGGGAGATTGCCATCATAACACCAATTTTCAAAAACGGTGACAATCGACAGTGTGGGGACCATGGAGGCATATCCCTTCTCAGTGTCCCTGGTAAAATCTGCTCTAGAATCCTGGAGCGGAGACTCCGACGCCTGGCTGGGCCGCGGTTGGATGGGGTCCGGTGCGGATTCCGAGCAAGCCGAAGTACTCAGGACCTAATCTTCACACTCAGACAGCTGAGTGAAAAGGCCCTTGAGTATAAGAGTGAGATCCGTCTTTGTTTCGTGGATCTGGGGAGGGCGTTTGGCAGGGTCCCCTGGGGCAAACTTTGGGACTGTTTGGCGGGGGGGGGGGGGAATATTCCAGCACCTCTGGTTCGTGCTGTGCAGAGCTCCTGCAGGTCTTGCGGAAATTATGTGAGGACAGCGGGCCATAAGTCAGGGGGGTTCGGGACCACCGCTGGTGTGGGACGGGGTGATATCCTGTCACCTTACCTCTTCATGCTCCTTATGGACGATGTCGTCGGGGCATGTGGGGAGAGAACGGGAGGGTATTCGGTGGGGTACTGGGGGATGAGACAGGTCTGTATTTCGGAGCTGTCATTTGCTGATGGTGTTGCCCTGGTTGCTAGGTCGGAGGCACATCTCCGGTCCGGCCTGCGGGTCTGGGGGGGGGGGGGGGGGGCGGGGGGGGGGGGGAGTGGTCATGGGCAGCTCTGGAGCAAGGTCCATGGTGATATCGCGAGAGGAAAGAAGGCGTCAGATTGGGTTGGGAGAGCGGGTCCTGGAGCAGGTCGACCACTTTAAATATCTCGGAGCTATTATAGACCGAAAGGGAGGCATCAAAGAAGAGTTGGCCGCTCGGGGGGCGGCGGCTGGGAGACTTTTTCAGGCCATAAATCGTGGATTCCTCAGCGGGAGAGAGGTTGGTGGGAAAGCGGGGATGGCGGTGTGCCGCTCCACCTGTGTCCCAGTCTTGACGTATGGATGCGAGTCGTGGGCAATGGCTGCAGCCCACAAGGGCCGGATCCGGGCCTCAGAAATGAGGTATCTGAGGAAAGTGGTTGAAGTAACAAGAAGAGACATGGTCCGCGGCCAGACGATCCGTCAAGGCCTAAAATCCCATCCGCTGCAGACCCAGATAGAACAGTCCCAACTAAGATGGTTTGGCCATGTCTGCAAAGTGGGAGAAGATCGGCTACCACGACAAGCATGGGAAACAAAGAGCCAGGGATCCAGACCTCCAGGACGACCCGGAGTCCGCTGGGGGGACAACATTGGACAATCTTTGAAGGACCGAGGACTGGAGTGGAGCCAGGCCAGGAGGAGGACAGCTGATGGAATGGTCTGGCGCTCTCTCTTCCAAACCTCTACACCTCACGGTAGAAGGGGAACGACTAAGTAAGTAAGTAAGTAAGTAAGTCCAATACATTTTCTAACAAAAGGCACAATGTAGAATCATATATACACTCACGCATAATTACTTCCTGCCGGGAAAAAGGAAGATCTGCGATGATTTTTATAACATTCAAGTAGTTGAGACTTAGAAAACAACAAACACCAAAATGGAAAATATATTGAATTATTTATTAATAGGTTTAAGATCATAAAAGTTAGCTGGTCTTAGAGCTGGTCTTGTCCTGATGGGTAATATGCTTTCGAATAAAAAATCCGACAGATAGAAATAAAGTTATGGACAAAAGACTGCATTTGTTCGTACAGACAGACCAACACATGCTCGTTTGGACTTGCACTAACGGTAACATTTTTTGACGCGTCCTTGAAAAAGGCAAGAAAGGGTACATGTAGAAAGGGGTAGACAAGGGGAGAAAAAATTGTGGGATGGCTCAAACTGAATATGTTTTTTGGTAGTGTTAGGCCAAAACCAAGTTTATTTTTGGTGAATGCCAAGTTCGGACGGACAGACCGACAGAAGTACACTAACATTGGACCGAAATTGGACCTTATAGATTTAAAAATTTGAATGGAAAATCTTAGTAGTAGATCCCATTGGTCAAAACATTTCACATTATTGAGTACATTCAAAGGCTTGACGCCATTTGTAGAAGATAGTCCCTAGAGCAGGACGTTGTATATTTCTGGAAAAGTGATTAGCCTTATTAAAGCAAATATATATTAAAGTAATAGGCATCACAGTTCAGCCAGCAGTATATCTCCAGTCTGCTATTCAACGTACCTGTGTTTTGTTCATTGAATTTCTGGTAAGACCGACATTATTCATATATATTTTGTTTAAAAATGTGAGTGAGAGATGCTGCCATCACGACTGTAAGTAATCAGGTCCCAAGCTGATTTGTGCAGGGCCTGAAGGAGAATTAGGCTATAACACATTGCCAGTTTTGTAAATGCACATGTTTTGTGAAATAAAAAGGTTTTCTTAGGTGACCAGAGGGACACAGCTCACCTATCCTATTGTATGGCAGAAAAGACAGATTAATAATATTATTGCAGATGCAGTACCGCCATTGTAGGAGAGACATGTGAACAACACTGGTACACTGTGGAATGGATGTGCTGGATTGGTCCATTAGATATGACCCAGCTCTTTATTTCTTATGTATTCTCTTTTGTATATATAAAACACAGTTAAGTAAGATATCAACAAGGAGACATTATTTCATTGTTACAGGGTTTTTATCTGGCACTAGTCCGGTGCCAGATGTCTATGAGAAGCAGTGAGAAGTAGGCCATTATCATAGCGAAATAGTGTGACACCAAGTACAGACTGTTCAAGTGTGCCCAGATAAGTAAAATATCTGGCACCCTAACTCTACATCAGCTTTAAGACCAGCACACCCCTGTATAACAAGAATAAACTATTTCCCCAGAGAACTTAACAGTGACATTGTATATTAAAGAGACTGGGAGTGATTATAGAATCCCAAACCGCCATCCAGTGTTAGAAACCAGTAATAGACCAATTTTAGTAACACTATTAGTATAGTTTAACAGTATTTGTTTGGACACTTGTTCCTTTGGGTCTAAAATTTACATTTTGTATATATCTTGAATTCTTTTCATTTTAAAGTCCTGACCAGAAGAATACTAGGTTCAGGACCAAATAAATCATACAGAAAATTATTAATTGTACAAATTTATCCCAGGTGTTATTTCTTTTAATCATAGACCTAAATACTTGTTTGTATAGATGTGTATTATTGTTAAAGTACCATCACACCACACTTGCATATCCCTATTTTACCCCTTTTATTGTCCACTGAGGGCTATGGACCTCGTTGATTGTCCAATGAGTGGCTAAGAGGTATGGCGTCCGCCACAAATTCTAGAGGTCCTGGATTCGATTTCCAGTTGAGGGAATATAATTTATGGAATTTTTTTTCTGAACCAGTGGTCCTAATGATGTCATACTCTCACCTGGTCTCCTGGTATTGAGATCGGATACCTGGCCTTCTCGGATAAGGGCGAAACATTAGGAGGTCCCGTGTGCAAGTTGCGCGTTTTAAAAATCCCACGGCAGTTGGAAATCGTAAAGAGTAGGCATTAAAGCCGCTGCCCTGGCAAAATGTAAAAATAATTTAGAAACCTACCCACTACAAAAATATTTATAGAATGTGTGATTCCTATATACACACATTGGGATACTGGCCGGTGCTACGGATGTCGTGCACTGTGCGAGATCCTCCTTGTGTGATCTAAGGGAGGAGATCGATGGCACTAATGGGGTTATCAGTGTACAATGAAAATAGTTCTTAAAAAAAAGTGAAAAACCAGACCAATGAGGGCTATGGACCTCTTTGATTGTCCGATGAAGGCTATGGACCTCTTTGATTGTCCTATGAGGGCTATGGACCCCTATGATTGCCCGATGAGAGCTATGTAAAAATGCCTAACAGCATAATTTAAAAAGTTTACATTTAAAATTGTATTATGTATACGGACCCCATTGAATTCATTCACAGACCCCCACCACAGGGGTCCGTAGACCATAGATTAAGAAACCCTGCTGTTGCCGTCATTTTGGACGGTGGAAAAAACGCCAACCTAATGTATGTTTGGTTTAATGTGATCAAAGAGAGATAAATGTTTATTATCTTTCTGTGACAGGTTTGACTGGTGATTATCTTCTCCTGTCTTATGTTGTCCTGTCTCAGGCAATGTCTTATAGTTGACATGTCTTAAGTCTATTTATAGGATCATATACGGAGTATCTTTATCACCCGTTTGGTCATTGCTTCATATTCGTAAGACTAGGTCTAAGTTGACCTGTTACACACATAAGCCTAGGAATCATCTTTATGGATCCGCAATGCAGGCGGAATATGGTTTGGCAGAAAATATATTTAATCTCAGAAGCTTGTGTAAACTGAGAGTGACCTGATTATCGAGGCCCGCGACCTGCGGCCTGATTTCGTTGTCATCATATTGGTCCGTATTTACGGCCAATCTTCTTCACCAGAATGAAGTATCTGGCATGTGAGGCCAGTCTGAAGTCTTTTGCTAATTGTAGGACAATGGCATTGACTTTGTTTAAATAATTGATATCGCCCGTACTAAGCAATATATTTGCTAGGGCTTACCTGACGGGGCTCAGTCAGGGATTAGAGCTATTGCATGAACAGTAAACAATGGTCAAGACATTGTTACATGTCTGGGATCTGTGATGCCTGAAGCTGACCTTTGTAACTACACACATTATGTACTCGATCTTATACTATTGACAGTTTCGTCAATCATCATCGTATTATCGTACGTCATGAATAAATATTGTAAACGTCAGCAGCATTCCCTACTTCACTGACTTCTACTTGTGGTTGTGTGAGTTAATGTGAAGACGTCCAAGAGCCTATACGGCCTTCGTGTTATCAGCACTGTTATCTACACACACAATCAACCACATTGTAATACAAGTACTACACTTCTGAAGCTACATGAATACTTACATGATGTGTGTGTCTACTATACCCTGGCGGCACCTCACGCTAGTGACCTAAATTCTCGCTACAAGTTGGTACTGTCCAGGACAACACGACACGCTCAACGTACTAACATTCATAACACATCAAAACGGTACGTTACATCTGGGCATTTACACTGAACAACCATTTTACATCTCCAGTCAAACAGACTTTTACACCTGCTCTTGTAGAATAACATGCACAACAGACATATAGATACGAGATGATCTTTTAAAATTTTTATTCATAAGTTTACATAAGAAACCAGGGTGTAGCCATGAATTGGAAGATCACTAAAAGTCTGATTCGCATACAACCAAATAAATGAAAAAATTAGGATAAATTGTAAAAGAACAATAGAAACTGTAGACCAGCGGTTGGCAACCCAAAAGCTGTGAGGATATACTTTACAAACACTGAGTTCTGTAAAGATCTTCCTTGATAAAGTCGTCATTATTGTATGGTGTAGAAACATGGACAATGATTGGAAGAAAAACTTGAAGCCCTTGAGATATACATTTATAGAGGAATGGAACGCGTCTCCTGGAGAGAGAAGAAAACAAATAAGGAGGTCATAGAAAACCTAAGAATGATAAGAGAATTAATGAAGGAAATCGAAATTAGACAGTTAAAATATGGGCCATGTAAAAAGACATAACACCTTGCAGAAGACCATACTAGAAGGAAGAGTTGAAGGCACACGTGCAAGAGGAAGACAGCGCTACATGTGGGAAGATAGCATCAAGAGATGGACAGGAAATCGTCTGCGCCATCAAGACAAGAGAAGACGATGGAGATCTATTGAACAAAGTCATTTTTCAAAGTAAAACGTTGCACAATCATTAAAATGTCAGATCATATTGTTATTGTTATTGTTGTTCAGAATCGACATCATTGCACTCCGTGAAAACCCAAAGGTGCTCAATCTCCCTCAGCAAATGTTGAAGGGTATGAATGCTAACAGTTCCTGTTGCGCGCTGATTGTACATACTCCGGATGCATCGTCTCATACGTTCATTCCTGCCAGTCACACGCCAAATGTCAAACTCCAGCTATCTCAGCCGTGATGATTCATCGATTGCAGTGTCATTCTCTAACAGGCGATCATTAATTGTCTTCAGTATCTCTCCCTTATCCATATCCAACGCACCCACTATAGGTGCTCTTGAAGCTAGTCTATTAGCTCTTTCATTGCCGCGTACCCCTGCATGACCAGGACAGTAAATCGACACCAGTTCCTGAAGATTTGAGGCTGCTATGGAGGTTTTCCATTCATGCCGTAGCCATCCATTTTGGATCTTCCGAAGCATGGACTGAGAGTCTGACACAATAACTGCTCTTGTTAATGAAGTTTCAGACAACCACCTTAAAGCAGCAGTAGCTGCCTCTACCTCCATTCTTATGCTGGAGAATGTTGTCATATAGGCCCCGCTATGTTCAGCGACGATCATGCACTTAATTCTAGCCGAGAAGCCCCATCCTGATTTCCCACCACGGGCTACAGACCCATCAGTGTACACAGCGGCATCATTATTCCCAACATTTTCATTTATCAGTTGATCAATTTCCAGTTCTGCTTTTCCATTGCCCAAAGCTCTGCATACTTTGCCAAGGCTGATGATGACCTGTTGGTAGGTCGCCAAGTTCTCACTAGACCTACTCCACTCCTCTCCCTTGAATATGATTTCAACTGTGGTCACCACCAGATAATAAAAAATATTGATTGGAAGAATCCGGGAACAATCAAAATATTTACTAGTAACAAGTTACAGCTCTAATCATTATCATTACACAAAACCAAGAGAAGCTCCAGTAACAATTTTTTAGATTGATAACCGACCACCGTAAATTCAATCATCATTTGCTCTTTTCTTTCTTCTTAGTTCCATAGCAGATACTACCATAAGTGAGTGAAATGTTAGAGACTTCACTATTCTAAGTCCAGCATCTTACTTAGTCGTTCCTTTTCTACCGGGAGGTGTAGAGGTTTGAAAGAGAGAGTGCCAAACTATCCTTTCGGCTGTCTTCCTCCTGGCCTGGTTCCATTCTAGTCCTCGGTCCTTCAAAGAATGTCTAATGTTGTCCTCCCAGCGGACTCTGGGTCGTCCTGGAGGTCTGGATCCCTGGCTCTTAGTTTCTTGTGCTTGTCGTGGTAGCCGATCTTCTCCCATTCTGCAGACATGGCCAAGACATCTTTGATGGGACTGTTCTACTTGGGTCTTCAGGGGTTGGGTTTTTAGGCCTTGACGTATCGTCTGGTTGCGGACCATGTCTCTTATTCTTACTCCAACCACATTCCTCAGATACCTCATTTCTAAGGTTTGGATCTGGCCTGTGTGCGTTGTAGTCATTGCCCATGAGTCGCATCCATGTGTCAAGACTGGGACATAGGTGGACGGTATACAGCCATCTTCGTCTTCTTACCGACTTCTCTATTGCTAAGGAATCCTGGATTTATGGCCCGAAAAAGTATCCTAGCTGCTGCTCTTCGGGTAACCAACTCTTCTTTGATGCCTCCCTTCCGGTCTATGACAGCTCCGAGGTATTTAAAGTGGTTGACCAGCTCCAGGATCTGTTCTCCCAGCTTATTCTGATGCCTTCTTTCCTCTTTCTTCCAAGGTTTTTTTTTTTATTTAGAGCTGCTTATGACCATCCCTCTCTTCTTCAGCTCTTCCTTCCAGACTTGCAGGTTGGATTGAAGATGTGCCTCTGATTTAGCAATCAGGGCAACATCATCAGCAAATGCCAGCTCTGAAATACAGACCTGTCTCATCTTCCAGTACCCCACTGAATACTTTCTTGTCCTCTCCTTACATTCCTTGATGACATCGTCCATGAGGAGTATGAAAAGATAAGGTGACAGGATATCACCTTGTCTTACACCAGTGGTGGTCCTGAACACTTCTGACTTATGGTTTGCCGTCTTCACATAAATTCTGCAATACTTGTAGAAACTCTGTATATCATGAATCAGAGGTGCTGGAATCAGAGTATCTTTTCCATATCTTCCGAAAACTCCACCCCATTTAGCATGGTCATTTCCAACTCTGGTATTGAAATCTCCGAGCATGAAAATTTCATCAAGGCAGTCGTCCACTGTTCTTTGAAGCAGCTGGAAGAATTCATCCTTGACCTCTGCTCGCTCATCTTCATTTGGCCCATACACAATGACAAGGATGACTATGGTTTCTCCTTCTTTTAGTTTTAGGACCATAATGCACTCCGAGACAAAGTTCCATCCCTTGATTTTATCCTTTTGGTTTTTTTGCCACAATACAAACCACGCCCCCTTTAGCTCTTTCAGATGTGGGGACACCACTGTAGAGCAACGTGTCGCCATTGAGATCCTAACTCCTTGTCCCTTTTTCTTCGTTTCCGTTAAAGCCAGGATTTATAGTTTTACTTTCCACATCTCTTCCACCAGCTCCTCTTCCTTCCCATTTATACTCCTGACATTCCATGTTCCATAAATCGTAGTCCGTTCCAGTTCATTGCCTTTAGATTCAGTCCAGTTTTCTCTCTTGCATTTCTTGTAATCATGTTTTAAGGGAAACAGGTGATTGGTCTGTTGTGCCTTTGCATGATGGAGGGGCTGCCTCCTTACGGCCTCATGCAGCCTGTCTTTCTCCTTTTTCAGCCGGGCTAAGTCCAGCATCGAGAGGTGAAATGGCTCAGTTCCCTGCCTTATTGCCTTTTCCTTCCCTAACTCAAGAATAAAGTCAGGTACCCATTTACAGCTGGGTAGAATGATGGCTGTCGATACCGTGAATAGAACTCGGCACTTTTGCCGCGACAGAACAGCGCTCTAACCACTGTGTCAATCGGACACTCTCTTGCAGAAAGCTTCACAATGTGCAAAAAGAGAAAAATATAATGAATGAAGGTAACATTAAACCAGGGCCATCATTAGGACAGGGCGATCGAAGCGACCAATCTGGGCGCCAAAGGCAAGGAGGCGGAAGAGCAGACGGAAAGAAAAATTAAATACTTGTTCATCAAGAAGCGCTGCTTTTCGTCAGCTGTGATACAATTCGCCCAGTCCTACGCACACAATATAAATCTTTAATAATGAAACACTAAAATCAAAGTGTAACACATTTTTGACATTCCGTTTATGAATGGTGGCTATCTGGGAGTCATCCTTATATGACCACCAGCTAGGCACAATGCTATAGTACACATATGTGGAAATGAACCTCTGTCTGTGAGGCTAATTACACCCTCATTGACTCTTGAAATCATCCACACACTTCCAGGGATTCCCCCTGTGCGGAAACATGTCAAGTACCCAGCATTGCACACTAAGCTTGTAGGAGTCACTTGAGTCCCAGACGTAACTTTGACTTTTACCAGGCTGGCTGTGTGCAGGATGATGTTACTATGGATTTTTGATAGGCAGGCGAAGCTGAGAAGTGGTTCTGTGTAGGATGTGACCATTCCTTGGGAGAGCCCAGAACCAGAGCACAGTATTTTAGCTATGCATATTTGGAGAGCCCCCCCCCCCCCCTCTTCTTTTTTTTCTGGATGGCGGGAAATGCACAGTATGCCACGCGTTTCTTCTTCGTAGCTTGGGACCAGATGTGATAGTCCTTTAAATGCAAGCCAATCTTGGGAAACTGGAGCTCAGGACTTTAACTCAACACGTTTCGGAATGGCCACAGAAAAAGCCTAGATCTGCAGTGTAGATAATACCAAGGACTCTTCAACTTGGTATTGGCTGCAAAAGAGCGAGAAGCTCAGCAGCCCTAGTTAAACAACAACAACAACAACATTCCGGTTTTAGGAGTTATCGCTGTTGTTTTTAAATGTTGAAAGTAATAACTATCTAAAATCGACTTGCAGTTGTATTTAAGAATCTTACTGAATTTTTCATAAGAGTATAACTTTCGCAGCTAGACTTGGGGGATAGGGAACGCACATCATAACACTCACCTCCAGGCGCCAAATTCTCCAGGACCTGAATTAAACAACAACAGGCAGACAGTTATCTGTAAACACCAGTGGTAAGAAACATATCACACGATTTTTCTGGAATTTTCTGGCTCGACGGGTTTAAAAAAAAGGAAGCGAAGGTTGGAACGGGAATAAAACAGACCTGGATGACCTAAAAGAAATAATTCACAAACTATGTCAACGATTCGAAAAAGTTGTGATACAATAGATCCCATCTACCCCGGCAATGAAGAGGCTGACATTTTGGCAAACGAAGGTGGAAAGTTGCCTTAGATTGATATAAGCATGATTGTCAAAAAGGCAAAGGGTTTTATCAGAAGCAAATACATACAGGAAGTGGAATGCAGAACATTGAGACCAAAAATAAAATTATGCATACTACCAACTCAACAGAAGAGAACTATTGGTAATCTTCAGACTTCGCACGGACCACAACAGATTGGGATACCCTCTATTCAACACGCTAATGATAAGAACTACCGATAAGTGTAACTGTGGCAGCGATAAAATGAATGCTGAACATCAGCTTCAAAGAATGCCCAACATATGAGGAACAAAATAGCATATATGGCCGTCATCAGTACCCGTCATGGAGATGGAGGTACGGTACACAAATATCCTTAAGCTGCTTTCTTTTAAAATATTCAAGTTGACGTCTGAGGGTGTACGAAGAAGAAGGAAAGGAAAGGGTCGTCACTCAAAATGTTGCCCTTGCACAGTTTTAGTTGCACAGGAACGAACACTTGTATTTGCACAATAGAGCACTCTTGATGAACGTTTCAGATAACAACTTAAAAATGAGAGAGATCAGGACATAGCAGGGCGCCTTATGTATAATATTTTATCTCTCATTTCTCTCATTCTGCCTTACCAGCAGTATGGTACGAGTTCTCCTTCCGGAATATTTCACATGATAAGGTTTGTATTCAACGAGGTTGAGACTGATAGACAGATTAACATACATCCAAGCATGCTGACACAAATAGGTAGACTGGCTGAGATGTATAATTAGGTACACGTGAAGATGGATATGTGGATGGATGGATGGATAGACAGACAGAAGGAGAGATAATTTGCTGGATACATAGATGGACGAATGGGTGAATGGATACATATGACCGGACGAATGGAAGAACTGACTGACAGTTAAACGAAAGGTTGATTGACTGATAATTGTCTGGATGAATGAATAGATAGATACGGTGTACGTCCAGACAAAGATTGACATAGACCTCCAGTCGCCGCTGTTGTCCAGAGACTGATGGGTATTGGTGGAATCGTGGAGACCGCGTACTGGGCCTTTACACGCTTGGCAGCTCAGCAAGTCAATGCCGTGCCCTTACCCAGAAGTGTCGATCCATTCAGATACCTTCCATTTCGAGCACTGGGTTAGTACAGGTGTTGTTGTTGTTTAATTAGGGCTGCTGAGCTTTTCGCTCTTTTGCAGCCAATACCAAGCTGAAGACTCCTTGGTATCTACACTGTAGATCTAGGCTTTTCTTGTGGCTTTTCCGCCATTCCGAAACATGTTGCGTTGAAATCATGAGCTCCAGTTTCTACAGCTTGGTTTGCATTTAAAGGACCATCACATCTGGTTCCAAGCTAGGAGTAAGAAGTGCGTGGCATACTGTGCATTCCCCGCCATCCAAGGGGGCTCTCCTACTATGTAGGGCTAAAATAGTGTACTCTTGTTCTGGGCTCTCCCAAGGAATTGTCACGTTCTGCACAGAGCCACTTCTCGACTTTCCCTGCCTATTACTGGGTCCACAGTGAGATCCTTCTGCATGCAGTCAACCAAGTCATTGCTAAAGAATTACGCCTGTGGCTCAAGTGAATTCTTCAAGCTTAGTGTGCAATGCTGGGTTCTCAACAAGTTTCACCACAGGGGGAATCTTGGGAAGTGTGTGGATGATTTCAAGTGTCAATGAGGATATAATTAGCCTCACAGACATAATTTCAATTGCACGTACGTATATTGTAGCACTATGGGGGGTGGGTGATTGAAGAGTCACTTTTTGTATTTAAATGTTTATATCCTCATTTGTGGACAGAGTGGTTAGAGCGCTAATCTCTCGTGGTAAAGGCGCCGGGTTTGAATCACAGTACCCACAGGCTGCAGTCTACTTAACTGTAAATGGGTACTTGACTCTGCTTTTTTGAGTTAATAAAAGGAAAAGGCAGCGAGGAAGGGAACTGGTCACCCACCTCTCGATGCCGGACCTAGTATGGTGAAGTCTTTAACACTTCACCCCCTACGGCAATATCTGCTATGGGTCTACCTTTGACCTTATCCTTATTTGTATCCGTTGGATATACACGAAACAATTGTCAAAACATGGAGAAAAAACTGCAATGTGACAAATAAGTTTTATTAATGTTCTAAAACCTCCCAGAGACAAAATGGAATGAAATCTAACATGGTAAGTGAACTAACGCTACAAGAGATAGCAAAGATTGCTTTCCACTATGTAATCATGTGTTGAACAGACCGGATCTCATTTTAAGATGTAATGTTAATGGTGACATATCATTTTATATAATGAAATTGCAGTTGATTCTCTTTATCTTGAGTTTTGTTTCATATAAATCAGGTGGATAGGAGTGAAGACATGACCACTCAAAAATAGGAAATTACTTTTCAATCACCCAGTTTATAGGAAACTTTAGATTGTACGTTCAATGTCCACACATTGACCTAGTTGTTATAACGTCTGAAATACTTTTCCTTGTTTTTCTCTCATTTCTTGGTAGAGTTCGCCTCTCTTGTACTTCTTGTATTTGTTTCGGTTGCACGCTTCGTTCTTTTTTGTCATGTCTTGCATTTTACGGCGCCTTCAGTTTTTGTTATCACCAGGTCTCGATGCAAAGAAATTTACAAGGTTTACGCGAGAATTAGTCTAGTATCAAGAGTCCGTGCGCTTGAAGATTCCGAATATGCTTGTTGAAAAACGAAGATGAGGACTTGACAGTTTGTGTGACAAGTTTCATGAGGATAATAAATGCCTGTGCATCAGTTGTTTAGAAAACTTAGAGAGATATCAACGACACCATTAGAAGATTTCACATTTTTTTTTTTTGAGGATGACCTTACATGTAGCCCCAACATGGGAAGATACGCGAGCGTCTGTGCAATATTTAATTGACAAAGATGTTTCATTTGACGATGCCCGTGCTTTGATCAACATAACAATCTGATAACAATTGTTGAAAGTAACATCAATGATAAAGGACTCATGCAGTTGATGGCATATGATAAACGAACCAAATTTGTTACTATAAGTAAATGTTGAATTTACTCAAGAATTAGCTAGCAGTCTGTGGTATCTGCAAGAGGTGTCTACTAAAACAGGCACCTTCCCGCTCTCGAGTTGCCAGACCAGCTCTAAGGGATAGAGTAGCAGTACCAGACAGCACAACATCTCGATTAGAAGTGTGGCTGAACATAGTGAGAATCCAGCATTGCACACTAATATTGGGAGAATCAGCTCGAGCCCCAGAATAAATTCCAGCTTTTACCAAGTCGAATGCACACAAAACAGTGACGAGAGTCGTGAAGTGGCCCTGTTGTTAGGGTAACCATACTGTTTATCACAAAAGGAGGACGATTTCTGACTTTTGGACGCAAAACAGAGTACTCTACAAGACAAAATGAGAAAAATGGTTTATTTCTAACATCACAAAATTAACTTTCCACATATTGAGTATTGAAAAAGTTACTACTATTATTTATATAATTATATTTTTGTTGCGGAATTATCTTCTTTAACAGTTCAGTATTTTCTTTTAAAAAAACCATAGAATTGATCACATGACACTTCTTTCAAATTGTATTGCAGAAGCTAAATTTCTTTGATGGAATCCACATTGAAACTGTTTCTGTATTTTGTCCAGTGAGTTACTGACACATTTATATTCAACTGAGCAACGTTTTGGTTAAGCCAAAAAATAAAAGATGCAAAATCATTAAAATCCTAGCCCTAGTAGTAATAATAGATATAGAATTGGGACAAATACAATATATCAGACATCATGTGATTGTTTGAAAAGGTTAAAGGCCCACGGGCAAGATAAAGAGAGTGCGATATGCGAGGGAAACATGAAGAGACAGAGATGAAGTTGCTTTATTAGAGTGCACTGTCCGCTCAAGAGACATTACAGTCGTCCACCGAGCCAATCTTAGACGCAGAAACGGCATTCAATCTATTATATTCTGGAACAATTTAACAAAATAAACACAACAAAAAACAAATAGAAATGTTCATTGTGTCTATTTGCTTCTGCTGCCTTATGTTAGGAAATATTCTGTGTTGTACCGTGACTAATGTCGGGTAACCCCAGTTCTGCACTCACAATTTATGCTTTTTATGAAGTGTTGTGTTCTACTGTTTCAATTGTTTTTTATTTTTCTTGTGGAAGTTCATAACGACTAACAGCTGGGATGTGTGAATTGAAAAGCTCGTTTATGGCTAACAATTTGACTCTGCCGACAACGTTTTTTTTCATTACTGGCAAATCGTAATGTAAGTGACATTAGAACTGGCGGATCTCTTCTCGCGAAACATTCTTTATAAGTGACAGAAAGGTTCACTGAGTTTTTTTCCTGTGAATTTCTGTCTGGTTGATTTAATTGTTTACTGGGATTTACTCACAGTTGTCTTCATGTCTTTCCTAACAAGTCTCAAGTCGAGTCTCAAGTTCCTAACAGTAAACAATCACATAAATTACTACAAATAGTACTGAAACAAATCTCAATTTAAAGTGTTTTATTTACAGTTTGTTTTTATTTTATCGATTAAAAAAAGTCATTTTTTGCTTTGGTTTCTCCGTATGGGTGCGTTATTAAAGAGGACAGCGAAGTTGGTTAGCTAAAACTGGTTAGTCCCGATTCGAGTCGAGTCATTGAGGCGACATAAGTCCGACTCAGGTCCGAGTTCATCGACTCGAGTTGACAACACTGGGTTTACACATGCCTGTGACTAGTAAATTATAAAAAAAAAATAAGTACATAGCAAGAAAGAAGGAAGGATTTACCACAATGACAAACGTCATTTTCAGTAACGGCTAGTATAATCTTTTTCAATGCGTCTAGATTATTTCCAGTGGCGTGCTAAGGGAAGAGTACAAGGGGACTGTTCACCCCCAGGTGACAGTCAGTACGTGGTGCCATCTGATACTATTGTGACAGCATTTACGGTTAGAATACACTTGCCCGTTGTCTGGGTGTATTTTATGGGAGTGGGGTTGTCAAAGGTAAGATCCGACCCGGGTGGCGAATACTTTAAGTACGCCTCTGATTATTTATTTTATTATTATTATTATTATTTTTTTTTTTCAAAATATTTTTTTCCCTACTGGTGGTCGTTAGGTTACCCCTGGCTGTTAAAGGTGTTTTCAGGACTTGAACATTTGCGTCCGAACACCTTGAAGTACAGAGGCCACAAGAGGGCGTTACAAGTCTACCGCAGACGTGCATACCTAATTTTTACTGAAAACTGACGTCACTAATACTTATAATAGAGTGGTTTACTAGTGGTGCGTCTAGGTGTTACCTCATCGGTTCACATCAATGCCTTCCCTTAGAGAATGCACTGATGTGTACGAACATAAGCGTAACACTGGCGAAGACTATGCGGTGGTAACATCTGTTATTTCTTCATCATTTGTCCTAGGTAAGGTAGTCCCGGATACTGCCATAGGATAGCGAACTGTTAAAGACTTCACTATACTAGATCCATTTTCGAGAGGTGGGGTGTGTCGTAGATTTTTGATAGGAGAATTAAGACTTGGGTTGGTCCCTTCTGAATAGATTAGAATAGGTGATAGACACAGTGAGAGTTAGTAAAAGAAATAGATTCCACGAGTGAGATGATAGAATGTGATATAGAGGCTGTCTCTGAAAGCGAAAAAATTCTTCTCTCTCTCACCTATCTTCTACGACAGCTTTACAGCGTCAGACAGTCTAAACACATATATATATATATTTTACCTATATTTCTATCTACTCACGGGCACGCACATACACGTGACGACAGTTAAACACACAGACGTGGGAAATCTATAACAATACTTATATATATATTCTAGAACGAGCTGACCAACACGCTGATTAATTCCAAGGGAAATTTTAATTATCATTTAAAATTTCTTCACAACACATAGAATTTACATCAAAACATATACAAATAGTCATAAAATATCAAGAGAATGCTACAAGGATGATAGCCCCTTTATGATATTAATTCTAGGTTTAGCCCACAGCCCCATTATGAGACAGATGATGGCCCAAAGAGTCACAAATACATATGGTTAGGGTCTAATATTGTCCTTCAACAGGAACAATTTAATCAAGCAGCCAATCTTCCGTAAGGAGATTATAAAGTAGATGAATCAATAGTTATCAAAAAAAAAAACTCACTCAGTCCACTTTCACTCGGTTCTTTCATCAGGGTACCCTGGCACACGTGCTTACCTAAAACAACTTGATGTTGTTCACCGTCTGGCGCAACTTTAGGACACTTCTCTATAGTGAATCTGTATTCTTTGGATAAAGGGAATCCCAACTCTACAATTACAGGTTTCTTCCACTGTTTTTTCGGGGAGCATTCACTTCACCAGTTATGTTTTTAGATTACTGTTCATGTCACTCAGATCAGTTAGGGTAAGCAAGTTTGAACGGGCACACAGAGTCAAAACACGAGGGTCTCCTTCATTTGGGAAAAGCTGACCAGTGGACAACTTCTTTAACAGATAGTCTTGGTACACTATACACTCTTTCAATACTTGTCGGAAATATAAACGTTATTTCTTGTAATTATTCTCGCCGCCTGGCAGCATGTATATTTGAGTTTATTGTGAAGAAATAAAGTCTGGCTCAAAGGCCCAGTATAAACATTTAGTCTTTAGAAAACCGTTAGTGGGATTGGTATTACTGTCTATCTCTGATGGCACATGCACTGTCAGACCAGTGTTACTTGAAACAACCCACGTGGTTAAAGATAGGAAATGTCTATTCTTCTCACAAGTATGACTCTTTACTACTAAACGCCGGCTAAGTTCTGGGTCACCCCAGTATTCACTGCATAAAATGGAAAAAAGCACATATAAAATAATTATACATACTATGTATAAGGATATAACTTATATTTTAAACTGCAAGCGTAGAGCTTATCATTTAACACTTCCCGTGAAATAAGTTATATTATAAAATCAATCATCATGAATTTGAAATACATATAAATATATTTCGTCAACACTCATGAGACATCTAGCAGTTATAAGTTAGTTTAGAAAATGTATCTCGCCTGAGTATTAGCAGTTAAATGGAATTATTTTTATTAGCCGAATGGGATTAGCTAGAAATTTATAATTTATCTTGCTTTCCACTGTAACTCGTCGACTAAAGAATATAACAAACTATTAAAATAATCACTCTGCACACAGAACTAGTTTAAAATGAAATAGGCGATTAAACACTTTATCACTTCACAAAATACTAGAGATCTATTATATATAATATTTACCTCACGCAGAACTACAGACTAAACCATGAAATAGAGTACTGTAATCTAATGGTAATCTAGAACTCGGCAAAATGTTGCCAAGCAACTCAGACTTCGCCAAAACACAGATATTTGATCTAGCACAGTGATCTGTCTACTGCGAATTTAAGAGTCAGAATGAAATTAAAGTTTAACATTCTGGTTATATCTATCAAACAGACAAAGAGATGAACGTTTATTTCGTAGAACGAAATGCTCTCCCCTTTCCGGCTTTAACGATACGTTTAACACCTAAACGCATGTCGTAACTGCCACCTACTGACCGAGATGTACGCGTGTCAGTTGCAAATCTCAGACACCCCGTCTGCAGTGCGGAGCGCAATTTCACACTTCGCCGGACTATCCCGACGAAAACTCACGCAGTTGCTGCAAAAGGTAGACAATCCGTCTGCCTGCCATGTCCGACGGAGCGAATTCTCACACCCCAGGCCCAGAAATCTGGTCAGGCAGCGCTCTGACCGGGGAAACTGCAGACGTTCTGTCTGGCGAGAACCGTATATTCACAGCTATCGTTCGACCGGCAGAGACTGACATCTACGTAATACCATCACTAGTGAGATTCTCAGTTTTGAGAACAGAAACAGGTATACGTTAAGAATGGGGAAGAAAATATTTTTCGCAAACGAATGGATGCGAAAAATACAGGAAAGAAAGTAAAAAAGGATAACAAAAATAAAGGATACGGGTGAAAGAGGAAAGAAGAGGATGTAGGCAATTTATGATCAATAACCTCTGTGACAGGGTGAAAGGTTCTCTTTCCCACTGCGTTTTCCTATCCTAACTCGAGGGGAAAGTCTGGTGCCCATTTACAGATGAGTAGACTGGAGCGGTCAATACCGTAAAAAAATAAAATAAAAAAAAAAAACAGGTAATACATCTTACAAGGACAAAGGGAAATGCAAATTGCCTCCGTTTTGGCACACAAGGACTTCGCGGGGACAACAACAAAAACAGAAAGGAAAGAAAGAGAGAACTAAGTGAAAAACATGAAAAATAAAATAAAAATGATAAAACTCGTGCATGGGCGTCATTTTCGCGGTGATTGTCCCTGACGAAGGCCTTGTGGGCGTAACGTATGCGATTCTCTTTGTCCGTTTTCACGTTAAGACGTATTACCTTTTGTTTATTGAGCCCACCGTTTATTATTGTTTCACTGCAGTCCTACCCATTTTAAAATATCTTTTGTGTTAAGGATAATTACACGGCTTGTTGCTTTATGATTTATTTATTTGTTCTGTTGATGATCTTTCTTTATAAATAACAATGCTTAAAACACAGTGATCCCGTACTGTGTTGATTGTTACTTGAAAGACATTTATATCTAACACCCGCGGTCGTCGCTCCGTGTAGTTCCCTTCGAGTCTTTGAGGAAACGAAGAAAGAATACTAGATTTGCGCGATTAAATCTTCCTGATACAAAGAGATTAAAATCAAACTTGCAAAAGTGGGACCACTGTATTAAATCGAACAATGCGAAAGTGGGAACACTGTATTAAATCAAACAACGCAAAGGAGGTAGTGCATCAGACTGGCAACCTAATCGTGTTAAACAATATGCTACAACAGCCACCGCTGTATGGAGAGCATGCTTGCTTGTAAACAGGCTTCCTGCAAACGGACCAACTGCAGTGATGGCCCAATGTTCCATAATGAGTGAAATGGGAAAAGAAGATGAAGACGAAGCAGCCAGGGTTGCCGGACAGTTCCTGACGAAGTTCTATTTAAGCGACAATTCGAATGTGGATTATTTCCTTTATTTCAGGTCATGGTTCGGCAGTAGGCGAAACCATCAGGGACCACTACTCCGAAGATGTAAACGACCTTCTGAATGATCTGTCCAGTGGATATATGATCTGTCACGCCGCCTACCAAGCTTTCTGTGCTGTAGGTTGGTCTTGTTGTAGTTGCTGTTGTTTCGGCTTAATGTTGTTGATAATATTGTTTTTGTTCTAGGTATACCCTTAGAAGCATTAGTGCTTTTAATGCGGTTTGCTGAAACCGAATAATCTTAACTGTTGTATAAATGTCAAAAAAGCTGGCGTAATGACATACCAACTATCACCACTACTCAAAATTCCAAATATCAGTATAGAAACTAAACGACGACTGATAAAATAGCGTATTCTTATCAATTTTTTTTATATCAGAGCCAAGTATGATCCCTGGCCAGAGTATAGGAGAGGAAAATTACATCATGTGAGATGAGTTGCGTAAGAAGAGCGATTAATCTTACCAGGAGAGACATACTGATAAATGAAGACATCAAAAAAATATTGTAGAAGCTACATCATGCATCAAACATACAGAAAGACAGAAAATTAAGTGGTTTGGCAATAGCATGAAAATGGCGCCCGATCAATAACAACTACGCACCGACATCAGCAGAAGATCTGAGATTTAGAGTACGGGGAAACTATGAGGCAAACGGATAGATTATAACTATAAGTAACATTACATAAATCCTTCAATAACACGGGACCACAGCAGCTAGTGTAACATACTTGGCTCAAGAACGAAAACTTCGGCTCCCGACTGATCTTCGTGGCAATAGTGAATCTTAAAAGTAGATTAAGTGAGTAGGTTGTCTGAATGCGATGGGTTGCTTTTATATGCACATCATTTATTCAATGTCCGGTATAAATTGACGAGTACGAATTTTTTATTAGTGAACATAAATTTAATATGATCTTGAAACAGTTTGATGCTGATAGTTTTTAGATTTGCGCGATTAAATCTTCCGGATACAAAGAGATTAAATCAAACTCGCGAAAGTAGGAACAATGTATTAAATCAAACAACGCGAAAGTGGGAACACTGTATTAAATCAAACAACGCGAAAGTGTGAACATTGTCTCCGTGAAATTAAAACTCGAGTTTAAAGGCGTGTTGTTGCAGTAATTTCGGTCATCATCAGTCTTAAGCTGCACCAGTAGAATTAACCTTCAACGAACTTATGCCAATTCTTCCTATCCCGGTACCGTCAGCTCAATGTCTTTCCATGACAAATAATTGTTGTGGCTTAAATTTTCTACAAGATGGGTTAGCGGGCCTGACGTCCAACCCGCCATAGTCGCTTTTTACGATATGCATGGTGGGTCAGCGAGTTCAAATACAGTTTATATGTTAGCAGTTCATCATTTCCTTGAGTTAAAACCCCTTACTTTAATGGAGTTATTCTTACCGTTTTTCTTTACATTGGTTTAATTGTTGGTGGTAATATTGAATACATTATATGTGGCCACTTCCATCTGCATGTTCGAGTACTGGTACTTTCATTTGTAATTATGGTGACACTGCTTTTTTCTCACCTGCTTTTTTTTTTAGCTGTTCATTTCCCAGTCCCGGTGGTATATGTTATTTCAGGACAGCAGTGCTGAGCGAGGAAATGTAAAATATTGGAATTTTAACACAGGTAAAAAGGTACAGGCAGTCTAATAGCAGATACTGCCGTGGTGAGGGAAGTGATGGAGACGTCGCTATACTAGGTGGGGTGACCAGTCCCTTTCCTCGCTGCCTTTGCCTTCTCTACGTCAAGATCAAAGTCATGTGCCCATTTACAGCTGAGTAGGCTGGAGCATAACGCCACCTTGATAGTAACCGGGTATCTTTGCCGCGAGAGGCCAGTGCTCTAAGTACTCTGCCAGTCGGACGTTCAGTTTTACTCTAATAAATATCTAAAATTTGTTACTGTTTGTTCAATTCTTGCACCTAATCAAGAATTTCGCAATCATAAAATAGAAAAAAAAAATTTATTTAAAAGCAAGCATTTAGAATTATTGCCTTGTGCAGTTCCCGCGGGGTTTATAAAGAGACGAAAAAAAAAAAAGGACCTCATCACCGTCAGGCGTGTCATGCGTGGCCACGAATATGAGGTTTTGTATTGGGGCTGGCAACCTCTTCGTGTTAAACAATGGCCACAGAACCCACCGCTGCAGGAGCATGGGAACACATTGTGCAGGCTTCCAGCAAGAGGATCAGCTGCAGGGGTGGCTTCATGATCCGTAAGGATCGCATAGGAAAATGGTGACGATTTAGTGTGATTGTTTACAAGTATGTGAAGTCAAGTTATAAATACATATTTTCTGTGTTAATTTTTTTGGGGGAGTTTCCCATGTTATTTATATATTTTTGTTTGTTTGTTTGTTTTTTGTTTTGAGTTTCACGTGTTATATTAATACTTTTTGTTTGTTTTGAGTTTCACATGTTATAGGAAGGGAGGCGTCATACTATTTTAAGTGCTTAGGGCTATGAAAGGCATTAATACGGCACTGTCTACCAGCATACCTACCTACCTACCTCCTTATCTACCTACATACACATCCATACCCACCCACGACCTGACTACCTGCTTACCTTACAACACATCTACCTAACCTTTCACCTACCTACCTACCTTCTTACATACCTATTAACATTCCTACCTGTTTACCCACCAACAAACCTAAAAAGCTCACATACCTACCTACCCACATACCTACCTATCTGTCTGCCTACCTGCCTACCAACATACCCATCTACTTACTTGCCCAGCTTCCTATCTGCCTATGCACCCATTTACCAACCTTCTGACCTACACACCTTCCTACCTACACATCTACCTAGCAGCCAACCAACTTACACACCAACCTACATATCTGTCTACCTGTCTATCTATATCTATACCCACGCAATTGTATGTTCGTTTGTAACATATGTACGTTCGTACGTACAGTACTTTGCAAAAAAAATGGCAGTCATATTTTCGCAACGCAGCACACTCATAGTAGCAAATAATAATAAAAACTGTATGTCCAGAGGAAGATTGGTATCTCCCCTATCTATTAACAGTGGTTTCAGTACAATATAATGTTGCCTTCTCCAGCAAGGCAAGCCTGGATGCGGCGAGGCATACTTCCCGCAAGTGTTTGTAGGTAATTGTGAGTCAGACTGTCCCAGTATTTTTCAGCTACCTTCTTCAATTGTTCAACGTCTCTGAGTCCACTCTTTTTAAAATGATTCTTGAGTAGTGCCCAAACGTTTTCAATTGGTTTTAAATCGGGACTATTGCTGGGCCACTTCAGCACTATCACATTCTTCTCTTGCAGCCATGCTTTGGTGGTATGAGCTGTATGCTTTGGGTCATTGTCATGTTGAAATGTGCACCCATCGGGGTACATGACCTGCATAAATGGCAGAAGGTGTCCCTCTAGTATGTCGATGTACCTTTCTTTCGTGAGAATTCCTGTGAAAACACACAGTGGGGTGGCACCTCTTGCTGCCACCCCTCCCCAAAGATGGAATTTATGGGTATGTTTTGGTCGCTGGTACACAGGCGTTACAGAGTCTTTCATCCAAATATTTATTTGAGCAGGATAAGACCAAACAGAACATTCATCTGAAAAAATCACATTTGTCCCATGACAAATTTTGGTGTTCGTGGCACCAGTTCAAGTGCATCTGTTTGTGAGTCTCTGTGAGAAATGGTGACGAAATTACCCGCTTTTTTGTGTAATTCATCCTGTGTAGCTCCCGGTTGACAGTAGCATTAGATACCTCTGGGTTTCCCAAATCGATCATGCGCTGCAGTATGTTTTCTACTTTCTTCATTGGCCCAGCCCGAACGATTTGGGCGAGACGCCGATGGTCCTTTGTGTCCAAAATTCTTGACCCCCCACTACCTTCTTTTCGCTCGATTCCATTACCTGCTTTTAATTTACTCACAACTCTGTAGACAGTCCGCTCAGGAATGTTCAAGGTTTTAGAAATGTTGGAACATGTTTGATTTCCTTCATTCCAAAGCTGTGAAATTAACATACACTTTGACTTTGTGTCCATTTTCTGCCACTAGCATTAGAAATTGTCGTCTGCTCTATTATCAAGTGACTTTACTCTACGCTAATTTTTTTTTACTTTTGGTAGTGTTTGCTCACTTAAGTGGAGTGTAAATTTGGGGCAGAACATGCATATTTAATTAGATTTCAGCATATTTAGCTGAGCAATATGACTGCCATTTTTTTTGCAAAGTACTGTATGTACCTACTTTTTTTTTGCCTATACTTACTTGTACGTAGTCTCGGTGTAATAAAACCGCCTGCATTTTCAGGGTGGAGGAAAACTCTCATTCGCTGCATTTTTTGACTCGTTAATATTTGATGGGTTTGCTTCCGCCATAATCCCGTGCTTCTTATGCTACCATGTCACCAGGTAAGTGAGAACTGGTTGTATATTAACTCTTAAAAGACGCAGTTTCTCCCATATTTGGCTCAAGAAACTTTATGTCGCGTTGAGTTGTCATATTGTGTTAAAGTTCAAGTGTCGGTTTTTTAAATTCTTTTTTTTTTTTTTAAAGTATGGTAATATTATTTCTTGATTGTAAAGGTAATTGGAGAGGATTAATAAAATAAGAAAATTTGAGCAAAATGAAACGAAAACTTACTTGATAAATACCAGACCCCCCCAAATATGGCTGCCACTCGAGCACCTGCGAAAATAGGTACCGAATACAAGGCTCGTGTCATTTAGGAGTTAACGATGCTGACTATAATTATCTCGATGATGATCAAAAGCAAAGAATTTTTTCTTCTTCTTTATTTTTTTCACTTCGTATGGAGCACGGTGCCACCGCTGCAGCTGTTCTCTCTTTCCCCCCCCCCCCTTCCCCCCTGAAGGAAACCTACATCAAAGCATTAATGTGCTCTTGCAGGGGTGGTTTCCATAGCAACGTGTTTTACATGATGAGGTTGTCAGACCTCCCCTCCCTGCACAACCTCGTACCAGTCGCCTAGTCAAAACAGGTCGACAGTCGGATGGATGGACGGATTAATTGACGAACGGTCAGATACCAATTTTTATTGATTGATGAATGCCTGGACATGGTTAAAAGACAAATAGGAAGACGCCCACCTATGATGGTTAGGAAACGGAGCACTAGTCCAATGGAACGAAGTCACCTGACAATCAGATTACCGACAGTTTTAATGTTCGTCTGTACGTACTTTGAAGAACTTGAGCGGATGGCACAGGACAGGAAGACTTGGCATGTGTTTGTTGAAGGCCTATGCTCCTTAGGGAGCTAAAGGGTATTGATTGATTGATTGATTGATTAATACGTACTTTATTTTATTATATCTTCGAGCGTCCGATTGGCAGAGTGGTTAGAGCGCTGATCTCTCGCGGCAAAAGAGCCCGGGTTCGTTTCACGGTATCGACACGCTTCAATCTACCTAGCTGTAAATGGGTACCTGACTTTGCACTTGAGTTAAGGAAGTAAATTGTAGCGACGGAGGGAACTGTCCACTCCACCTCTCGATGCTAAACTTAGTATAATGAAGTCTCAAACATTTCATTCCTCTACGGTAGTATCTGATATGCGACACAATACGTTGACATTTAAAAGCTCAGTCTATCGTGAAGGCAGTATGTTATTTACTGTCATTATACACCGCTTGAGCTGATAGCACGGACAAGAAAACTTGGCATACGTTAGTTGATGGTCTGTGCTCATTGGGTAGCTCGAGCGATTATGATAATGTACCGCATTTGGTTACTGTCTTACTGTCTTTAATTTGCACATTAATGTCCAAATTTTGCAATTGTCTAATCAGGTCAGACCTGGGATGTTGCCAAGGGGGCCTCAGCGGAGACAAGGCAAGAATAGGACTAACCGGTCTCATACATGTCGTAATAGGCGACTGATATGACGTTGTGCATTGGGTGGGGGGGGGGGTGGGGGGGGTGTGGCTGACAGCCTTATCATGTAAAACAGACTAATACAGAAACCACTAAGGGCTCTTGAAAGGTTTGGTACAAGTTTCCTGCAAAGAGACGTGCAACAGTAATGGCTCTATCTATACTCCTTAAGGGGACAAAAAGGAGAATAAAAAAGTCTGGAATGGAATTCACCGCTATACACTGGATTTTGTGGACTATGAAAAGACATTTGACAGTGTAGACAGAGAATCACTTTGGAAATTGAGGAGGCATTTTGGAGTTTCCACGAAGGTCTTTCACTTAATGAAGAAGACTTTTGAAGACATGAAATGCAGATGATCTAGATTTTGTAGATGGCTCTTCTGTCCCATAGCTATAATCAGATACAAGACAATATGAAAATACTCGATGAGAGCTCACAACAAGTGGGTATGAAAATACACAGGGTAGAGACAAAGATAATGAGAATAAATGCAAGAGATGATAACATTGTCAAACTTGAGGAAAAATCGCTTTTCGATGTAGAATCTTACACATATCTTGGCAGCAATATAGAAAAAGCTGGAGGGACAGACAATGATACCAAAATAAGAATATAAAAAGCAAGAAGATCTTTAATTGCATTGGGAAACATATGGAGATCAAGATAGATTGGGTTCTACTCAAAAATTAAGAATCTCCAACTCAACCAACTAAAACACCAAGTCAGTCCTATTGTATGGGCCTGAAACATAGAAAACAACAATAACAACAACAAAAAAGTTACAGACATTCATAAATGATTGAAATGGTATGACAAAGTCACCAATATGGAAGTGATGACAAGAACCAGACAAGTGCCAGTGGAACAAGAGTTGAGAAAAAGACGCTGGCGATGGATAGGACACACATTGAGGAAACCTGTTGATAGTATTACAAGGCAGTCCTTGCTGTGGAATCCTTAGGGAAAGAGAGGCAGAAGTAGATTTTAAAAAAAACACATGGAGAAGAGAACTGAAGACAAAAGTGAAAATGATGAGGGAAACTTGGAAAGAACTTGAGCTGATGTCACGTGATAGGAGGACTTGGCATGTGTTTGTTGAAGGTCAATGCTCCTTGGGAAGCTAAAGGGTTTTGATTGATTGGATTCTCTTATCTTTGTGTTTTTGTTAGGTGTCCCTCTACCTCTCTTAACCTGCGGGTTCCGAAACAAGGACTGCCTTGTAATACTATCAACAGGTTTCCTCAATGTGTGTTTTATCTATCGCCAGCGTCTTCTTCGCATCAATTCTTGAGGCTGTTGGTATCCAGTTTTTTTTCCACAGGAATGGTATTGGTGATAGCCAAATGCGCTTTTTCTGTTCCTCATATATTTGGTACCTCTGAAGTGGATGTTTAGCAGTCATGTTATCGGTGTCACAGTTACCTTCATCAGTACTTCATATCCTTAGCTTATTGAATAGATGGTATCCCAATCTGTTGTGGACTTTGGGATTCAAAAGTTATAAGCAAAACAAATGCACGGAGACATATCTAGAGTCATTCGAGTATGACCACCAGCTATGCACAATGCTACAATATATGTACATGGAAATGAACCTATGTCTGTGAGGCTAATTACATCCTCATTAACTCTTGAAATCATCCATACACTTCCCGGGATTCTGCCTGTGATGAAACTTATTGAGAACCCAGCATTGCACGCTGAGCTTGGAGAAGTCACTTGAGCCCCAGGCGTAATTTTTTGACTTGGTTGACTGCATGCAGAAGGATCTCACTATGGACCCAGTGATAGGCAGGGGAAGCTGAGAAGCGGTTCTGTGCAGGACGTAACAATTCCTTGGGAGAGCCCAGAACCAGAGTACAGTATTTTAGCTCTGCATAATTGGAGAGCCCCATTGGATGGCAGGGAATGCACAGTATGCCACGCACTCCTAGCTTAAGACAAGATGTAAGGATCCTTTAAATGCAAGCCAAGCTGGAGAAACTGGAGCTCATGACTTCAACTCAGGACGTTTCGGAATGGCAGAAAAGCCACAGGAAAAGCCTAGATCTACAGTGTAGATAAAACCAAGGAGTCAACTTGGTATTGGCTGCTAAAGAGTGAGAAGCTCAGCAGCCCTAGTTAAACAACAACAACAACAACAGCAACATAAGGAAAATAAATCAGATGGTGACTTGTGATACACCCTGAAAAAATTTTTGTAAGATATATAGTATGACACTCTTAAACTAACTTTTGTTTTGTCAATCTATGTTCTAGAATCACCGGTGCAGTTCTGCGAGAAATCAGCACTGTACCCCCAGGCGTCTCTAAATGGGGCCCCGTGATAGCTGGGCTGGCTGTTTTAGCATTTACCTATGACATCATCGACAGGTGTGTTGATCAAGCATTGGATGAGACCATCCGAGTTCTTTACTGAAAACAAATGGTTTGCCCGTTTAGATTCCTTCAGTTACGCCGTTGGTGATTGCTGTGTAGCAACCTATCAATACCACTGTTTCAATGTTTTCCTGGAATCAGCTACTGGATAATCCAATATAAAGAACACACGGTCCCTTTTCATGTCGATTAAATATTGCAATAAACATGCTTCTAGATTGGCATATGTCTTGTCTTTATCTCTGGATTAGGACTATAATATCACATTCTTAATGCGCACAATCAAAATAGTTTTTATATGTAAACTGATGGCTTTCAAATACAAATATAGTGTTTGAGTATTTTGTTTTTGATTATCTCATATTTAATGGTCTTTTAATTATTTAATTATTCGACCTCATTAACAATGTTCTGTTGGCTTTACTGATAAATAAACATATATCAATTTTGTGCATTGATTCAAGAATAAACTCAACTGAAGTCTATTTTGGTTAATCGTGTATTCAAATAGTGCTTTGTATTAAACAATTATAGATTAGAAACGTGTCTTGTTTTAATTTATGTGTAAATGTTCCTGGAAGGAAGCACAATCCTCCTTAGATGCCTATTACAGCATGTCAATTCGTGATCAGTGTCATTATTGTATTTGCATTAAGTGCAGGGCTCTAGTTTTTATTTGTTTGTTTTTTTTTAATTTGAAAGGGGAGGAGAGAGGAATAGCATCTAATGAGCTTCAGTAGCCTCGAATAAACAAACGAACGAACGAAATCTTTATTTGCCCAGTGTGAAGAAATTTATTTATTTGTCTTAATTTAGAATGTTCTACTCATCCACCATCTTGGCAGAAAGTCAACAGTGTTGAAACTAAATTTCGTTTATAATTACAGCACTCAGTTTAATTTTATATTGCACTGTGTTTTTTTTTTCACGTCAAAGTGGTATTTACAGTTGAGTGTATTTGAGGGTTGTTATTTACAACACGATTTGGTGTCTGCTTATTTTTTTTAAGTATTAACAGTAGAATCATTTTCTTCTTGTGTGTTTTCTCGTATGAATTTGTTAAAGCTTATACTCTTTCCCCTTTATAAATATAGAAAAAATAGAAGTGAAGAGATATATTATTGTCCCATATGGTTCCCACGTGTATCTGAAGAGATAGAGGAAGAATCGGCCTACTGAATACACTACTAAGAAGATTACACTACTAAGATAATAACACTAAGAAGCTGACACCACTATAAAGATGATACCATTAAGAAGGTAACACTATTAAGTACATGAAACTACCAAGAAGGTGGTACTACTAAGTAGATGATACTATTAATGAAATTATACTACTTACGAAGATGATACGATGACAAAGATGACACTAATAAGTAGCTGGCACTATTAAGAAGATGACGTTACTAAGTAGATGACACAATTAAGATGATGGCACTATTTAGAAGATGATACCATTAAGAAGATGACACTACTAAGTAGATGACACTATTAAGTAGATGCCACTATTAAGTAGATGACACTATTAAGTAAATGACACTATTAAGTAGATGGCACTATTACGTAGATGCCACTATTAAGTAGATGACATTATTAAGTAGATGCCACTATTAAGTAGATGACACTATTAAGTAGATGACACTATTAAGTAGATGACACTATTAAGTAGATGACACTATTAAGAAGATGACACTACTAAGTAGATGACACTATTAAGTATATGACACTATTAAGTAGATGACACTACTAAGTAGATGACACTATTAAGAAGATGACTACTATGTAGATTACACTATTAAGTAGATGACACTATTAAGTAGATGACACTATTTAGAAGATGGCATTATTTAGAAGATGATACCATTCAGTAGATGACACTATTAAGAAGATGACACTACTAAGTAGATGCCACTATTAAGTAGATGACACCATTAAGTAGATGACAATATTTAGAAGATGCCACCATTAAGTAGATGACACTATTAAGTAGATGTCACCATTAAGTAGATGACACTATTAAGTAGATGACACTTAAGTAAATGACACTATTAAGAAGATGACACTACTAAGTAGATGACACTATTAAGTAGATGCCACTATTAAGTAGATGCCACTATTAAGTAGATGGCACTATTAAGAAGATGGCACTGTTTAGAAGATGATACTATTAAGAAGATGACACTACCAAGTAGATGACACTATTAAGTAGATGACACTATTAAGTAGATGACACTACTAAGTAGATAACACTACTAAGTAGATGCCACTATTGAGTAGATGACACTATTAAGTAGATGAAACTATTAAGTAGATGACACCATTAAGAAGATGCCACTATTAAGTAGATGACACTATTAAGAAGATGATACCATTAAGAAGATGACACTACTAAGTAGATGACACTATTAAGTAGATGACACTATTAAGAAGATGACACTATTAAGAAGATGACACTACTAAGTAGATGACACTATTAAGTAGATGACACTATTAAGAAGATGACACTATTAAGAAGATAACACTATTAAGTAGATGACACTATTAAGTAGATAACACTATTTAGAAGATGATACCATTAAGAAGATGACACTACTAAGCAGATGACACTATTAAGAAGATGGCAATATTTAGAAGATGATACCATTAAGAAGATGACAGTACTAAGTAGATGACACTATTAAGTAGATGACACTATTAAGAAGATGACACTACTAAGTAGATGACATTATTAAGAAGATGACACTACTAAGAAGATTACCACTAAGTGGTTGAGCATCGGGATGGCAACCTCATCATGTGAAACGAATTACCACAGAAACCACTGTGAATGCTTGATGCATCTTTCCTGCAAGTGGTTCAGATGCATTGGAGGCTCTATGCCCCGTAGGGAGCACAATAGAACATGATTATGAACATTTAAATTGCTGAAAATAAGAACAGAATCAGATAAACAAAAAGCGAGATCGCTTGAAAAGTATTTCTACAAAGTCAGAGCAGAAAAGTAAACTTGAATAGAAAGAAATTTATCGAACAGTAAGACTTACTGAGGAATCTTATCACAGATATATCGAACCAAATAAAATAATCACACTTCAATCAATCAACCAATCAATGAATCAAGCGGTACTCTTTAGCACCGCAAGGAGCATAGGCCTTCAACAAACACATGCCAAGTCCTCCTGTCACGTGCCATCAGCTTGTTCTTTCCATGCCTTCTTCATCATTTTCACGTCTGTATCCAGTTCTCTTCGCCGTGTGTTTTTGGTCTACCACTGCCTCTCTTACCCTGGAGGTCCCAGAACAAGGACTGTCTTGTAATGCTATCAACTTGTTTCCTCAATGTGTGTCCTACCATTGCCATCGTTTCTTCTCATCTCTTGTTTCACTGACACCTGTCTGGTCCATGTAATTATACTTCTTCAGTGCTAATATCACAACGGAAGAAGTATAAAATGCGAGTAAAAGAGACATCTAATACAGGTGTCGGTAACTGGTCAATCGCAATATACCGATAGACCAGAGGGGATGATTTGGTGATGAGAAGCGAAAAAAAAAAAGAATTAATATTTATACTCGAGAAAATCCCTCCCCAACCGGCATTTAAATCACGTGGTTATCCCCTGCATTAAAAGCACGTGGCTAGACATCGCGTTTGTCAAGACAGGTAATGCTGAGAGACATTTTAAAACTGTTCATTCTAAAACTGAAACTGGTTTTTCCATCAGACTATTCAGAAATAATTATTTTTACGTTAGATCTTTGGTTAGGTCAGTGTTTCTGAAGTAGATTCCCACAGCTCTTGGGGTTGTTGACCCCTGTTGTATAGGATTCAGACATGATATTCTAAGTCAGGAGTTCTCAAGCTTTTGCTCATGAACCCCCATGTGAGCCTCATTTACCTAAGTGCCCCCCTTCCCCCTACCCATGGTCGCTGTTAGCTGGGAAAAAGATATTACCATCTTACTGTGGCCCCTTAGAACTATGTCATGGCCTACGTTGAGAACCACCGTTCTAAGCTATGAAATCTGTTCAAAAAATGCTTAAATAGACTCTAGATATAATAACTTTCCTCTTTAACAGAATCTGGAGATCAGGGAAACTACCAAGGCCTGGAAAATGGCTATAAATAGTACAAGAAAAAGGTAAAGGTACTGCCATAGCAGATACTGACATAGGGGAGTGAAATGTTAGAGGCCTCACTATACTAGCTACATCCAGCTTTTTATGAGGCGGGTTGACAAGTCCCCTACTTCGCTGGCTTTGCCTTTCCTGACAAAAGAGCACAGCCAGGTACCAATTTACAGACGGGTAGACCGGAGAGTGAAGCTACTAGGTTTCGAAACCGGAACCCAGCAACTGTGTAGCGAGAGAAAGACCCTTTAACCGCTTAGCCAATTCGACGCTATATAATACCGTAGTAACATTTATTACACATAAGGGAGGGAAACCCGAGGCCTGTAAACAGTAAATTAATATGAAACAAATATAAAGGTATGTTATCAGGCACTCGCAGGAAATAAAGAAGTAGAACACCAGACAACAGAAAAATAACATCTGCTGTTGCCCTTAAGACGCCACAAGGCGTGATGGCCTCTGACTGCTTGGTCGGTCTTTGGCTAAGGACGGAAGAAGAAGAAGAAGATGAGCTTGCATGGCTAGGCGGGGTTGTCGCACGGAAGGTCCAGTGTTCAAATCCTGGGTAAGCCACTCATGTCTGTTGTTTTTCTGTTGTCTGGTGTTCTACTTCTTTATTTCCTGCGAGTGCCTGATAACATACCTTTATATTTGTTTCATATTAATATAATACCGTAGTGCATATTCTAAAACCAGACAAGGAGGACCATGATATAACCCCATGTAGACCAACCTCCCTAACCTCGCAATTAGAAACAATTCTACTAGAGACCATGGTAGATAGATCCCCGTGTCTATTCATAATACTAAGTAGATGACACAACTAAGAAGATGACACTATTTAAAAAATGACACTACTAAGTAGATTACACAATTAAGTAAGTGATACTATCAAGATGACACTACTAAGTAGATGACACTATTAAGTAAGTGATACTATCAAGATGACACTATTAAGTAGATGACACAATTAAGTAAGTGATACTATCAAGATGACACTACTAAGTAGATGACACTATTAAGTAAGTGATACTATCAAGATGACACTATTAAGTAGATGATATTACAAAATAGATTATACTATTAAGAAGATGACACTACTAAGTAGATGCTGCTACTAAGTAGATGATTCTATTAAATAGATGATACTACTAAGTAGATGATACTATTAAGGAGATGACACTACCACGTAGATGATACTATTAAGAGGATAACACTACCAAGTAGAAGACACTACTATGTAGATGATACTACTTAGTAGATGATACTATTAAGAGGATAACACTACCAAGTAGAAGACACTACTATGTAGATGATACTACTAAGCAGATGATACTATTAAGAAGATGACATTACTGAGTATAAAACACTACTAAGTAGATTGCATTACTAAGAAGATGACACAATTAAGAAGATGTTACTAGTTGATGACTACTTAGAACATAACAATTGTTAAAAAGATAGCAACTACTAAGAACAGAACTCCCAAAAAATCTATACACTACAACTGCGACAATGACCACTGCCAGAAGATATCAACAACATAGATGACCACCACTAAGCAGATGATGGATACCAAAAAGGTAACCACTATTTAGAAGATGGCCAGAAAGGATAATTAAAGGTTTGATAAGAGTGATCTGGCATTAATGGCAAAAGACACCGCTATATACGAGGTATATTAGGGGTTTCAAAACTGTTTCGGGCCACCGCCCCCTAGACGTATCCACAGAGCCCTCTACTCTACCTTTTAAGAAGTGTACTTTAAAATAGTGGTTCGTCCCCTAGCCTCTTAGTACCCCTTAGATAATCCCACCGCTCCCTGAGGCAATACCGCCCACTTTGAGAACGTTGATATATATCTTGAAGTACATGAAGAAGAGAAACGAGGAGGAGTGTGACAAAATTCGTCCGTTCTCTTTTTCTTTTCTTCAGTTCTCTCCGGCTGTACTTACTTGACCATCCCTTGTAAGCGCACCTTTTTATTTTCTATTTTTTACGGCGAGATGATGATGATGATGATGTGATATTTGATCACTCTCTTGCACACTCGCAACCGACCCGATTCAACAATAAAACTCTGATTCTTGAGGCAGGGGCTGTATTTATTTCTACAACCCTATCAGTGACATTTAAACACACGAAGCAAACACTAAACAAATAAACCAACAAACCAAACACCAAACAAACACCCAGCCTGTGCTCGATTGCTAATGTGCTCAAGGCATTTACAGCTTGGCTCTGGTGTCTAACTTCGTTTGTTCTCTCTGGGCGGCTTTTGCAAAATAGGCCCGTTCGCCCCCCGCTATCTCTTTATATAGGCTCTAGGCTAATCACTCAACTTTAGTGCGCTGCGCGGATTAATTGCGCCACGCAAATAACACACGCGATTATCGCTCTAGAAATAGCGAAAACACAAATAAAACCTACAGCTATTTAATATAACACACAACTATCAAATATAACTAATTTTTAGGCTTTATTATGGACTAGTAATCAATCTTCTACTGAGTCAGACTCGTCACAACCCAGCGTGCTGCGCGCACATCGAAAATATATGGGCGATAAATATGCCTTGAACATGAAGGGGGCGTCTTTACGGCCCCATCACAATTGGTCAAGGTTATCTTGTCCTATCTTATCAACTATCCCAGTTTTACCTGGCCGCTCGACGCGTTTGTTTGATTAATCGCTAACTACACGGATTAAACGTCTACATTTAGCGTCAGTCATTGTTAACACCAGACGCACTACTGGGAGGTAACAGGGTATCTTTTTTACCCCAGACGGCATAGGGCGAAAACTCAAACGTTTGTAGGGGAAGGTAGTTAATAAGCTACCCCTATCTATTCGTGAGTATAGATAGAAGAAATTGACATAAAGCCATGGTGTCCGGGTTTTCTCATAAGGATAACAGATGGTAATTGGAGATAAGGTGATAATTGCAAACAGGATGTGCCCAAATACACGGCCGATTTCACTGGGATGTCGGAAGATAACCTTTTTGTTAAAGATTAAAGCACGGGAAATAATATAACATTTTCGACCGATTGGCTTTGTGGTGGTAATCAACTACGAGAAAGTAACATCTTGGAAGAGATTATCAGTGATAGATCTGTGATGTAGTGAGTTGTTAAAAATAATAAGTAACAACGGAAGTAGCAAAATCGTATATGGTCATGAAGGATGTTCAGATTAGTTTCATAATCACATAAAAGGGAAATATCTTATGTGTCATGCAGCAATAACACTGTCCAAAACCAGGCACTGTCAATAATAGCAGGTGCTTCAAAGGGAACATCAGTAGAGGCGTTATAAGTAGCGCTAGGCATTATACCACTAGAGCTAAGGAGAAAAGAGCTGAGATTCAACTACTGGGCAAAAGTGGCAAAAGATCCAACACCCCAGCACACAAAACCTTTGATAGGGGTAACCAATATATAGGCCACATTCCATTAGACTATAATAGGTACCGTTAAGTCATGTTTTTGCCTGGGAGTTAAGTGTTTGGGATTTTCACGGGCGGGTCTAGTTTTTTATAGACACGCTTGTCAGCACATCTAAAGTTATGAGATGGTTAATTATTTGCGTGCATTTGTGCACTATATTTGAACATAATAGCTCAACTGGGTATGTTTTATTTTAAAAGAAAGAGTTTAAATAGACACGATGAGTGAATCACGAAGTTGGGGAGACAAATAGGTGAGCTGATCTCACATGTCAATCTTTTAGTTCGCGCTTGAGTGAAAATGTACTGAGTTGAAGCGAGAGAAAATATAATCTCAGGGGATTGAGTATCTGGCAGGGCTTCGGCACGGTTGGTTATGGCGTGCCGCTATTGTGTCCAAGATTTTTTTGGTATGAAGGATAACACATTCTACCTTCATGGAAGACATTCGATATTATTCAAAGTCTGGATAATGAAGAAACTAGGAATATAAGAAGTCGTCACGGTAGAGCTTCCACCGTCATTGAGATGACGGCGGTTATTGAGTTCAATCAAATTCATATGGATTATTTGTATCAACGTGCATATATCTGCTATTATAACCGGTGATGATTTGCTGTTTATGACGTCGAATTCAATATGGATTATTTGTTTCAACGTGCATATATCTGCTATTATAACCTGTGGAATTTGCTGTTTATGACGTCGAATTCAATATGGATTATTTGTATCAACGTGCATATATCTGCTATTATAACCTGTAATGATTTGCTGTCTATGATGTCGATGTTCCTGTCGTCAATAAACTGTGAATGATGTATAAACTTATTCATCTTACCCGTTGGTCCATTTCATGACCCTAACGTTACTGTTGTGTGGGTGGCATCATATTTAAACAAATCTAAGGGACCCAAGACATTCACTCAAATATTAAACACCTGTCGGCCACTATCAGTAAGCCCGACATTGCTGACATCAACCTTGTCAGCTGTGCCAGTCAGCAGCACTAACACACAGCACCCCAGTACATCAGTAACAGATACCCGTCAGGGTGGAAAACAATGGAAGAAGTAGATCATCATCCAAATCTATTTAACATGATAAATAGCAGTGCTCAGTATAAAGCAAAGATCCCACCATGGGAACTAAAAGCACCAGAAACTGTCTTCCACTTAGGAAAGGTCATAAACAAATCCAAAGACATAATCTCAACAAAACGTAAAGCACTAGAGTATATAGAACAGTATATACATAATAGCCTAACTATATATACGGATGGGTCAAAAGATAAAGAAGGAAAATTAGGAGCAGGAATATCAAAATTAAAAATGTATAAAAGATATAAAGTAACAGGTAATACATCCATCTTTACAGCAGAATTAGTGGCAATCCTAAAAGCTTTAGAAATAGTTGCAGAAAACCCACCAAATAAAACAACCATTCTCACAGATTCCCTTTCATCAGTACTAGCGATCAGAAACAGAAATGAATGTAGCAGGCTGATACCTGCATGGTCACTCCTGATACAAGTAAGTTGTAGAATGAGTCAACTCGAAACCGACACAGTGTTGGGTATACAGGTCACCTTGTCCAGAGAGTATTGGGGCTCTGACAAGGGGTAATGTTGACGTTGAGTGAGAGTGTAAATGTCAGGTGTGCGAATGCATGGACTGTTCTGTAAAGTTGACTAATAAATCAGGCACACACTCACTCATAGTTAAAAGTCACTGACGTATACTACTGTGGACGTTTTTGTTCATGGATTTAATGAGACACACACTGACATCACGGTTACGGTCACTGGAACAGGTTGACAACAACATCGTATACTTGAAAAATGGTCTGCAATATCAAATAGGCATTCGTGTCGAATATAGGTACAACTGGACTTTAGCAAACAAGCACTCATGGTCATAGTTGTCTGGCATCTCAGGCCCTAACTGACTAATCGCATCAGTTAATGCTAGCAAAAGTGTTTATCATAAAAGGCTCCCTGGTAGGACCTCTTCTGGCTAAGTATTACAGTTCGTAAATTAGCAAGTTGAATGACGACAATCTTCAACCATCAATAATAGGATTTATAATAGACAGATCTCTGTATCGTCCTTAGATAGTAAGAGCATTCCTGTTCTCAGGACGATAATCCGCTAGACCAAAAATGGGGTCAAAAATGGCTCCATCTTGCGTGAGCATCGCTCACACCGAAGTTGAATAATGAAACCTAATTGAAGGATCTGTTCCTTATACAAATGTGCATATTGGGCTCTGCATGTCCGGTAATCAATACTGCTGCATATATCAAGCTTTTGTGCTGCTAGGTAACATGCCGTCTTTATATATATTCAACAAATCATATGGACGGACGATATCACGTCTGCCCACCTAGGCATAGAAAGAGTTCAGAAAAATGTCTTCGTTACCTTAGTCATAGAAAAACACACTAGCACATATCACACGCCATCACTTGGCGTAACGAATGAACACTGGGAAAACCACTGACATAATAGTCATACAGAGAAACAATCTCCTTCCCAGAATAAGACCACAGAGACCAATCTTCGGACTTTCCTATCCGAACAGCGTTCAGCAGAACCGACATGACGGAAGCCTCGACGACAACCACACTCATTCACACATGCGCAGAAGCGAGCTTGACCCCAGAGTTCAGCTCCAAAATAGGCCGACGTTAGACATTAAAAGATATAAAGATATAAGACTAAATCGCCTTAAATAGTCAAGGAATAAACATTAACTCGGGTTATAAACCTTTTCAAGCAAGACCAATCTGTTCTGTTCAAACAAGGAACAAACCGACGTAAATCTAATTCATACGCCAGAGAAGATAACGAATATAATAAAATATAACATCAAACAAATCAAGGGTTATTTCCCTTAGATGATCAAATAAGTACCTTTCATCAGACAGATAGATATTACTTTAAACATATATTGCCTACGAAGAATCTGTTGGGAACAGACTACCGCAACCCCCCGGGGGGGGGGGGGGGGGGAAATGAAATTTTTTTCTCCAAAATACATCAAGGAGCAAGATGCATTAAGCTCCTAACGCATAAATGATGCGCAGATGCGAAATATCAGCAATTTATAACACCAAATTGAGGCAAAGTCGAAGAGATCGACATGTGAGAATTTATCTCATCATCTCAGAGAAAGTATTTCTCTAAGTATAAATATTTCCAGGGGGGTGCCACCAACGTATTCTACAATGCTGGCAATGACACAATGCATACAAAAAATTCATACAATAATTCCATATTAGGTACTATGAGTTCATGATTAACAAGAAAGAAACAAAATCAAAAGACCAGCGGTAAATATACATTAATGAACCGCTAAGTGGTGATACAATCAATATATCATATATTACAAATGTGTACCTATTTTGATATAGAAAAGAACTGTTGTAGAGTTAGAAATATTAAGTAGTCCAAGACATAACAGTTAGGTGGAATCATGTGGGCATCTAGACAAAATGTCTGCCATCACATTTTCTGAGCCACGGATAGCTCGCACCGAAAAATGAAAAGGTTGAAGAGCAATGGCGTATCGAGTTGATCTCGAGCTCTTCAAATTTTTACTTTGAATAGCTGTAAGAGCTTTCTGGTCAGTTTCCACAATGAAATGCGCGCCAAGAAGGAATCTTTGAAGTTTGAGAATTGACCAAACCATAGCCAACAATTCACGGTCTAAAACCGAGTAATTCCTTTCTGCCGCATTAAGTTTTCGAGAGATATACATTACAGGATGCAGAGTATCTGAGTACTCTTGCATTAGGGCCGCTCCGATCCCAGTGGATGAAGCGTCACTACGAAGAACAAATGTCTTATCTGTAGTAGGTAACATTAAAAAAAGTGGAGTTGAAAACATAGTTTTGATCTTATCCAGCGAGGATTGGCATTCCTGAGACCAGTGGACCATATTAGGAGACTCTTTCTTTAGTAACGAAGAAAGAGGTGCCATGATAGAGGATAGATTCGGAATGAATCGTCCATAAAATTGTATAAGACATAAGAGACTTCACACTTGCTTTTTAGTCTTAGGAATAGAGATGTTAAGTATCTTAGTGGTATTATGGTCCTCTCTCTTTAGGAAACCATGACCGACTCGGTGGCCTAGGAAAGAAATTTCGCTAAAACCAATACAGGCTTTAGAGGGTTTCGCTGTCAACTTATGCTCGCGTAAAGTAGACAGTAATTCATATAACCCCAAATAGTGATCTTCCCAAGTATCACTGAAAAGACAGATGTCGTCTAGGTATGCAATGACATCTGAACGATAAGATAGGATTCGACGCATCATGCGTACGAATGTAGCTGGGGCGTTCATAAGGCCGAAAGGCATGAAATTCCATTGGAAAAGACCCCTAGGTGTAGAAAAAGCAGTAAGAGGTTTGGCGCGTTCAGATAAAGGAACTTGCCAATATCCTTTAGACAAGTCAAGTTTAGTGAAAAAATGAGATTTAGAAAGCCTATTAGGTAGCTCTTCTAGTAAAGGCATAGGTTCAGCATCGAACTTCGTAACTTGATTCAATTTGCGATAATCAACGCAAAGACGTATGTTATTGTCTTTTTTTCGAACAATAACCATCGTTGAAGAATATGCTGAAGTGGATGGTTCAATTATTTTCAAATCTATCATCTCATCCAACTCTTTCTCAACTTGTGCTTGAAAATGTATAGGGATAGGATAAGGTCTGACCCTAATATGATTATGGTCAGTTATAATAATGTCATGTTCAATGACATGAGTATGTCCAGGAATGTCAGTAAGGACATCCTGAAATGTTTGTAACATAGCAGAAACTTGTCGCTGTTCTCCTAGAGATAAATCAGGAGAGACAGTAACGTTTTTCCATGATTCACTCAAATGAAGTGGAATCATCGGAAGAGGAAGATTTACATCCGAGAAACTCGTTTCCTCATCCTGTATTACGGACAGTGATGAGTAATGACCATGCTGGACTGGAGGATCGTCCGTTGCCTGGAAAATAGGCTGTAAATAATCTGGACGTTCATTGAATTCCGTAAGCATGTTGATGTGGAAGGTTTTATGCTTCCCGTCAATATCGACAATATAGTCAACATCGGAAATTTTCGATATTATATCGTACGGACCTTTCCAAGAGATAAGAAGTCTGTTTTCCCTACAAGGTAGCAAAACAAATGCTTTGTCACCAGGACAAAGTTGTCGTAAGCATCTTTTCTTATTGGCAAATTGCCTTGCCTTCTGTTTAGCAAATTCAGAAGAAGTTGAAAATTTGCATGCTTCGATAATCTTTTGTCTAAGCGCGATGACATATTCGTAAGAGGATTTTGTGTCATCGTTAATATTATCAGCGGTTATAAGATCATGAAGCAAAGACATAGGGCCGCGCGGTCACGCGCCAAAGACAAGTTCAAAGGGAGAAATTCCTGTATGTTCATTGGGGACCTCTCTGTAAGCGAAGAGGGCCGCAGGTAAAACCCTGTCCCAATCTTGAGGATGATCCTCAGTTATCTTCCCAAGTAAGTTTTTGAGTGTTCTATTAAGGCGTTCGACCATCCCATTAGACATTGGGTGATAGATACTACTCAAAGATCTTTCTATCTGCAGAGTAGACATTACTTGAGACATGGTATCCGATATCAGTTGGGTGCCATGGTCTGATAATATTTCTCCGGGGAATCCCAGACGAGAAAATATGAGCCAAAGAGCATCTGCAATATCGGCAGCAGTAATGCTCTTCAGAGGAATAACCTCTGGCCAACGTGTGCACATGTCAACACACGTCAAGATAAACTGATGTCCTCTGGCAGACTTGATCTTAAACGGACCAATAATGTCAATTGCCATTTTCTGAAACGGCCGAATAGGAATATCTGCAGCCTGAATAGGTGCAGCATGGCGTGGACCTTTAGATTTGACTTCTTGAATACTTTGCAAGATCGACAATAAATCCGTATGTCTTTGTTTACGAAAGGCCAAAAGAAAGCCGCAAGAACTCTTGACTTAGTACGGGAAAACCCATATGTCCAGCACACTGAGAGTCATGAGTGTACTGCAAAATTTTAACTCTCATATTCTTGGGTACAAGAATCTGAGAATGAATGGACTTAGCGGAGTCCTGAACCATACGTACAAGTACGCCATTCTTCATTGTAATCCAAGATTTATGATTTGTATCTTTATTTTGATCACCTTTTGTTGCAAGAGTGAAGAATTTCTTTAAAGAGGGATCATCTTCCTGTTGTTTTATAAATGAGTCACGAGAAATTACCAAGGGATCATCTTGGTTATGCGCTTCATTATCTTCAGTAAATGAGGTTGGAGGCATATTGAGAGCTTGAGCTCTAGTGACTACTGCATTAGCAGTTTGCAAATTTTGATGTTCCCAAACAGCAATTTGCTGCGGAGTGCATTCTTTGACTCCGTGAATACGACCGATGATAAGATCAGCGATCGGATTCGGCAGAAGACATGCGTGTACATCTCCTGTAAAGAAAGGAGTAGCAATCTTAATGATAGCAGTAGAGTACTTCTCCAAGGTGCCGCCGAATGTTACACATTTGACTACTTTGCCTGTGGCACGGGAAGTATCTACGAGTGACTGCCTAACACCAATGGTGGTGCATCCAGAATCAAAAAGAACTGAGACTGGATTGTCATTTACTAAACCTTTGTGTAAGACAAGAGAACCTCTTCCATCATGCGTGACTGACGCAGGAAGAGCGGGAAGAGGATGGCCACAACTTAAAGTAGACACCGTAGTTGGTTCAAATAATGTCTTGCATTGGGGGCACTGAGATGCTCTCCCAAAATCAAAAGCAGAACATGCCATATTATTAGAGTCTTTATTATTATTAGTCTGATTACAGGCTTCATGGGACTCTTGCTGTGCAGAGTTTGCCTGAAAATGTGATTTATGTCTTTTGTATTGTGATCTACCTCGATTATTATTGCCTCTGCAATTATTATTGTTTCCCCTATTGTAACCCCTATTTGGGTTTGAGTCATAGTTTTCATGGCTACAATTATCATGCTCATTATAATGAGAATCTCTGTAAGTCTGGTTCTGTTGTCTCCATGTTGGATAACTTGGATAGTTCCTATTATGACTCCCCCTGCGGAAATGTCTATAGTTTTGACAACCACTGTATCGAGGGCTGTCAGCCCGTCTCCAGTTCTTCGAAGAAGAACCTTGATATGATTGGTTACCTTGATTTTGATAACTATTGGAGTTACCCTTTTTATCAAACCTATTTTGAGCTCCTTGAAATTTGTGTGAGTAATTAGGATTGTATGGTGTTGCTGAAGCAACTGGCATACTCTCCTTAATCTTAGTGTTGCCAAAAGTCACGTCAGGGTGTGCAGTGACATATTGGGAACAATATTCTTCCATTTGTTTTTGTGTTTTGGGTTTACGCTCATGTAGAAATTCAAGGAATGGTTTATTTATAGAAGACATAATCTTGTCTCTAAGCAACAAGTCCATAAGTGCTTCATATGTTTTTTCTGTTTTGGATAACTCAATCCATCGTGTAAATGTAAGACGTTCTTTTGCAATGAATTCTGAGAATTCTACACCTGTCTCAGGTACCATCGTCTTAAACAAATGACGATAACCTTCTTCCGTCAATTGATATTTTTTTTTATCAAGGCTGCTCTATGAACATCATAATTATCTTTATCAGCCTCTTCTACCAAGCTTAAACTAGTCAGAGAATCACCTTTCAAATTCTCTGATAACTGATTAGCATATTGTGATTTATCCACATTATGAGTTCGACAAGAACGTTCAAATCTATCCAGCCAGAATGTTATATCGTCACTGGAAGGATTGAACGCTGGTAGCTTGACCTTATAAGTAGAAGGTTTACCATTATTACCAGATGACTGATTAACACTACCCATATTTGTCAATTTCAATTTCTCTATCTCAAGAGCTAATAGTTTCTGTTCATGTTCCATCTTTGCTTTTTCTCTTCTTTCTTCAGCTTCTATTCTTTTATTTTCAGCTTCTCTGTCTAGCTGCATTTGCATCTTTTTTTCTTCTGATTCTCTGTCTAATCTTTTTTGTTCAGCCTCAGCTTCTCTTTCTAATCTTTTTTGTTCAGCCTCAGCTTCTCTGTCTAGTTGCATTTGCATCTTTTCAGCCTTTTGTGCCTTGGCAAACTGAGCAAGTGCAAACTCTTCTAATTTCTCTTCAGTTTTGCCCAAGGCTATGCCTTGCTTGATAAAGTGTTCTAAAGTCGACATAATGTCTAATAATGTGAGACTAGTTACTTGAAATAATAATGCAATCTATCTCAAAGTAAATAGAAACAAGTTCTAAGTAAACTTGATTAATCAGCTCACTTTATCCCAATCTCTGTGGGAAACAAGCCTTTAATAAGGTCTTGTATAATCAACTGTATAATAATAATAATCCACTACCAGTTGATTTTATTACACAAGTGCACTACACAGCTAATAGTGCATGATCAAATATATCCATAAATAGCATATGTCAACCAACAACATAAACAAAGGACAATAATAAAAGACAATATGAAAACATTCGCAGGAATCAAATAAATCAAATAGGAAAATCGAAGAAAATTATCACAGAGCCTGTGATGATAACTGCGAGATAATAAACAACACAAATGACGTCACAGTGTATAAATATAAAAGGTGTATGAAATTAAATGAAAGGAAAGGGAAGACCTACAAATACAAACAAATCAAAACAGAAAAATTTCACAAAAACAACGATGAGAAGAACAACACGTCACAACTAACAAAAATAGCAACAAATTGTCGCTAGTAAATTTTCACTTAAGAAAATTTACAAGTACCTACAGAAAACGCTCTCAATAGAAAACCTCTGTCACGTGGTATATTTTATAGAGAGTCACCTGCCCAACCAACCCGCGAACAAATACACAACAATATCACATGTAAACAATTAAACATAAATACATATAACATGTAATGGAATGTAATGTGTTGCAAATAAGGCTCAGTTATTATCATACAATAGTACTGACAATTAATTACTAATTTATCCTGGCCTTAACTATTACAATGTTCAACACACCAATAATAGGATTTATAATAGACATATCTCTGTATCGTCCTTAGATAGTAAGGGCATTTCTGTTCTCCGGACGATAATCCGCTAAACCAAAAGCGGGGTCAAAAATGGCTCCATCTTGCGTGAGCATCGCTCACACCGAAGGTGAATAATGAAACCTAATTGAAGGCTCTGTTCCTTATACAAATGTGCATATTGGGCTCTGCATGTCCGGTAATCAATACTGCTGCATATATCAAGCTTTTGTGCTGCTAGGTAACATGCCGTCTTTATATATATATTCAACAAATCATATGGATGGACGATATCACGTCTGCCCACCTAGGCATAGAAAGAGTTCAGAAAAATGTCTTCATTACCTTAGTCATAGAAAAACACACTAGCACATATCACACGCCATCACTTGGCGTAACGAATGAACACTGGGAAAACCACTGACATAATAGTCATACAGAGAAACAATCTCCTTCCCAGAATAAGACCACAGAGACCAATCTTCGGACTTTCCTATCCGAACAGCGTTCAGCAGAACCGACATGACGGAAGCCTCGACGACAACCACACTCATTCACACATGCGCAGAAGCGCGCTTGACCCCAGAGTTCAGCTCCAAAATAGGCCGACGTTAGACATTAAAAGATATAAAGATATAAGACTAAATCGCCTTAAATAGTCAAGGAATAAACATTAACTCGGGTTATAAACCTTTTCAAGCAAGACCAATCTGTTCTGTTCAAACAAGGAACAAACCGACGTAAATCTAATTCATACGCCAGAGAAGATAACGAATATAATAAAATATAACATCAAACCAATCAAGGGTTATTTCCCTTAGATTATCAAATAAGTACCTTTCATCAGACAGATAGATATTACTTTAAACATATATTGCCTACGAAGAATCTGTTGGTAACACAGGCCAGATATTATAGTGGAAATAATACAGGTAAATAAATATCTACACAATGCAGGATGCAGTCACACTAACATGGATACCAGCACATGTTGGGAAAGCAAGAAATGAGCTTGCAGACAAAGAAGCAAAAGGGGGAAGAGCTAGTTATAACAAAATCGAAGTAGGATTAGGAAGTTTGAAATTAAGAGCTTAATTGCCCAAGCAATAACTAAAGAGTGGATAATAGCATGGGACCAAAGAAAAAAAGGAAGACACTCATATAATATCTTGAAAAAACCAAGCAAATAATGTCAAGTACAAGATGAACTAAAAATACCAATCAAATAAAAAAAACTGTTAAGGTCCAAGCTTGGAACTGGATATTTCATGATAGAGGATCCTTCTTCTTCTTCTTCTTCCTCGTTCGTCCTGAAAAGGACGGTGGTTGCGTTGTGTCTGTTTACGCCTAAGCTGTGATATCTGCACCTTTCGGTCGACACATCCGACTTCTGCACGGCATTTTTTAGGACCGGGTTTGCCTTCCCATTGCGATCCACACTCGCTCAGCCAGACTGCACTGCTGCAGACTGTTTCCAGGACCACCACTGATAGAGGATCCCACATGCAAAGAGTGTCAAGAACCAAACACCATCAGCCACTTTCTGGTGGACTGCACAAAATGTGACCAGCAGAGGTAAAACATTACGACATACTGTAGTAATCACAAGGTAGAAATGAGTGTAGAAAATCTGTTATGCACTAAGACCCCATCAGAAATACAAAAGTTAATAAAACACTATTAAAAAAAACTATCATATAAAAAAAAAATCCCCAAAGAGTCTAAAATTAATGTTTATAGTAAAATCTGCAAGAATAATCGCTCATTTCAGTAAGATTTTAGTCATAAAATGATAATAAATAAACCCGCACTATTTTGTCTGACGGTGATGCTCTCACACGCCAGCAACGCTGCCTTTTGTGCAGTGCTAAAGCCTATAGAACGATCCCACGGTAAAAATCTAACACGCGTTTTAGTTTCGGTTTCGAAAACGTACTACCAATATTTAACATTTTGCCAGATCTGCTGCATACATTCTGCAGCCAAGACTTATAATTAACGATTTTGCGGAAGTGTGCCGCAAAATAACTATCTGAATTAACGTATTCTGTCAACTTTAACGCAAAATTTAGTAGTAATCCTTACATTTTTTGGTAGTGTTACACGATACAATACAAATTATTAACGCCAATTCTTAACCCGCCACGCCAACACCCCACCTCGCTTGACAGTCCGCCATGCATATATATATATACGCTGGAGCAAAGCCAAAAGATGCAAAACACGCAGACAATTTGATTGCCTCCTCGCGGTAATGTTTCTGACGTCACAAAAACAAGTTAGTTATTTGAAAAATACATGCTAGCGAGAGGGGAAGAAGGCGGTCTTGTGTAAAATATTTATTTGACGATTGCCGGTGAGAAAATTAAAAATCTAAAACCATAATGAAACTGAACATAAAAATCATATGGTAGTATAGCTTAGAGTCCACTAAGCAAGAATGTGTTTTAAATAATATGATAGTCCCAGTATTAGCCAAATTAGAGAAAATACTAAATGTCTACGGACGCACGATCAGACAGACTGTGGTTCCTGCTTGTTTTTTTCATAACGTTAGTGGGGACACCGGCTTAGAAGGGAGGCATTGAGGTAAATTCAAATTCGCTTGGGTAACAAGAGTATAGGAGGAGAGGGGAGCGGTAGGAAAAGTGTTACCAAAAACTAACATCGTTTTGTATTGGCATAACTAAAGCAGACTTGCCAATCGACTACCAGACGCAGAGTATGTTTGGAATTAATTTTGTTTTTCAAAAAATGCATTTGAATTCTGGTAGTCGCAAGCTTTCGATTGGCCAGTGCTACTAAATATTAGCAAAAAGCTTTCACTATTCATTGCCAGTTGAACTGTATTTTTTATTCAGATACGCTGAGAACAGCTGTGATAAATTTAAAAGTAAATTAAATAACTAAATAAGTATTTCACAGTCTGGACGAAGCAGAAGAAACTGAGGCCATTTCTTTGCAAAGTCAGCGTCATTTGTTTATATTTCTTGATTTGTGAGGTTTTGTATCCTGTTGCCAGCTGGTGACAGGAAACCTGAGGAGTGACGATAACTCCAAGAAGTCTCCGACACTTCATGTATGCTGTCAAGAGATAACAGCAGGAGCTTGGGCGTGTGACGTGATATCGATATTTCTGCAACTACACACTATCTTATCATTCAACAAGAAACACCAGGTGATATGTTAAGGACCTGTATATATCTGACAGTTTCGGTTTAAATAAACCTTGGTATTTCAAATCATACTCAGGAAGTTGATGGGGTATGATGATAATACAGCCCCTCATACACAGTGACTCTCCCTCTTAGAAGAATAAAGTGTAAACAGTGAACATTCCAACAGGAAAGACATATATTAACTTTGTAGTTATTTGGGCAGATTGTCCACACAATTTTAGTTAATCTTTTATGTAAACTATCTTGTCCTCATTTTCAAAGACCTGTCCAAACGATATGACTGGACAGGCAAAATAAATTGTACAAAAAATTATCAAATTTAAAGAAAAACTTAACCACAGGTTTTATTCACTTCCTCATAGAAACTTAAAGTGTTTTTGTGTTGTGTACCATCATTTCATTTCTCCCCTAGACACTAGGTACATCATACACCAGACACTAGAGCCAAAATAGTGACCGTGTGAGATCTAGGGAGGTAGCGTTAGGTTCCCTGCACATAATTCATCATCATCATTTATAAAGTCAGGGGCCTACATGTGCTTGACCTCACACGGTTAATACATACACGGATTTCATTCTTTTAGGATACCATCATAACCTCCCCAGCAAAATCTAACTTTGCTACAATGTTCAAGTATGGTAAAATTCTGTAGAAGATGAAGTGGTTGATGGAAGCGGAGGTCGCCTCATTCTCATATCAGGAGACCCAACACTCAAAAGAGGCATTTGTTTCCCTCTTAGTTTATGAACAAGTTGCTAGCAGTCGACGCCAGACACCAACATCAGACGGGTCTTAAAGACGCATGACAATCTTTGTAGTTATCCCAGCCATACTACATGGGACCTGCTACTGCCACCACATTTGATTACTGATGAGGAGAATGTGGAAAGAACTTGAGTTGATGGCACGTGACAGGAGGACTTGGAATGTGTTTGTTGAAAGCCTATGCTCCTTTTGGAGTGGAGGGTTATGAATGAATGAATATGAAGAGTAATCTTAAGCGAAGGTTGATACCTTTAAAGACCCTCAATTTATACTCTAAGATTGGCCATTGTTGGGCCACTACTGCAGAACAGGGGAGACAATACCGTCACAAAAAGGAAGAAGAAGCTGTGAATAAAAAGGTAATTGGGTAGAAAGAGAAGAAGAGGCAGAAGAAAGAGATGAAAGAATTAATTGGAAGCGTAAATAGAAAGAAACAATAGACACAATTTAAAACAAAATGATAGGATAAAGATGAAAACGCAAAAGAAAAAGGTGATAAAGAAGAAGATGTAGATGAATTTGCAGCAGTGGCAGAAGAATGTGATAAGCAGAGGCGTCACTAGGGTTGGTATCACCCGGTGCGGTAACCCATGGTGTTACCCCAATGGACCTTCTCCCGTACCAGACCATACAGAATCCTTAGTAATGTTTTTTGTACAAATGTTACTTGTAAATGCATATGGAAATATACTCATAAATGAAATAATACTTAAAAAATAAACATGAACAAATACACTAGCATTTCAGCACTTAGTGAACATCTCGACTAAATCATAACTTTCCTTTCCTGGCCTTCAAAGCTGCGAACGTGTGAATCACTTCATCGAAATCAATGCCTTTCGCCAACTCACTTTCAATTGATAATATCGCAAGATCGGAATGCCTTGACTGTCCCATGCTAGATCGCAAATAGTTCTTTATAAGTTTCAGCTCTGAAAAGCTCCTCTCACATGAAGCCACAGACACTCAGATTGTCAGAAATAATTTTAGGCTTAGTGAAAGGGTTGGGAGAGATTCTAGGAAGTTCCATTCAGCTATGAATGTCAAAACGTCTAATATTGCCCAATCTTTGGCTTCTTCCAGATCAATCTCTGCTGCTTTCAGGTGCCTTCTCAGCCTTGGTATTTCTTTTAAATGCGCACTCTCGGATACCTCATCATAGAAAGTGGTCAGTTTTGGAATGGACACCTTTAACTCTTCTTCAGTGGCACATATGAGACTCTTTGCTGGAACAGCCTCAAACATGGCTGCTACTTCCTTGATGACTATTGATCTCATCTGGAGTTCAGAATGAAAGCGATCAATGCACTCAAACATCGCCCTCCTATTTTCTTCTTGCAGAGTGAGTCCAGCATCGCTTGCTTGCTCCCCTGCGATCCTCTTATTAAACCTAGTTCTTCTCTCTACTGCAATTCCATATTCGTCTGATTTTAAAAGCGCCTGCTCAATTGCGTGCTCCACTAGGTGACTGTGCATGCTCCACTAGGTGACTGTGCATGCTCCACTAAGTGACTGTGCATGCTCCACTAGGTGACTGTGCATGCTCCATTAGGTGACTGTGCATGCTCCACTAAGTGACTGTGCATGCTCCACTAGGTGACTGTGCATGCTGCACTAGGTGACTGTGCATGCTCCACTAAGTGACTGTGCATGCTCCACTAGGTGACTGTGCATGCTCCACTAGGTGACTGTGCATGCTCCACTAAGTGACTGCGCATGCTCCACTAGGTGACTGTGCATGCTCCACTAGGTGACTGCGTTCCTCGTGCAGAAAAAGTCTTAGCGCCTCTAGCTTTTTCACCACCTTGTCGAGAGTTAAGCCCTTAGTCTGCAGGTACTGCTGTGTAAGATTAACTTCCTGAAGTACATCACACCAGAAGTACAAGTATATATTTATAAAACATAATAAATTTCTGCTGAAACACTGCACACACATTTTATAGACAGTCATTTTGGTGTCACCCACTCAGCTGATCACCCCCTCTGATGGTGTCTGCACCCCCCTAGTGACGCCTCTGGTGATAAGCATAAAGAAGAATAAAATCATCATATCATTACTTATCCTTTTATTTACCTGTGGAACAGTGGGTTGATATTGTTACTCATCACTGGTTTCCCTTTTAACTTGTCTTCTTCAGCTCTGCCAGTGATATTTTGGTTGCCTTAGTAACCAATCTTTTCCAGGTTCTTTTGCCTCCGCATTCTTCTCTTCCCCCGTGGATCCTGTCTGGAGGTATGTCTATTTATAAGAAACAAATGGATTATTGCTCTCCTCAGGTATATCGTAACAGACGACTAATATGCGGTTGTGCATGGAACTTGCAACCTCAGCATCTAAAACTAATTGTTACAGACGCCACCGCAGCAAGACCACATGAGTGGGTTGGTGTATGTTTACTGGAGAAAGGCTGCAGTTGTAATTGTATGTTAAATAAGGAGAGAAAAGGGAAATGATGTTGTGAACAATAGACACATGTGGTATGTAAGTATAACCATTCTCAACCATGGATAGGACACACGGAACAAAAAGAGTCTCGTTTTTCTATTGTCTTTGCAAAGCATACCCCCATGCTACTTTTGACTTTTGTTGTGCTTTGTATGAGACGTATCTCATGGGAAGAGAAGAAAACAAATAAAGAACACTATTTATTTTTTTTTTGTATTTTTTTTTAAATATTTTTATTAATGATGAAAATATCCCGTTCAACCTCAGATGGGTTATAAGGAGATTAAAATTAGACAGCTTAAATGGTTTGACCATTGAAAAAAGACATATCACCTTGCAGACGACCATAATGGAAAGCAGAGTTTAATGCAAACGATCAATGATGGTGTGAGGAGAAGGGGTGGTCTGATAGGGTGCTCGTGTGGATGATGGCAGACAATTGGTGGATTTGATATAATCTCGGACACCTCAGGGCTTTTTTCACCCCATGTTAACAGCAGGGCAATTATTTTATTTTGTGTGTTTGCTTGATTATTTGTTTTATATTCGTTTGTTTTTTGTTGTTGTTTTTTTTTTGTTTCTAGGAAACGGGAGGTCACACAAAAACACTCAGACATATTTGGTTTTGATTTACTCTTTTTTGACTGTGTGGATGGGGGAAGAAGGTACTATATTTGGGTATTGGAATCCTGATTTTATTTTCTTGAATTTATGACACCGTATATCCTAATTATAACCCATCAAGGGTTGAACGGGATACTTTATTTTAAAAAAGGCAAACTTGCAAGAGGGAGACAACTCTGTAAGTGGAAAGATAACATCAAGAGATGGACAGGAAAGTGTCTATCAGAGTGCACCATCAAGTCAAGAGACAGAAGACGTTGGAGATCCATTGAAGCCGACCTTCGTTGTGGAGATGGCAGCTGATGATGACGTGCTTTGTTTTATTTGTCTTAAATCATTTCTTTTACAGTCTATCTTCTTTATTTACGCACTAAATAGCACCACAAAAGAACACACACGATGCATAAGAGACAGTGACTCGGATATTTCTCACAATGCGTGCGGTAAAGACCTTCCGCTAGTGAGAAATGTGAATACAGGGCTCTTAAGTAAGTTCTGTGTGAAGTTTGTATTCAATCCATAGGTAAACCAATTCAAGCTTTTCTTAAATGATTTCTAGGTACTGAGGGGATCAAAAAATATTGTATCAGTAGCAGACATACCAGATAAATGACCATCACCGCGTCACTGCTGTTTCTTTGATCTCATATTTTTCTTTTCCCTCAAGGTATGCCCAAAATATAATGGCAAATCTCATTCAGAAGCGAATGTCAGGGAGCACAAAACAGAAGCTGCACGAGGATCCTGATTTGCACAACTCGGCTCTAGGTTGTGAAACTGCTATCTGCGAGAATGTCGGACGATAATTTCTCGCAATACCCGTGGCGTGTATGCGGTAAGTTAATGCATGGGTTATATAAGATATGGTCGCTTGATTAAGCTCACAACAATCTCCTGCATGAGTATGGAGATATAAGCAGCTAATGCAGCCCACTGATGTCTGTCGGAAACTCCATCAACCAGCGCAGTTTTGTGTCAAAGCTTCGGATGGCCAAATTGGATGGCTCCAGCATGAATCTAAAATATCAACAGAAGCCTCGAATATGCTGGAACTGGTGTGGATCTACTGTCCTGGTCATGCAGGAGTACGCAGCAATGAGAGAGCTGACAGACTAGCTTACAGAGAACCCATAGTGGAGACATTGGATAAGGATTCGGGAGAAATACTAAAGACAATTATTAATCACCTGCTAGAGAAAGACTGCTGGAATCGATGTATAAACAAGACACCGGAATTTGGCATCAAGTGTAAGTCAAGAGAGAATGACATATGAAAGGCGCATATATATATATGTGTATGTGTGTGTGTGTGAAAGGAAAAAAAAGGATCTCGTTACACGCCCATTGAGGCATATTGGGAATATGGTGTTAGGCCCATATTTTCTTGACCATCGGCACACTAGGGGTGATGTGGTCAGCATGAGGCTGGGTCGACCCCAGAGCCGTTTGCGGTCTTAAAAATTCCACCTCAACAAGTGATTTTAAAGTCTTTGCCCAACATTATACTTGAATAACTAAGCACTCTGGAAATGGCACACAAAAGCATAATTTTAAAATAAAAGAATAAAAGCAAAATTTATAAAATAAAGAATAAAAGCATAATTTATAAAACTAAAACTGGTGTCTAGTCATAAAAATATATTGTTTGAATGAACTTAAATGTCAGGATCACAACTACAGAATGTATTCACAGAGTTAGAAAATTAGATTGAACGATGTGTCATTAATATGGTTGTTATGTTGAAGTCTAAAAATGTAAACTCTATTGTGTTAAAACTTAATAAATTTTGCTTTCATATGCCATTAACAGCATGTTTATATATATATATTGTCAAGTGCTTAGCTGTGGGTGCTCATTGACAAATATGTATTATATTACACATGGAGCGACAAACATGGCTCGTTATACACAGCTAATGTTAACTCACTGAACTCCAACACGTAGGTACGATATCCGACAACTTTATGTCACAAACTTGAGCATAAACACAATAACACAGGCAGACTGCCGCTTTGGCCATAAATCACAAGAAAAGCACAATGTATGATGTGCATAATTGAAACATCTAATGGAACGAATTTCACTATATCTCAATATATTTTCTACTTTCCTTCATCCAATTCGCCTTCACTCTCCACATATCTCTCCTCGCTCTAATCTCTCTCTCGAATCCCTTTTCACGCATAACCCTTCTCACACCTGACCAGTCTTCACCACCACTTCGTTCACAACAACTCAGTCATGCCCGTGAACTCGGCATTAGCGCTTACTGCTACTAATGCGTTCATGCCCACAGTCAAACTTAACATTCACTCACTTCAACTCACAACTTACATAAACACATCTAGGTTCCGTCGGAGCATGAGTACTGACATTCATTCTATAAACCGTTCGTGAAACACACACTCACACACACGCACACATACACGCACACACACACACACGCACGCACACACGCATGCGCACGCACGCACGCACACACACACACACATATATATATATATATATATATATATATATATATATATATATATATATATATATATATATATATATATATATATATATATATATGTTACAGGGGCGCTAGGGGTTCCTCACACCCAAGACCCGTGCACCAAGAAAATTTATAAAGGATCGTTTGACAGGGGTTGCAATTATTGGTTGCTTGCAACCCTCTCAGCAGCAGACTTAACAATTCAAGCAACCCAAAGCCTTATGCAGATCAACATTTAATTCTACCGAACAGAACCGAACACCAAACAAACAATCCAACAAACACCCAGTCAGTGTTCATAGACTGTCTGAAAAATAATAAATAAAACAACGTCTAAGTGAACATCAATAGCATGGATAATAACACTTACCATACAGAAAACATGCGCCCACGTGACATCATCAACTATCTCACACACTCATGCGTGTCGCCCAATGCGACTAGTATGGTGTTGTGCATGAGGCTGGCAATCGCACCGGGTAACATAGGTTGCTACCGAAACCACTACTGCAAAAGCATCTGAATGCTCCATGCTGAGGTAAACCACACCGGTGGCCCCATGCTCCCTCAGGAGCGGAGAAGAGAAATATACATCTGGTACGCCCGCGTGCTCTCACAAACCATTGTTCACACAACAATAATAATCAACTGGACATAAAATAATATTCTTCAATACATGTACAACAAATAATCTCAATAATGAGAATTAACTACTACCTCTCAACCGACCCACATCAATACTCGTTCCCGCACTCTGAACATGTCGTAAGTGGCGACTGGTGCGCCTGGCCACAAACGTGTCATATGTGACCCCTGACGAGATTGGGAACTCATCACATGAAACACATTATTACAGGAACAAATCACTGCCATAGCATATAAATGCTTCATGTCGGCTTGTGATAGACACCAGTCACATTGGTGTTCCCATGCTCCGCCGGGAGCAACCAGAGAAACACATGTCTCAACAAAGGAGTGGCCTCACGCTCTCCAGAAATCTAAATACATATTCTCACCTCACAGTAACCCATTAAATATACAGTAGAATTATCAATAAACGTGAAATACACTAAATTACTCTTACATAAAGAATACAATATAATTATTCTCGACTTAAGCCAAACTGGGACTAAATACACAACGTGTGCTCGGCATAACATATTATAGGTTTACCACGCGGAGCGTGTTTAATCAGACTCGCTATCGCCGCCTTTTATCACCACGAGGCTACTATCTTGCGATCCTTAATCTTATCTAAATTCAAGTAATAGATGCTTCTCTGTCCAGTTTCATGTATAAAACACTCTTACTAAATTTGCCCGGTCTGATGGATGAAATACTTGATACTAAATTCTCACATCTGGATTTAGGCTTTGCGTGCCTAATAAAACCTATCAAACATTATTTTCACTCATCTATCATTTCTTCAAGACTAAATCATAATGTCCTAAAAAGACATTTCCTTTGGAAACACATCTATCTATTTCACTAAACATTAAAATAGCCACATCGATATAATTTCAGAATCCTAGAAAACTAATGCTAATTTAAATTAACTCACGTGCTCAAGGCATTTACAGCTTGGCTCTTGTGTGTCTTCTTAGTCTGTTCTCACTGGGCGGCTCTCTCAAACATAGACCGGTTTCGCCGCTTGCTACCCCTTTTTATAAGCCCTGGCCTAACCACTCAATTTACTGCGCGCTACGCGGATTAATCTGCGCCACACAGATAACACACGCGATTATTGCTCCAGAATGCATGAAAACACAGATTTACACAACTAGAGCAAAAACACAACTAATTCGTAGGCTTATTATGGCCTTGTAATAAATCGGCTTGAAGATAACGTGATCAAAAGGCACTAAACCACATAGACAATATAACTGCCCAGATGGGGCCAGCGCCTAGAACGACAGACCTCAAGATGGCGCTGTCACATATATATATATATATATATATATATATATATATATATATATATATATATATATATATATATATATATATATATATATATATATATATATATATATATATATATATATAAATTTTCCGTAAAGTATTTTAACATGTTTATATATAGACATATACAAACGTTCCTAAATATACACGTTTGCAAACAGATAGCTACAAACAAGCACACTTCCGTGCAGACATTTTTGAAAACATTTAGAGCTACATATACCTTGTGTGTACCGAATAATCTGTGCTTTCTTGCGTAACTTCCGAATTCTTGACTTGCTTCTTCTCTTGTCTTCACGCAAACCAAAGTGTCTGCTGAATGTAACTGCCTACTACCAAACTCTTTAACCACAGGTCTGGGTTTAGCTATTGGAGAAGCCCTGCGGTACAGCTATAGTCGCAACGTAGTTGGCCTGTGTTCTACTATGGCCATTACCTATATTATATCTCATGGAGTGGCCCGAGGATTATCGGTAAGATAACATAACGTTCTTTGTCACTGTAACTTGTACTCTTCTCTTTCTCTGCCTCCTGCTTGATACGTCAGAAATGATGGTGATGCTCTGACTAACCAGAAGACATCGCGAAACTGGCGGGAATGAAAGCGGAAAATGAGGAAATTCTCAAACGCATTCAAGTCGAGAGACAGATAATCTCGGACACGACAAAGTCAACAACACGAAACAAGGAACAATCAACAGAAAAATCACCAACTGAAATACTAGAGTACCTTCTGCCAACCATAATCAACAGAACTCTACACCAGATGGAGCTAAGAAAGACGACGCAACTAGTAAACACCACAAATAAACACAAACATGACAAACCAAAAACACATTCCGATCTAGAGTCCTGCTAGTAGCCCTTTTAAGGACTAGAACTTTTCAGGGCTGCCAGCAAACTTGCGAGAATATGTGGAAAAACAATAGCAACATATTAGCCAAAAAAAAAAAAAAAAAGAACACGAATTGATCGAACCAAAAACCTTCACAATTTTGGAAGCAAGCAAACGCAGCGGCGACTACAGACAGCAACTAAGGACCCTTTTCAGGACCCGCCCTTTTCAGGGATAACATCGGGCTAGCATAAAAAATGGAATAACACAATATTCCTAATTATAACCGGAAGGTTGAACAGGGCATTATAAGCGCTAAGTTGAAGCAAAATGAAGATGCTCTGTCACTATAGTAAATAATGTGGTGTAGCCGGAGAAATAAATTGTTCAGTTTATAGTTTTTTTACCAAGTGTAGTTCCCGGAAAGGGGGGGGGGGTCTCTAAAGAGATACAGAAATAATATACCTACTGAAACCCTGAGGCATGTCTTTCAAGGCGACTAATATAAGGTTGTGCAAGGAGCTGGCAACCCCATCATGTACAACAAACAATTTGTGGCTGACGTCACCGCTGCAACAGCATGTGTAAGTGAGAAGCGTAAAGAATAAATTATGATGGTAGTTAATGTGATGATATTCAGTGTTGATCTTAGTTAATGTGATGATATTCAGTGTTGATCTTAGTTAATGTGATGATAGTCAGTGTTGATCTTAGTTAATGTGATGATATTCAGTGTTGATCTTAGTTAATGTGATGATATTCAGTGTTGATCTTAGTTAATGTGATGATAGTTTTGATCTTAGTTAATGTGATGATATTCAGTGTTGATCTTAGTTAATGTGTTGATATTCAGTGTTGATCTTAGTTAATGTGATGATATTCAGTCTTGATCTTAGTTAATGTGATGATAGTCTCGATCTTAGTTAATGTGATGATATTCAGTGTTGATCTTAGTTAATGTGATGATAGTCAGTGTTGATCTTAGTTAATGTGATGATATTCAGTGTTGATCTTAGTTAATGTGATGATATTCAGTGTTGATCTTAGTTAATGTGATGATAGTCTTGATCTTAGTTAATGTGATGATATTCAGTGTTGATCTTAGTTAATGTGTTGATATTCAGTGTTGATCTTAGTTAATGTGATGATATTCAGTGTTGATCTTAGTTAATGTGATGATAGTCTCGATCTTAGTTAATGTGATGATATTCAGTGTTGATCTTAGTTAATGTGATGATAGTCTCGATCTTAGTTAATGTGATGATATTCAGTGTTGATCTTAGTTAATGTGATGATAGTCTCGATCTTAGTTAATGTGATGATATTCAGTGTTGATCTTAGTTAATGTGATGATAGTCTCGATCTTAGTTAATGTGATGATATTCAGTGTTGATCTTAGTTAATGTGATGAAAGTCTTGATCTTAGTTAATATGATGATAGTCAGTGTTGATCTTAGTTAATGTGATGATAGTCAGTGTTGATCTTAGTTAATGAAATGATAGTCAGTGTTGATCTTAGTTAATGCGATGATAGTTGTGATGAAGTACTGAAATTCTGTTTTTCAAGAGGCCCAGTTTTCTTGTCTCTCTAAATTATTATGTGTTTGGTCTTTTTTCAGTAGGTATTTTATTGCGTTTTATAAGAGGTATGACGGTTGGATTTGTTTATACTCGCACCAGTTTCTTTTCTTTAAAGTTAATTGCGGTCAGGAGGGTTTTTCTTTGTTAAAATTTATCGCGATCACGTAGTCCCAGTTTCCGTTTTTTGGCTCACGCAATATGACGCAAGTGGGAAACGCACGCGGTCGGGATAAACAGGTCGACGGGCTTTTCAAATCTATTGGTGCAGACCCGGTGATAAATACAGGAATGTTAATACAGAATGCTGATAATAAAGATAGATCAATGTTAATGAACGCCAACACTGATACCTCTATGTTGTTAGCCCACCACTGATACACCTACCGTGAACTGATACCGCCGATGTGATTCCTTCTGTTGATAAATAACGATTTGTTGTTATCTTATAAGTCTTTAAGCCACCTAATGATATGGTTCAAATGATATGTTAACGCCATTGTATGATTCAGTGATAAAGGCGTAAATGAGTTCTCCTTATATAGGCCGCGCCCACACAGGGCTATTTATAATGAATATGTCACTACTGTTACTATGCCTTGACTGTTCAAAGTAAGTGTGTACTGGTACATTCATCCATCACAGTGACACACATATGATTCATGGATCGTTGAACGCTGGGTAACGTTTCGAGCACAGTTTATTTACGTTACAATACGATCACACTGACATAGACGACATACAGCATAAAGGACAAGCATCAATCACAGCGCCTAGTGGCGCCCACCTCGTAGAAATACACATCCACCATGTTCCTTAAAGAACTGCGTTCCCCGCAGTTGTACATACGACCTCAAATACGGCCTCTGATCAAATAGCGGTGCACTTCTTATAGAAGATGCACATCAACGATTTTCCTCAAAAGACTACGTCTCCCCTTCTCAACAAAGGCTGCTCCCCGGCAGTTGAATAATCATCGTCATCGCTATCCCTTCTTAAGGCCTAATAATAAATAGTGGTGCACTTCCTATAGAAGATGCACATCCACAATATTCCTCAAAGGACTGCGTACCCAGCAGTCTGCAGTAATATACCCTGCACAGTATATATGGCCTAATCTTCTTCACGAAACTGTCTATGGCCTATAAAGTAATCTCTCTACCTCTCAGACTCTTCATAGCGCCTAATTGTAGACTAGTGGTGCACTTCTCATAGAACGTGCCCAATAACAAAATCTCTCATAAACTGTCACTGCAGTCATAAATATTATAGTAGATTCCATCTTCAAATAATCTAACACATGGAAGAATATTCAATACAGGAAGAATATTCAAATACAGGCATGTGCAAAAAGTCTCCACCGAGACACACATTGAAAAAAACCCCATAAATCTTCACCGAACACTGGTCGGGACCACACACTTAGAAAAAACACCAGGGTTGACTTCACTCCGTCAACACCTAGAACCGACTACTAGATGTCACTCAAACTCCCGCCTAAACAGTCACGAGACTTCGCTGTTCACACAGCTCAGTCCCTTCCACGGACTAGCCGTGCGAACTATTTACAGTTCTACAATACAGAACAGCACTCACGACGCTATCTGTACACTATGACTTCTTTCATATATTTGTTAACCCAATTCACCGTTAATCAAGTCTACAAGTGATTTAACCCTTAATTTACTCTGTCCAACCCGTACACAAAGAATCACTTCCCTTTTTGACCTTAACACCCCGTTATTAATTTTTTAAAGTAATTCCATTGGTTTAGTTGAAAGCTGTAGTAATGACGTAGGCAGAAGTCCGCGGGGATTTTCTTGTATATAACCCCGAGCGGTCTTGTAACAGACCCCTATGCCCGATGAAATTTACTACCGTGAATCCAGCATTCATTGTCTGCTCCATGCAAAAGAAACGCAATGAATTGGTTTGTGAATATTTTTATTACAGCCGTAATATTAGTGGGTTTTTTAAAATATAGATACATAGCCGGATTCAGTTAAGTTTTCTTCGGGAGGTTAACTGATAGTTAAAACGTAAAGTGCCATCCATTACTATCTTTGTAGAAATGATGTAAAGGTAAAGTGTGCCTAATTCTTTCTAGGATAATTGGCAGTATATATGAGAGTGTGGAAAGTGAGATATCACTGGGTGGAGTTTTAGCTATTAAAGACATGGGCGCTCGGTAGTATGTAGAGTGTTGCGTGAAACCACCATTTTATTCTGCATATGTACAAGTGTAATGTTATGGACTCTTTTTTGAGTGTACGGGATTTTATTGTGCGTAAATGTGAGTAACGCAGTCGGAGGGTACCGTTGTTATTTATAGTGAATTATCCTGCTTAGAGGAGTAAATTATTCCTAGTGTAAGGTTAATTTAAATTGTGGGTTAAGCGAGTAAACCTCACGAGGCAATGTCTAAAAGTAGGCCAGGTATTTCGTAGAGGGATTTCCCAGGTTTTATTGTTGGACACGTGGCGAGATTGACGTAACAACAGATTATAATCAGACAGTGTCTGGGGTTTGGCTGCGTACCAGAAAGATTTTAAGTTGAAGGGAAGAGGGGAGTAGAAGGGTGAGAGAGAGTGACACGTGGATAAAAATATTTTATGTATCGTTGTGCATAGCGGGTGAAGGGGTGATGTATTGAGTGAGGGGAGTTGTATTTATTTATGGGAGATATGTGTTAGTGATAAGTTATGTTGAAGTTGGTGTACATAAGTTGTATCTTTGTGTCCACAGCGGGTCACGGTACAGTAACAGTGTAACAGTAGCAGAGTGTAGTTTGGCACGTACAAATTACCATCGGCAAAGTGGAAATAACCTACGGTCTCTTGCAGTGAAGCCCCATGCTTCAGCGGGAACGGGGTTATCTATCATAAAAAAATCCAGAGCTCTGAGCTCGTTGTTGTTACACACGCAAATTGGCACGTGCCATCGTTGTTGTAATTTCGGTTTTCTTCACGACCACAATAACGTCGTTGTTCTAAACCCGAAGAGGGGTAACGGGGCCAATTTAAGAAGTTGTCCAGCCTCTGTGACGCTTCTACAGTTTGATTCAAGTACCTCGGGCTTGATAGTCCAATCATCAGTGCAGTTGTCAGAAACCGAGAGAGAGGGTGATCATACCTGGTTCGGATAATAAAGTCAACGAGAGAAGGCGTAAACGGAGACGCCACCTCAGCAGATGTCGAGAGGGTCAGAGAGACACTGAAGCAAAGAGAGAGAGAGAGAGCGAGAGAGGGAGGGAGAGGAGATAGCCGAGACCAGTAAGGTCTGATGATATATCCTCAGATGATAGCCTTTGAGTACTAGATGTTATAAAAGTCTACTAGTGTAGCAGTCCAGTGTGTAGTTAGCGGCGCTTATCGCCTAACAAGTTGGAAGCTGTGTAAACTTTCGTTTAGGCAGAGTCAACAGGACCGTGACAGTAGAAATCTTTTTTGTCGTAGAGAGTGGAGGCTAAACTGATGCCCCACCAATTAGACCTTGTTTAAATCACTAATCATTCGATTTATATATATATATATATATATATATATATATATATATATATATATATATATATATATATATATATATATATATAGTATACTCGATCAGCTTCTACATTATACTTACCTATATGTTGTCTGTATAGTGGTGTCTATGGTCGTTATTTACACCTTATCTCCTTGTGTCTAAAGGTAGTTAGAGGGGGTGAGGTTATAGCAAATTTTAGTCCCAAGTGGCAAGGGAGAGTCAATCCTGGTTCTCAACCGTGAGCCAATAGTCTCATCTGTCCACAGTCACTGTCATTTTTCATCTAAATTCTATCTTCTCAGACTTTCTTACCACTAGGGTCTTGTCTCTATATTAAGACAATCTCTAGACTTAAATCCACTTCGTGACAATAGTCAGTGTTGATCTTAGTTAATGTGATGGTAGTCAGTGTTGATCTTAGTTAATGTGATGATAGTCAGTGTTGATCTTAGTTAATGTAATGATAGTCAGTGTTGATCTTAGTTAATGTGATGGTAGTCAGTGTTGATCTTAGTTAATGTGATGATAGTCAGTGTTGATCTTAGTTAATGTAATGATAGTCAGTGTTGATCTTAGTTAATGTGATGGTAGTCAGTGTTGATCTTAGTTAATGTGATGATAGTCAGTGTTGATCTTAGTTAATGTGATGGTAGTCAGTGTTGATCTTAGTTATTGTGATGATAGTCAGTGTTGATCTTAGTAATGTGAGGGTAGTCAGTGTTGATCTTAGTTAATGTGATGATAGTCAGTGTTGATCTTAGTTAATGTAATGAAAGTCAGTGTTGATCTTAGTTAATGTGATGATAGTGTTGATCTTAGTTAATGTAATGATAGTCAGTGTTGATCTTAGTTAATGTGATGATAGTCAGTGTTGATCTTAGTTAATGTGATGATAGTCAGTGTTGATCTTAGTTAATGTGATGAAAGTCAGTGTTGATCTTAGTTAATGTGATGAAAGTCAGTGTTGATCTCTTTTCTGAAAACAAGTCTTTTTGATAATGTATTCACCGTCTTAATTTTTTTCTCCACTTCTCATGGAGCATGGGGGACATCACTGTAGCTGGTACTCTTAAAGGAAGCCCGCGTTAAAGAATTCACGTGCTTTTGCAGTGAAGTTTCCGCAGGAATTCATTTCTACCTGACACCCATATTTATATTACTCTGGATTACTAGATTACCAATGTGTAACTCATGGAAAGTCTGGGGGGAAAAAGCCACTTGAACAAGATGTGAGACAAAGATGCTGGCTTTGGATTTTATATACATGTTGATGAAATTTTGATAGAACTGTAAGGCGGTGTCAAGGGTTGGCTCCCTTTTGCTCTGCAGTGGTAGTCCAACAATGGCCAAAACCTAAAGTATCTAATGTGGATCTTCAAAGGTATCTACCTTCGCACAAGATTACTCTTGGAAGAGATGCAGATAGAAGGATGATGATGCTTCTACCTCGAGGGAGTGTTCACAAGATATTTCAGAAGTCAAGAACAATGCTGAATGTGTCTTAGCTATGTTAACTTTAATCTGCCCGACAACTTTTGTGAAGAGGTATTTGTGATGTGGTACTGTTATTTATTTTTCAATAGGCCCCATTAGTCCTCTCAGATAATTATTTATGTTGTTATGAGACCATTCTTCTTCTCCCTGTAATTTTGTTCTATAACTAATTGAGTTTAGTTTTCTTCTCTTGGTAATTAATTGCGTTTTCTAGAGGTATTACTGAAGGATTTAAGCTTATACTCGCACCAGTTTTCTTTTCTCTAAAGTAATTGCGTACAAGTAGTCGTATTTCCTTTGTTAAATTAATCGCGGTTATTTTATTGTATTTACTACGCGTTGTAGTTATTTTAGGCTGGGTAGATTTTTCAGCTCGGATGAAACCGAAAAACCCGCACCTACCCAGGTAAATTGGGGGTGGGTGTGAAAAAAGCACTACCCAGGTACTTAAAACTGGCGCTAGGATCGAATTAAAGTAAATGTTGCTCACGCGGTCGTTGTAACATTATCTTAAATGACGCAATTTTTGGACGCGCGGTAGCGGTAATAATATGAGTCATGAGTAGCTTGCGTTATCATTGGGGGATGTCAATAGTTTATGAAATGCAGGAATATTATTGGTTTAAGAGCGACGCCAAGCGATGACGTAGGGCGTTGGTTCTGGCATGGGGTCCCTTGGATAAATAACAGGGTAAATTATTAGCGGGTCTCTTTTGCCTCCAGAAATTCAGCCGTGTAAACAAAGTCATTTTCGATTGCTCTTAAAGTGGGAAATTCGAATTGGCAGTTTCACGGCACAAATTGGGAGGGTGTAACCTGCCTTCCAATTTACAACTGAAAGTTGTCGTCTCAGGAGCCGAGGGCTCGAGATATCGCCAGAGGTGAAGAGCACTGGTGACGCGGTGGTTACCGGCGCCAAGTACGTCTGCAGCGGTAAAAAGAAGCAGTTCAATTGCAGTGAAGCATTCTTCAGCGTGAACGGATTTTTAAAAAATCCCGAGCTCTAAGCTTATATCCACACCCCGAAACAAAGGCGCGTGGCCTGGTGTTGTCGTTTAAATTCGGTCATAATAAAACCGACGGCCTAAACCCAAAGAGGGGTAACCGGGCAAGTGAATTAAGTTTCGTCAGTAGTGAAGCAGCTACAGTCCGAGTCAAGTATCCAGTCTAAAAACCCAAGTCATCAGCTAAAATATTCGTTTGGAGGAGATAGGGTTAAAATTCCTTCCAAATGCACAAGAGAGAGAGAAGGGGCGTAGCGGAGAAGCCTCTCAGTAGGAACCAGGAGTGTCAGACAGACACTGAATAGAGACATACTTTTAAATTAGTCATTCAGATTGTGTAGGACTTTGAAAAGTTCAAATCATCGTTCTGTGTAGGCAGTTAGTTAGGTCTACCGCTAGACAATGGTGTTAGTTATTGGCGTGTATATCGCCTACAGCGTTTGTAGCTGTGTAGGCAGTTAATTTAGTCCTCGTCAGTAGGACAGTGACAGTGGTAACCTTAGGATAGTTAGTAGTGATGACTCTGAAGTTAGAGACCCCACCGAGTAAATTCGTTTGTTTAACCCTTAACTTTCTTTCCTGCAGGTTGAGGGGAAGGTGACATTGTGGGTTTACCATTTGTAATCATTTTAATTGTTTGTTCTTTTCAGGTGTGCGAACACGCACTTTATTTATTTGATATGTACTTTATTTGGTGGTGTAAATAAACTTTAAACAATATACTGGATCAGGTTCTTTCTATCTAACTATACTGTACGTATATATTTGTCTGTATAGTGTGTCTGTGGTCTTAGTTAAACCTTATCTCCTGGTTTAAAGGTAGTTAGAGGGGGTGAGTCTATAGCTATTATTGAAGTCACGAGTGGCGAGGGAGAGTCAATCTAGGTTCTCACCCTCGAAGCCAATAGTCTCATCTTTCCACATTCACTGTCATTTAACATCAAAATCTATCTTCTCGGTCTTTTCTCATACTAGGATCTTGTCTTACACTCAGACATAAATCTATACTTAAATCCACTTCGTGACAGTATTATATTTTTAATATAGCTCGTACAAGCTCCCAACTGAATTAACATGAAATTCTTATTATTATTTGGCTCTATAGATGTAAACATAACTATATTAAAGATGCTGATTCATCCATGTCCACTTCTCTCTGTAATAACTAAATCAACTATTAATTTGTAAAAAACAACATATAACAAATTTAATGATCAGTTACTTTGGAACAAATGTAAGTAAAGATGAACTGGTGATTACTAAATATAGAATTCGTCATTGAAATCGGCTTTAGGAAGCTTAGTTGAGGAATATAGATCAACAGGTTCTGTTGTGTTGGCCTGCTAAAAATGTCACTTAGCTTCCAAACTGCTGAAGTCTTGATGCTGCTGTTTCCACCAATTCGTCTCTGTGGCGAGGGCACCTCTCCTGGTCAAGGCAGGTATCTTCACAACCCGTTGAATATAGGTTTCAAGTGTCGATCGCAAGCTTTGAACCACAGAACAGTAGTACAGCTGGTATCGCAGAATCGTACCTCAAATGGTCTCGTAAACTCGTACCACAAACTTAAACTGGGATCACATACTTCTTGCTCAGTTTGAAAAGTCTCGGCAACCTGATGCAGATGCCTCGAACACACGTCTGGGGTATTATTTCTATTATAGAATCCCTCTGTGACTTTGTGAGTAAGTCCTGTAGGAGTCCGGTTTCCGTATTAAATGGTAGAGTTTCCTTATTGTATTATTCAAAAGGTGCTCCAATACTTGTTTTCCGTTGCTATAAGTTCAGAATCCTAACTTCTACACTTTCCTGGCTTCTGTCTGAGCTGTCTGCTTTGACGATTTTGGAATGCATTGCCGTATGTCTAAATGTTCTACGTTTTATTGCAGTTTTCCGGCCCACGCTTATACCTGGAGTTTCCGACAAAACTTCCAATCAATGTGAATGCTTATTCACGCCTCAAATGCCAGCCAATAGATTCAAAAGTGCATGTTATGACAACTTTTCTAAAGGAATTTTCTGCATGATTCATGCATTTGTAAAATTCAAGCGGTCAATTTTCCGTATAAGGAGTTGCTATATCCGTCTATTCTCCGTAATGTTTACATTCGCAATCCCCCTGCAACATTTTGTTCGAACAAATTTGTCCGGAAGTTTCTTATTTTATTCGTGTTTAATCTGTCACCAGTTCGATAACTGACCGGCACTCCCTGTGCAAACACACACTGGGTCACCACATGAAAATGACTTTGCCAGCCAATCTGGTCTGATATGTATCAAACTCTCAGGTAAACATACACGACACAAATGAATGGAAGGAGTGTAAACACTGATTAGAAAATGCCAAATACTGTCAGAAGAAAGGAAAATAGAATGTGCCGACAATCGAATAGTGCACATAATTAGTACGCACAATAAAGGTAGTTCAATACTGTCGGAGAGGAAAAGAAAGCGAACAAAATTATGTGAGTCTTTTTTTTTACTTGGAATCCCCAGGGAAAAAGAAATAGAGAGTGAGACCTAAAAATTCTCGGAGAAAGGAATTAGACATAGATGGTAAAGGTAGTCCTATATCAGATACTAACGTAGAGGAATGAAGTGTTAGAGACTTCATTATACTAGGTCCGGCATCGAGAGGCGGGGTGACCAGTTCCCTTCTTCGCTGTCTTTTCCTTCCTTAACTCAAGATCAAAGTCAGGTACCCATTTACAGGTCGGTAGACAGGAGCATGTCGATACCTTGACATACGTGAAGAAGATATAAAGACATTGAACTGGTGGCACGGGACGGGAACATTAAGCACGAATTTCCTGAAGGCCTATGCTCCATGGGGAACCGAAGCGTAATGAAAAATGAGATACAAACATCAGCTTTGTTTAATGTTGTCATCCCGGCTTCTTCTTCTTCTTCTTCTGAATGCATGGGCATTCAATAAACTTATGCCAAGTCTTCCTATCTCTTGCCATCAGCTCAAGGTTCTTTCCATCTCTTCTCCATCCCCTTCATGTCTATCTCCAATTCTCTTCTCCATGTGGTCTTTGGTGTTCCTGTACCTCCCTTACCCAGTGGATTCTAGAAAATGAATTTTCTGGTACTACTATCACCAGGTTGTCTCAATGTGTGTCCTGTCCATTTCCAGCGTCTTCTTCTGACTTCTTGCTCCATTGGGTCATTAGGTCCACATTAATGATGATGTCATTCCACTTCGATCGTTCAATTAAAAGTCATGAAGTCCTTCACAACACCTGTCATTGACAGACACAACTGGATAACATATTGGAAGTTATTTTAAGAAGCGGCTTATACAGTGTTATTATTTACCTGTAATTTGTGTCCACGAAGATACGTTTACATTCGTTAAATTCTGGAATATGTTGCATGTGTAAAAATCTATACTATTTGTAGATCCACCCCCCCCCCCATCTTTTTTTTCATTTCCGTTGTTACCTGCTAAGCTCCAAAGGAGGAAAGAGCTTTATTTTAGTGTAAACGTGGTAACAACTACAATGGCAGAAGGCGTTTTCAGTATTTCACGATGAAAAGGAAAAGGCAGATAGTCTTGCTTAAAAAAAAGAAGGAATAAAAATTCAAACTGGAGGCATGGCAGCACATGAAAAGACTAGTGTAAAAGCCCGTCATAAGACGTGAATTAAATTCAAAAGCATCAATACCTAACGGCAACAAAAGTATTTTAAAAAACCCACTGTGCATCACCGCAGTATACGTACTACGTAGCAGCAGCGAAGATCCCAATGTGTGTATACGTGATCACACATTCTATAAATATATTTTTGTGCACACCGTCATTTGCGCATTCTTCTTTGGTAAGTGTTACTATTTTCGGGAGAGTACATATAAGGGAAACAATACAGTTAATGTCTAACTTTCAACCAGAGTTGCTTCCCTTAGCGTTATGTACTGACAGAAAAAGCTGGGATTTTATATATAGGATAAAAGTCATAATAAATAACTTCCAAGTAAAACAGCATAGAAAACATGAAAAGTCAGATTAAGCGTCCCGTTCTAAACCAAGAGAAGATCCAGTAATAATTCTATTTTTAGATTGAGAACCGGCCGCCGAAGATTCAACCATCATTTACTCTTTTCTTTCTTCTTAGTCCTACAGCAGATACTGCCGTGGGGGAGTGAAGTGTTAGAGACTTCACAATGCTAGGTCCAGCGTCGAGAGGTTGAGTGGTCCAGCCCCATTCCTCGCCGCCCTTTCCTTCCCTAACTTAAGAGCAAAGTCAGGTACCCGTTTACAGCTGGATTAGACCGGAGCGTGACGAACAGCGCTCTAACCACTCTGTCAATCTGATACTCTTCATGTGTCGCATTGGGACCTAAGACGCGTCAACAGTGATGATTGCAGTCAGCGACCCAGGGTCAGCGAAGCAGAGCTGACCAAGACCCTACTCCGCCTCCAAGTGGTGGTCCTGGAAACAGGCTGCATCCCTGCAGTCTGACTGAGTGATTAGGGATCGGAGGGGGAAGGCTAACCCGGTCCCAAAAATGCCGTGCTGAAGTCTGATGTGTCGGCCGAAAGGCGCAAATATTGCAGCTTCGCTGTAAACGGACACAACGTAACCAACGTCCTTTTCAGGACGAACGAAGAAGAAGAAGAAGAATGTGCTCTACAAATTTAAACAATCGAGCGGACAGGTATGTGTCCATGTGGGGATGACAAACATGCAGTAGACCAGGCCCTAAAAAAAACTGTCGGCTCCACAAGAGTAGCAGACTGGCAGCATGGTCTTCACTTACACATTCCAAAAAAGAAACTGTATACTGACGAGATAAATGGATAGTGGTTATATGTAAGCGAAGGCAGAAGAAGTGCTTTCTTGTTAAAGCTGCAGAATGAATGGTGATTTTTAAAATTTAATTTAATTTTTGTCTTCTCTCTCTTGGTTTACAAGTTAAACTGTGAATAAATCTATATTCCTTTTTTGTGTGTGTAATGTTTCGCAAGTTAATATTTAGAATAAGAGAAACGTTGTTTTTTTTTTTTTTAATTGAACTCTAAAAATATGGGAGTTTTTATTTTGGAAGGGGGGAGGAAGGTGGGAAATGTTTATTGTACATATTTTTAAGGTAAGAAACGTTTCTTTTGTTGCGGGGGGGGGGGGGGGGGGGGGGGGCGGGGGGGGGGGGGGGAAAGGGGGAGGGGAGGGGGGGGGGGGGAAAGAGGTTTTAATTGTACATATTTTTTAGTTTGGAAACGTTTCTGTTTGCTTTGTTAATTTTTTGTACTGTAGCTAGAAAGATGTTCTTTTATTTGGTTGTTTTTTTAATGTTTTTCACATGTTGAGTTCTAGGATGAGGGAAGATTGTGTTTGTTTTTAAATAGTTCACATGTTGAACTCTAGGATGAGGGAAGATGTGTTTGTTTTTAAACTGTTTACGTGTTGAACTCTAGGATGAGGACAAATTCAAGAGAAACATGATTGACACATTCATTTTCGACGGATTTGCCTCGGCGCTGATACCTTCCTTCATCTCGTACCATGTCTGCAGGTATGTGGTGTCCACGTGCAATGTAATTTTGAGAAGAAGGTTAAGTAGACAGGGACTGGAATAAACTGACCAGTACAGGCTGAAGGGAGCCACCATTGCAGCATAACTTGAACAATCTAACACGATATTGAGCGTATCTAGTAGGTGAATCTTTTTATCACATTGTTCACACATCGGCCTTCAGGGAATGACCTAAACCAGTGATAATCAACCAGGAAGCATGATGCACCCTGGAGTGCATGAGATTTTTTCAAAGGTTTCATGGTATCAGTGGGGTGCATGACAGAAAATATGCGCATAGGAGTGCACTGCACAATATACATTTTTTTAATGAGAAAACTACAAGTGTGAGGCATAGTAAATAAATTCACAATTTTAAGCGCGCAACTTTAATTTACTTTAAACTTCAGACAAATGAATAATTTCGTGTTACATCATTCGACAGTAAATCTTGCTACGTTTGGTTTGGTTTGGTTTGATTTGAAGGACTATCTTCATTGCACACGGACTACTCCATCAGTCATCCGGTCTCCTCCCTTTGATCACACAAGGAGGATCTCAGCACAGTGCACGAACTCCGTAGCACTGGCGAGAATCCCAATGTGTGTATATAAGAATCGCATATTCTATAAATATTGTTGTGGTGGGTAGGTTTCTAATTTTTAAATTTTGCCAGGGCAGCGGCCTGATAGACCTACCCTTTACGATTTCCAACTGCCGTGGGATTTTTAACGTGTGCAACTTGCACACGGAACCTCCTACTTTTTCACCCTTATCCGAGAAGGCTAGCCATCCGATCTCACTACCCAGGTGACCAGGTATGACATCATTAGGACCGCTGGTTTTGAAAAAAAAATTTCATAAATTATATTCCCTTAACTCGAATCGAACTCTAGAACTCGAGGCGGACGCCATACATCTTAGCCACTCCGATCCCTTGTGTTATGTTAAACTTACTAAGTCGTTCCTCTTCCACCCTGGGGTGTAGATGTTTGTCAGAGAGAGTGCCAGACTATTCTATCGGCATTTGCAGAACATTTAAAAGATTGAGGACATTGCTCGTAGAGCATATTATTGATTATGAACGAAGTTGCTGTAAATATTTGTACAGTTTTGAAAAAGAATTTTAATGTTTTTCATCCTGTATTACGGGATATAATTAAAGGTTAACAAATTTGCTAATGTTTGTCTTCCTCTTTGCTTTTACAACTACTTAGTCGCCCCTCTTCCGTCATGGAGTGTAGAGAATTGCCAGAGAGAACGCCATACTATCCTTATCAGCTGTCTCACTTTACGTCTGATTCAAGACCAGTCTTCGGTCATTCAGGGATTGTCTGATGGTGTCTTCCCATACTCTATACTCAAAAACATATGTGCATACACTTCGAATAAACACCGCGGAATTGCCCTGGTCGCTAGGCCAAAACAACGTCATTCCTCTTAACCACTCCGGCCACAGTTAGCAGTTCTATAACCTTCCAGGCAATGACTGTAACTAGCGGCAATAGCAGATACAATTTATAAAGTGCTGCTTTATGCAGGGTGAGCCATCAGTCCCTTAGCTTTTTTTTTTACTTAAAACATGTGGCTTTGATATGTAATGGTATGTGTAAATAAAACACACAACAACAATGACAGAATACTTCAGCTATTTATTGATAATTATAAATACAATTTATTTATCATTCAAAATGGTGTCCATGAACGTGCATTCCACAAGCTCTTTGACATAAATCTAGGTCAGTTCTTTGAAGCTTCCCTGTTATTGTTGTTCTGAGATCCAGTAAGGTTTTAAGTTTTCGATCATATACTTATTCACTTAGTCGTTCCTCTTCTACCCTGAGATGTAGAGGTTTGCCAGAGAGAGAGAGAGAGAGAGAGAGAGAGAGAGAGAGAGAGAGAGAGAGAGAGAGAGAGAGAGAGATCCATACTATCCTATCGCCTATCTTCCTCCTAGCCTGGTTCAAATCTAGTCCTCGGTCCTTCAAAAATTGTATAATGTTGTCCTCCCAGGGAACTCTGGGTCGTCCTCCACGTCTGGATCCCTGGCTCTCAGTTTCCCATATTTGTAGTGGTATCCGATCTTCTCCCATTCTGCAGACATTGCCAAGCCATCGTAATCGGGACTGTTCCAACCGACCATGTACCTTTTCCTTAAATGTCCCATTTAAAAAACAGTAATCTTTCTTACGTAGTCGTTCCCCTTCTACCGTGAGGGGTAGAGGGTTGGAAGAGAGAGCGCCAGACTATCCTATCGACTGTCTTCCTCCTGGCCTGGTTCCGTTCTAGTCCTCGGTCCTTCAAAGATTGTCTAATGTCGTCCTCCCAGCGGACTCTGGGTCGTCCTGGGGGTCTGGATCCCTGGCTCTTTGTTTCCCATGCTTGTCGTGGTAGCTGATCTCCCAATCTGCAGACATGGCTAAACCATCTCAGTTGGGACTGTTCTACTTGGGTCTGCAGGGGGTGGGATTTTAGGTCTTGACGTATCGTCTGGTTGCGGACCATGTCTCTTCTTGTTACTTCAACCTTGTTACTTCCTCGGATACCTCATTTCTGAGGTTTAGATCTGGCTTTTGTGGGTTGTAATCATTGCCCATGACTCGCATCCATATGTCAAGACTGGGACATAGGTGGAGCGGTATACAGCCATCTTCGTTTTCTTACCAACCTCTCTCTTGTTGAGGAATTATCGATTTATGGCCTGAAAAATCTCCCAGCTGCTGCTTTTCGAGTGGCCGACTCTTCGTTGATGCCCCCCTTTCGGTCTATAATAGCTTCGAGATATATAAAGTGGTCGACCTGCTCCAGGACCTGTTCTCCCAGCTTAATCTAATGTCTTCTTCTTCTCGTGATATCACCATAGATTTTTAGAGCTGCTTATGATCATCCCTCTCTTCTCCAGCTCGTCCTTCCAGACTTGCAGGTTGGATTGGAGATGTGCCTCTGATTTAGCAATCAGGGCAACATCATCAGCAAATGCCAGCTCCGAAATATAGACCTGTCTCATCTTCCAGTACCCACTGAATACTTTCTTGTTCTCTCCTTACATGACTTGATGACATTGTCCATGAGGAGTATGAAAAGATAAGGTGACATGATACCACCTTGTCTTACACCAGTGGTGGTTCTGAACTCTTCTGACTTATGGTTTGCTGTCCTCACATAATTTCTGCAAGACTTGTAGAAGCTCTGTATAGCATGAATCAGAGGTGCTGGAATGTTCTTCCTTGCCAAACAGTCCCAAAGTTTGCTCCAGGGGACCCTGTCAAACGCCTTTTCCAGATCTATGAAACAAAGATGGATCTCACTCTTATACTCAAGAGCCTTTTCACTCAGTAAAAAAAAAACAGTAATCTACTAGAGTTAAATCAGGAGATTTGCTATTTGCTATTATTGTTATATTTTTTTCAGTTTAACATTTCAGAGTGTCGATAATACTGACGTCCTATCACACGATTGTTATATTTTTTCATATTAACATTTCAGAGTGTCGATGACACTGACGCCCTATCTCACTATTGTTATATTTTTTTCGTGTTAACATTTCAGAGAGTCGACGACACTGACGCTCCTATAACATTGCTGTAATATTTTTTTTCAGGTTAACATTTCGGACCGTTTATGACAATGACGCCATGCCAGGTTCAATTACTACCTGGGGCCCCACTGTTGTTGGGCTTATCGTCCTCTGTCTTACAACAGATAAAATCGATCGCTGCGTCGATTCCATGATGGACAAAACTGTACGGAAAATGTACGACTAAGTCAGTAAACTCTTCATGCTTACCAATGCATCTGAGCTTTTATTGTTTTGTTGACTGGTTTCGTTTTTTTAAATATTTATTTGAAGAAAAAGAAATGGCTAGAACCAGTGCCACTAAATTTGTCACAGTGCACAAGATGCAGCCAAACAAGCAACCAATGCATTTAGTTGTGTCTGGTTCATAAAACAAAGATCGCTCTTAAAAATAATTTCTTCTAAGTGTATCTTCCACACTTCAGTTTCCCACACAGTGTCTCTCGTTCTTGCTTTCTTAGGCCAATGGTTCCCAAACTTGTTTTCGCTGGGCCGCAATTTCGGAATGAAAATTTGATCGCGCTATACCGAATTTCTTATTGATAATAAATACCTTAAAAAATAGAAAAATCAACTCCTTGCAGTGCTTTATTCATTACACAGAACACAATTACTTTATAATATAATCACGAGACATCCAGAAAGTATAAAACAATACAGATACATAAAAACATGATTCATTCACAAAATAAACACATTCAGGGAGAGGTGTGAGCTTGTATTTGTAGGGTAATCTCCTTTATATTAGGTCTTATTTGAAACAAACAAACTCTCATCTCCTCATCAACACAAAGAAGCCTTTCTCTTTTCTGGTCTTTGATATTTGTAAGAGCTGAAAATCCCTGTTCCCAACAATATGTCGTGGAGAACTTAGAAAAATGGATAATACTCTTGAAGATATCTGTGGATACTGTTTCTGGGTGTATATCCACAAAAAAAGAGTCCAGTGACATAGACCCGCGTTTCAGTTTCAAGATGTGATCACTCAAAATGCAGGCCATTTCCTCCTCCTCATCTAATGTCAGATCTGAACAGTTTGAATTCGCAAAGTGCAGCACAACGATGTGTTTTTTCCTTCGCGTGTACCATGTTAGTACATCAAGATTTATGTTAGAGTTTTATGTCCTAATTCTGTATAAAGTCCATCTTTACTTACATTCATTCATTTCCTTGTTCGCTGTCTATGGAGCATAAAACCTTCACAACAGCTGGTCTTTACAGAAAGCCTGCACCAAACTACAGTCATGCGCCGCATAACGTCCGTTTGGACAACGTCCGACCGCATATACGTCCGTGGTCCCATAAGGTTATAATAGAGTTCAGAAATCTCGATCGGAGAACAGGACGAAGCGGACGTAACCGGACGTAGCGAAAGCAACAGCTTCCCGCACGCAACACGTGTATCTCTTGTCCTTTGTATACAGTACAAAGCGATTGCAATGCCAGGCGTATAATACCTATAATACAGTACATATGTCTTGATAGTCATAATAAACGCCTATGTTACTGGCCTATGTATGTACTGTACTGTACTTACTATCGCTATTTTAATGGGAACTTCGAAAATACATTACCGTGAAGTGCATCATGGCTCCCAAACGCAGCAAAACCAGTTCTAGTGATAGCAGCAGCAAGAGATAAAGGAAAAATTTCGATTTGGAAGTGAAATAAAAGGTAATTAAACATCACGAAGGTGGAAAACCAGTGAATGCTATAGCTCGTGATTTTGGCATGTCGCACTCGACAGTCACGACGATCCTTAAGAACAAAGAAAAAATTATCCAAGCTGTTAAAGGATCGGCTCCACTGAAAGCTACAAAGCTTACGAAAATGCTAGAGGGACCTGTATCAGATATGGAAAAATTGCTAATGACCTGGATTGAGGACCAAACACAGAAGCTAATCCCTCTCAGCACGTTGACGATCACTGCTAAGGCACGAAGCTTGTTCGAAGGGCTTAAAGAAAAAGCAGGACCAAACTACAATATCGAGTTTAGTACTAGTTCTGGATGGTTCAAGCGCTTCAAACAACGTTTTTCGCTACATAATGTGAAAGTGAGTGGTGAGTCTGCAAGTGCTGATGCTAAGGCAGCAGAAGATTTTGTTGAAACCCTAGATAAACTAATTGTAGAGGGAGGTTATTTGCCCCAGCAAATTTTTAATATGGACGAAACCTCCTTATTCTGTAAACGAATGCATTAAAGGACCTTCATCTATAAGTAGGCCAAGTCAATGCCAGGCTTTAAGACTTTTAAAGATAGTACATTAGCTGAAATACAGTACTGTATGTGTACAGTATCTTGGCTATTTAGTCAATACAGGTACACTACAGTATCCCATACAACTTTGCTAAGTATAAAGTATGGTGTTCGCACAACGTCCAAATCGCCGTCCAAATCGCATAACATCCCATTTCACAGAACGTATCGTGGACGTTAAGCGGCGCATGACTGTATTTACGTGTACTCTTGTATGTAGCCTAGATGGCGGCATGATAGACAGCACTTTTGTACCGGGCTTCTTATTTCGACTTATTTGATACTACACCCGTCGTTATAACCGTCATCAACGTTTGTTTTAGATTTGCAACATGCTGGACTCGTTCCTTAACTAAAATTTCTAAAGAAGGTATTGTAATACCACACTTGTTGTTGTGTTTACGGAGAATAAAGATGCTAATATGTATATATAGGAAAGGAAAATATTTGATGTAAAGAAAGAATTTAAAACAAAAATTGAAAAATTGGAGTTAGAACAAATAAGCACTTAATCCGCGATATTAACTATTCCACTCTTTATCTTTATCCACTTGAACTACTCCATTCTATAAAATGAAGAGTATTTTATGCAACAATTCCTTGTCATTGGAAGTAAGAAAGAGAGTTCTTCATTGTTATATAGAACCAATCCTGACATATGGGAGTAAGTCATGTATCACGGATTGCCTCCCCTGCTTCGCAGTAGTGGTCCAACAGTGGCCAAAACTCAAGAGTATCTAAATGAGTCGTCAAAGGTGTCTACCTTCGCACAAGATTACTGTTGGCAGAGATGTAGATAGAAGGGTAATGACGCTTCTACCTTACGGGAGAGATTTAGATAGAAGGGTAATGACGCTTCTACCTTACGGAAGATTTCACAAGATATTTTCAGAAGTCAAGAACAATGTTGCATTATGCTGAACAATTGTTAACTTATATCTGATCCGTCGCCTGTTGTGAAGGATTTAAGCAATCGTTTTTAGCCCGTTCAAGCCACCAGCTTAGTTAATTCAGTGAATTTCCTCTTATAATGGTATAGCTCTGTTTAGAGGTAAATATATGTCCAGATGTATATATAAATATTAAATAGTCGTGCTCTTACGTTTGCTTTCATACATGTAATAACTGAATCAACTATGTTTGTTTAGTTTTAAAATAACATGTAACAAATTTAATAGTGAATTAGTCTTTAACAGGTTAAATTAAACATGGAAAGATTGATGAAATTTTAGATGAAAGCGTCTTCATAGAGACTTAATAGGGCAGTGATAAAAGTCTGTTTTGCTGATGCCTTTTTTTACAAGAACTTAACTCTAGATGAGTCCTGTCGCCGTAGTTTCCGTCACTTCTTTTTGGTGATGAGTGCACTTCTCCACATACTTGTCCAATGTACGCGGTCAGTGTTGATGCTCTTCTCTCACACTAGCGGCGTAGTAATGTTAGTACTTCAAATCGTCTGATAGCTTGTAACCACGAACGTTTTAGACAAAATAGAAAGAACAAATGCCTCTGCTAAGTACACTGAGTTGGAAGCTCAACAGGCGCATCCTCTCGCTGGCCACCTACCAATGTTAATCTCTCAGAAGAATTAAATTCTTGAGTACACAGCGTAGCTCAAGGAAGATGATTAAAAATCACCAGTATTCTTCTGGGTATTAAACTGGGAAAATGTGTCTGGACAGCGCTAATAATGGCGAGCCTGAATTACATTTAACAAAGTACATAGATCTCACAAAATGATACTATACACTTCAGGCACCTGTGATATAATCATCACTCATCACTGCTTCAGTCTGGGGGTCACCTCTGCTGTCGGTTTTCCGCACGACTAGCCCGAAACAATCACCAGCGCTTGCTGTAGTGGTTCATGAATATACTATTTTCATATCTTGAGGTTGCCAGCCTCATATATAACCACTAAGCAAGAAAAACATGTAAAATTCACATTTGTAAAATAAATGTTATACTTACCCCAAAAAATTGGGAACCTACAAGCTCCTCGCACAGGTGAGAATGGACACGAGCAATTTAGGTCATATGCTCTCGAATCACTTGGCATGAGAAATTCCTCTTATGACGGGTGTTCTGTGAATCACTTGGTCTGGGAAACTTTCTAATTCCTCTTAGGACGGGTGATTTGATTCCTTAGGTATCCAGACTTCGTATATAAAATGCGGGTTTACATTTTTAGGTTTTAAGTTGCCCAAATACATTCTATCTGTTAATTTTAAGTTTGAAATCCTTTGTCCGTTCCTTCTCTTTCTGGCTTTTGTGAGTTGCTAGCTTGAAGTTGCAAAGCTGTCTCTGATCTGTGTCTCTGGTTTCGCTAGATTATATCTTTCATTCTCAGTTCAAATCCCAGATTGTACTTCCCGGCAACTTTGCCAATGAGAACCAACGTATATTTCGGCTCTCAAATCAAATCAATGGTAAGCTGTTTAGCACTACAGGGTTGGGGTGTTTAAATTCATAACCTCCCCCACATGTTTTAAAATATTATATTTTAAAATTCCATCGCGTGACCTCTTTCAATAAGCCGCAATATTTCCGGTGGCATCTTGTGCAAATAAACAAATCTGTGCACTGATTACCTGTCTAAATGCCTTCCGTCAAGATTGTCTGCCCAGACAGATTTATCTGTAATAATGATACAGACAGGGGCCAGCAAATGCGATAATCTAATTATCACCTGTGTGTGTGTGAATCCCCAGACTGATTTCTCAGACGGACAATACTGGCTTCCTATTCATCCTCATACGAGACCATATTGTGTCAAACGAGGATCGTCTCCTATCAAAGGTGGCTGGCGACTCAAAAAGATAAACGTATTACTGCTGACCGGTGATAATGACCGGGTATTGTTACGATAATACCACAGTTCACCGAAAGTGGTCACAGTAAAAAATAAATGTAGGGCAAAATGTATGCCAAATAATAGTAGACGAATGAAGAGAAATGAAGAAATGAAGTGGTACTGCCGGAGTGGATGCACGACTGATTTCGTCACATCATGGACAATTAGTAAACAAATAGGGAAGGCATTAGAGGAAACAGAGATGTGGTTTTACAGAAGAATATTAAAAGTATCATGGATGTCACGGGTTGCCTCCCCTACTTTACAGTGGTGGTCCAACAGTGGCCAAAACTCAAGAATATCTAATATGGGTCTACCTTCGCACACGATTACTCTTGGCAGAGATGTAGATAGAAGGATAATGACGCTTCTGTCTCACGGGTGTGTTCACAAGATATTCAGAAAAGCGAAAACAATGTTGCACTGGCTGAGTACGTTAATTCTATGATCTGCCGACAACTTTTGTGAAGGATTAAGCAATTATAAGTTTCCGCTCGTTAAGCCCCCACCCTGGTTTACTCAGAGGAATTCTTATTTTTCTGGTATAGCTCTGTTTGGAGTGTGTTTAGTAAATTAACTGAGACAAACACGCAGTACATTTAAAATGATTAAATCGAAGTTAAATTTGTAAAATTACAAATAACAAAATTTAATAATCACTTAAATTTTAACAGTTTTAAAATATGGGAATAATCATTAACCTAAATTACTCATCATCATATGATGGTAGTTTGTATGAAAAAATTTCACTTTGGCAGCTTATAAGTTTCACTTAGCTGCCAATAGCAGTTTCTGCTCCCGCTGGGTTTTTGGGTTCTGTGCAGATAGGTCACTGGAGTTCTCACGTCTCTGGTTAAGCTTAAAGGTGTAACACGTTCCCAGAACAACTATGGTAAAAGAATAGAAAAGAAACGCTCTCCTGAGTATTGCGTTTCCCGACACATACTTATGTGTCCCCTTTCTCCTATTCTACCATCCCATTTACTCAGACTTTACCTTCGATGAGAATTAAACTTAATCCCTCGAGAGACACTTTCTTTACATTAAAATTGACTAGCTTTATAGTTATTTTACATTTAAATGAAAAGGTTAATAATACAGATAGAATATGTTTACATTTACATTTACACTGATTGAAAAGTTTGAAACTTAAGTTATTTTTAAAGTGAATATGTTTACATAGACATTTACACTGGTTTGAAACTGTAAGTATTATAATTAGAATGCACATTATTTCTTTCATCTTTCCCTCTCTGTTCTATATGGAACTTGGGAATACTTTATGCTGTTAGTTCTCTGTAAAAAAAACTAGCAATAAAGCGGTCACCAGCCCTAGCAGTGGTGGTTCATGAATCATCATTCTATACGCTGAGGTTGCCAGCCTCAAATGAATTAAACATCCACTAGCGATGTTCACATATTAATATTCCCATGGCAATATATACATATTAATTCACATGGTAGTAATTAAAAATATAGAATGTAAAATGACAACTTACGCCAATCCTGGCTCACAGACATTTTGCTCAGATAAATGAAATTAAGGCACTAGATTAGGCCTCTTACACGTGTTCTTGGGGGTCGTTACTTTTATAAGATAATTCCCTCTATGACTCCGCGTGTTTCAGTTTCCTCAGCCTTCCTTATTAAAATGGGTTTCCTGGGCTATGTAAGTCCTTCAAGATTTTTCCACAAAGTCCGGCCTGATAAATGGAAATTCTGAATTCTAACTTCTGGCAAGTCTGGTTGGGTCTTGGCAAGCGTGAATCTCACAGTGTCTTAACACTGAAACGTGTCAGGTTATATTCCTGTCCCACCCCCACATCTGTTTGTTATGAAGCTGCTCAGAGCTCCAATCATTTTCAAAAAAAAATGTTGGGTGTGGTAATTTCAAAATATTCCGACCTGGGATAATTTTGCGCGTGATGCAGAGGTCAAGCCTTCCGTATATGGCACGAAAACATCCGATCCTTGAGTACAAACTCACAAACATGTCTGTAAACTCATACGACAACGTGTTTCAGATGTAACAAGTAATCTTGTCAGTCCTGTCTGTCCAAAATGTATCATCCCGTATTACCAGCTTTGCGACGAGCGCAGTCTCTCTTTATCAGCAATTAGACAAATACGCTGAGCGATTTTAGTGTTTAATCTGTAGTTAAATGTCGACTGCCTCGCGATTAGCCAACATGGGTGTCGTTAATATTATCTCTGCCGCTCCTTGTAAAGCTTTAGGGAAGGGACGGGTAACAAACAGATATACGACTTATCAGTAAGAAGGAAAATACAAAATATATGCTACAGTGGACAGAGATAGAAAAGGGTGCGACTCGGAAAAACTCGCAATAAAATCAGTACGACAAATGTAACTGATACTGCCGTAGTGAAACAGAGATCGAGAAGATGTCACCCCATTCTGTCACAGTGGACGGCCAAAAAGAGTAATGAGGATGTCGTAAAAGAGGCCAATGCGCAAAGGAAACTTATTTTACAAGTTAGAAAAAAGCAATCTGCTGTGTTGGGCATGTTATGAGAAGAAGAAAGATGGAATATATCGTGACAACAGGTAAAGATTGAAGGAAAAAGAGATAGGGGAAGACAAAGAGAGTAAATACTGGACAGTATGACATCGTGGCATGGAAAGAAGTCAACAACAGAATTGATAAATTGTACTGGAGACAGGAAGTTGTGGAGAGACATGATCTCCTACGCCACTAGGCATGGTACTTGAAGAAGAAGGAAAATTTTCCTTAGCGCTGTTAATTTGTTCTTCAAAAATTGAGCGCTAACAGTATGACATCATTAGGTTCTGAAAAAAAAATGTGCATAAATTATATTCCCTCCACTGGGAATCGAACTCTTTATCTTTAGAATTCGAGGCGGACGCCATACTTCTTAGACACTCCGACCCGTAATTACCCATAATACACTAATTAACACTAATAAATTACCAATATATACAAATACAAGATCTGGCTACTGGGCAATAGAAGACCAAGAGTCAGCTGGACAGACAACATCACATGTACTCTACAACACTGGCTCACTGTACCCAGTGTGACAGACAAGGCTCAGGAATTCAAAACTTCGGCTCCCCCATTATGCTTCACGGTAACACAGGAAAGAAAAAGTAAGTAAGATCCATGTGCCTACAAACAAAGAAACTGACAAATGCAATATTTATACAAATTAAGTACTATCAAAGCTAGGCATGAATATTAACCAAAGAAAACAAAAGAAAGATTACAATTTGTAAAATAGAATGATACAAAAGCAACCGATAAAATGCAAAAAAGATCCAAAAAAGAAATGAAACTAAGGTTATCCCCGTGGGACCCAAGACGCATCAAAAGTGAGGAATGCAGTAAGCGACCCATAGCTTGACTGCCTGCGTCAGGGTCAGCGAACCAGAGCTGACCAAGACCCTACTTCACCTCCACGTGGTGATCCTGGAAACAGGCTGTATCACTTCAGTCTGGCTGAGGAGTAGGGATCGAAGAGGGAAGGTAAACCCGGTCTCAAAAATGCCGTGCGGAAGTCGGATGTGTCGGCCGAAAGGCGCAAATACCGCAGCTTCGCTGTAACGGACACAACGCAACCAACGTCCTTTTCAGAACGAACGAGGAAGAAGAAGAAGAAGAAAGGTTATCTCTGTAATATCTGGGGTAAGTGAATATCGCCAATGATCATCATTCATGATTTAAAAAGGTTATGGTGGTCCTGTGTCAGATACTGCCGGAGAGAGTGAAAAGTTAAGGACTTCATAACACTAGGTCTAGTATGTCTTTTTTTAATGAGTTTGGGTGACCAATTTCCTTCCTCGCTGCCTTTCGCCTTCTCTAACTCACGAACACAGTCAGGTATCCATTTACGGCTGGGTAGACTGAAGCATGACGCTACCAGGTGTTGATCCAGGTATCCAGTAACTGTGTCGCGAGAGAAAAGCGCGGTAACCGCTTAGACGAACGCATGCTCATTCATAATTTACGCCCTTTAAAGAGCGTGGGGCACCAGATTCCACGAAAGGAGGGGGGACAAGCAGATCCATTTGGCCGGGGTCTCACCTCATCGGGAGCCTTGACATCAGCCTCACATTTTAACCAATCTCCCCAAACGGTAAAGGGGCCTAACATTGTGAAATAACCCCGACCTTATCTGAGTTCCCGGAGGGCTTGGTGGGCATCATCGTTTGGCATCTTTGTCAGAACCTTGCCACAAATCACTTCACGCGCTGTTGCCGTCGTGGTTTCTGAAGCATTACAGGTATACCTCTCTTTATTGCGCTTCGCTTTGTTGCGCTTCGCAGATATTGCGCTTTTAAAAAAATTATTCATTATTATTTATTAGAACGTACCTTCTTCTTCCAATAGATTTTGGCTTTCCACCAGCAAAAAAATTACGGTTCGCTGAAGGCTCAGATGATGAAGATTAGCATTCTTCTTAGCAATAAAGCAATTTAAATGTTACAGTACACTGTTTTTTTTTTTAAACACCTAACATTATTGTGCACTTAATAGAAATAGTGTAAACATGATGTTAGGCTTTTATATGCGCTGGGAAGCCAAAAAAAATGGATGTGACCCGCTTTATTGCGATATTCGCTTTATTGCTGTAGTCTCGAACCGAACCGGCAATATCTCCGAGGTATGCCTGCATGTTTAGCATGCTGAGATTACCAACCTCGAGCATATACTAACATCAGTCTCTTCTTACGAGATGTCCGAGGGAACTCTGATTTTATTGTTTCTTCGTCTCCTCACATATCCACAGAAATTCCACAGACAAGTGCAGGAATATACATTGAGAAATAAATAATAATTTGGTTCGGATCCCAAGTGATAATGACCCCCGGGCAACCATCAGCACAAGAATGCGATTTTAAAATGGAGATCATCTGTAAAGTGTTGACACATAAAAAAGTTAGTTACTTATCCTTTACAGGACGTGGCAATCAACTCCAGCTTTTATTGGCTGTTTTGTGATTTTCTAGGCAATTTTTACGTTCAGTAGTTTGCCATTGCTTTCTGAACGGTACGGCGCTTATACCAATGTTAAAAATCCACACAAAGCGATCTGCTACCAAACCGCCTGCAGCAGATTTCGAACTTGGTATATCTGGATTATGAAACTGCGTTCATATCCATTACGCCACAGACACATAAGGGGAAATAAATATGACAGAATCAAAGTCGTTATTCATACGCGACAACTGAAATTGGTCACATGTAGTTCAAGAAGGTCTCTGCTGAGACAAAGAAAGAATGTGCTTTCTGCTTCAGAAATGCCGCACGAGGCGAGTAATATGAGGTAATGCTTGGAGCTGGCAACATCATCTTGTAAAATAAAATGATACAGAAAACTTCGCTGTGAAATGTTTGCTTTGATGCAGGCTTCTTACAAGGAGTTATCTGCAGTAATGGATACATGCTGCATTAGGAAGGAATAAAAAATAATAAAAAAATATTTTAAACACACGCTTTTAATGCACTAAAAACCCAAGAATAATTTTTCAAGGAGTTTATAGCTTGCAGTCAAAGAATGTAACATCAGATTGACATAAACCGTGGGGCGCTTAAGCGCTTATCGTATATTTTATCCATAAATGTCTAATGAAGTATAAAGCAGAAGTTAATTTCATGCAGAATCAGCGCCCCACGCTTTTTGTCACTTTGATGTTACATTTTTTTACTGCAAGCTATAAACTCCTTGAAAAATTATGTTCCGGTTTTTAGTGCATTAAAAGCGTGTGTTTATAATATTTTTTTTTCTTTTTCTTTTTTTCTTTTTAGTGTTAGAAAAATTATGACATACTAAAACATAAACAATATTTTTACTTATTGTAAATCTGGTCTAAAATTTCTTAAGCGATCCATTTCTTTTAGAGCGTCAATATTACATGGCTTTGTGCCTCTTAATTTGGTGCAATCAATTTCTTCAATTTGAAGGCCATCTAGAGATCGAACTCGACTTTCCCTTGATTCATAATTTTAAAATTTTGATTGTTTCCCTTGATTTAGCTAGACACTTGTTTGAGTACTGCCCTGTTTTACGCAGAGAAAAAAAATAAAGCACACCACGTACTCTTTAATTTTTAATTAACTTGATTATGGCCCCTGATGTATTTACATTTCTTTACGAAAAACTTTAATTACTCATAATGTCATAATTACAATACTAAATTATTAAATAATTGACTGATTATTGTATTGTCATCGGGAATACACAACTATGCCAAGTTTCAGAGCTATTGCTCATCTGGAAGTGATTTAAAAATCGATTGCTAGATTTCAAAGTGGCATGAAAGTGACATACAAGTGAAGTTAAATAAAAGAGTAAAAAAAAGGATATGATGATGGAAGGAAACTGGCTATTTTTTTCTTCTTCATATTTCTGCCATCCTAAGATTCAGGTGACACGCATCTTACAATATTACATCATGATTGTAAACCAGGCCGCATTGCGCGCTGTGGATGAGAACTCGAAGATCTACCCAAATCTGCAGTTTTCAAACAGATCCAGATAATAAGGCGATCATGTCTCTCTACAGCTACCTATCTGCAGTATCTGTTTATCAGTTCTGTTGTTGGCTTCTTTCCATACTATGATGTCAGATTATCTAGTACTTGTATCTTCGCTCTTTGCCGTCCTCTATCTCTTTTTTTTCTTTAATCTTTCTTGTTGTCACGATATTTTCCAGTTTTCATCTTCTCATAATATGTCGACAGAACGTAGACAGCTTCCTTGTAATGTAGTAATACATGTCCTTTTTCACACTGGCTTCTATCTGGATATCCTCATTACTCTTTTTAGCTTTCCCTGGTATTATTCACATTCTTCTGTAAAACCTCATTTCCATGACCTCCAGGGCTTTTTTTTCTTAGTTGCTGATTATCCATGACTCAATTTCAATAGCAAAGTATGACACAAAGCTCAAAGGTCTATGGAAAGTATCATTTTCTTCTTTGTTTCATAATCAGTGAATTTCCTCTTTTTCTCATCTGATATTTATTATATTTATTGATTTGTTTTAATGTAAATTTAATGATCACAGGCTATGGAACTACTGGTTCTTCTTCTGTTTAAATCAACTTTTTTCTTTTCTTTATCTTATCGATAAAACGTAGATCTTTTAGTTTGGTTTTAAGGACCATCTCCATTGTGCACGGGCAATCCCATGAGTTCTCCGATCTCCTCCTTTAGATCCCCCAAAGAGGATCTCAACACAATGAACGAACTCCGTAGTAACAGCGAGGATCCCAATTGATGTATATATAACTCAAACATTCTATATTTTTGTGGTGGGTGGGTTTCCTAATTTTTTAAAACTTTGCCAGGGCGGCGGCCTTATTGCCTACTCTTTACGATTTTCAACTGCCGAAAGATTTTTAACATGCGCAACTTGCACTCTAGACTTCCTAGTTTTTCGCCATTATCCGAGAAGGCTAGGCATCCGCTCTCACCATCCATGAGATCAGGGGGGGGGGGGGGGAAGTATGACATCATTAGGACTCACTGGACATGAACAAGTAATTTCCAAACATAAAAATAAAAAAACACAAATTCAGTGTTGGTGTCATATAGTTGGTCTATCTTTATCGCTCTGTCTTTTCCAACATCATTCTTATTTCTCCCACATTTTGCTCTGTCATCGTTGTTAAAGTAATCTTTATTAATCACGACTTGTATCTTAACACGCTTTTGGTTTATTCCTCCACCTTGCGCTATCTTTCGGACAACACACCGTGCTGCATCAATATCTTTTGGAAACCCACATGGCTATAGAACGAATTCGTGTGCATTAGCCGGCTAATCATTAACACCTGTTTGTTTCGCAAAACGGAGAGACAACGCTGATGAAAAAGTGTGTTGCGAAAGCCGACCCACTTTTGGCCAGTGACATTCGCTGACGGGACACGAAAGGTGTAAATGCAAAAGCCACAATATGGAGGCATAACGATGGGTTTCTAGGCGGAATTATACGTCACACTTCCGATGTCGGAAGACAGTGGCACCCAGAGATATAATCATAGGGCGCGATGAAATCAGTATGAAGTTTCCAACATTGTGGGGCAGAAGATTTGCCCACAGCTTAGCCTGAGTAAACTTGTTCATTTCTGTGTGAATAATTAATTCATATCTGTGGAGTTTATAGTGTTCATACGGAATTTGTGAAGGAAGAAGGAGTCCAGCAGAAGTCTGAGTCTACACCTTATGTGTTTGGCGTCTAACCGGAAAGAAGCTAGCCAAGTGTACGTCCGGATAACAGAATTCACAATTTAGGACATCCTTCACTTCCTAAAGGACAATGAAGATTTCTCGCCCATGTTTTACACGGTGGTTGCGCAGCATTTTATCCAACTGTTATCAAGTGTTCAGAAGTTTATTCTCATATTTACATTATGTTCAACTCACTCAATAAGGTATTCCC